>WPIO01000012.1:1735000-2057500 GCA_009760855.2 Cristatella mucedo
TGACTCTGCTATGCTTCCCACTTTCTCTTTGTTTCGTGAGACAAAGTCTGTTGGCTACCGAATGCGTACCGAAAGCCGCTTAGGCTGTGAGTGCGCTTCAAAACTCTCCTGCGTAACACCCACATGGTCTTTACGACTTTGTGGAGTTACAGACGGAGATATATTACATTACATTACATCAGCACATAAGTGGCAGCAAACTTTCTTAAATTGAATGAAGATAAAACCAACTTAATCGTTATGGGAAAACAAAGTGTGATTCAGAAATTGGAAAGTTTAACGCTCACAATGGACTCTGCCAGCATATGTCCTGTTGAGTCAGCACGAAATCTAGGCGGTCCTGCTCCAAAGTGACCTTTAAATAGACGACCAAATCAGCTCCACAGTCAAGTCTGCCTACTTTCAGCTACACAACATTGCTAAAATTCGACATCGTTTAGGCAGAAATATCAAATCTAAATTGGTCAATGCATTTGTGACATCCCGTCTCGACTTCTGCAACTCATTGCTTGCTGGTCTACTGGCCTGTGCAATCAGGCGCTTACAGCTGGTGCAAATCACTGCAGCTAGCGTTTACTAACGTCCACCAGCGAAAAATTGCTGGCACACGATAGTAAATTCGAAAATCAAAGAACTTGCATGTAAGCGTATAGCAGCGAAAAGGCTCAGCCAGGAAGACTCACTGACTGGAAGAGACTAATCGCTAAGACTGATACATTACATTGTTTATCCGTTCCACCGAGAGATAATCTCCGCAGCCATTAAGTACTTAATTAAATAACGCGCTGATCGATAGCCTTCAAATCAGTATTTCATAATTAAATATATAATTTTGTAATAGATTTTATATTTTAGCTATAAGGATTCATATTGTTGCCATATATGCGAATTAGTATATTATCGCCCCGGACATTTTAAAATGCCACTTGCAATAATAATAATAATAATAATAATAATAATAATAATAATAATAATAATAATAATAATAATAATAATAATTATGCACTTGATAGAGCGCCCTCAGGGAACTCAATCTCTTTCTAGGCGCTTTACTTTTGCCGCAAAGGGAAACGCAATTGAATGGTGAGTAATATCATGCTTGATAAACAACATGAATAACATGGTTAGGGGTGACATGCACAGGGTCGGCATGAAAATGTGGTCAGTGGCAGCATGCACAGTGTCAGCATGCATTTTCACATGAAGGACGAATCACAGGGACCCACTAAATGTGGTCCTAGATAGAGGTTTGGTAAACGATTCGAGTCAGAACAGTGGGTTGTACGATCTTGGCCTGGTGGAAGAGTAGTCATGATAGTAATACCCTTGCACGATAGGATATAGACATCTTTTTTTAGGGACATATCCTGAAGAATTGCCAACATACGCTTTCTGCCTGACCTTGTTATCTTCCCCATACAGCATAATACAAAAATGTTGGAGAAGTTTCACAATGTCCTTTTTCTGCTAGGCGCAGTTGGACCACCATGGTCCGTTCTCCGATCTCTCGATATCGTACATCGCTTCTAGAATGTGCGATCCATGGTGGGAATACACAAAATTGAAGCATCTTTAAACATTGACCATTACCGACGAAGAGGTCCACCTTCGAAATCACTTCCTCGAAGCACAATGCCTGCGAAGTGTTAAGAAATTTTAGCTGCAAACGAGGGACGATGCTGCATAAAAACCGGAAGCGGCCTCTGAACTGTCACGTCACGCTGGTGTTTCTGGCACATTGCAATCAAATTTATCGATAAAAAGCATCATTAGCAGCTAATAATAATTGGCTATACAGGTCTTGTCTTTAGGTATCCCTTCGGTAGCTAAAAGTTCAATCAACATTGCAATTCTTTTGGTTTTGTAGCAGCTTTTAGGTGCGAGGATTTTTTACCTTGATCATTCAAACTACGATACTTATCTGTGTATACGCACAAGGACGTCGCCGAGGCATGCATATATACGATACTGATACGCTTAAAATTAAGAAATAAACCAGCTCTATTGTGCAGGTTGATCGTAAAGAATTGAGAAAAATATTAACGCTAAAACTATATCTGTCGCACGGCTGACATCTGACGCAACACAAGCGACAATTATTGATGTATCTCCATTAGTACCAAGCTCCGCAAAGCGGGTGAGTAATAACTCTGCGTCTCTGAGTAGCACTATGCGGCACCCATCTCTAGTCTTCACCCAGCCCATTGGGTCCGCACTGACGCTGACGAGATTTTCTTGGGACACGACGCACTGCGTTTATCGTATGATGCAGCCTCGCGGTCACATGCTTCATCCTACAAGCTTTCTCCCCGCTGTCTGGTATACAGCGTCAGGTACTCGGCGAAGTTGAAAGAATTCGCCGGATTTCAGTCCGTTGCCGCTTATTTGACAGCGAGAGCAGAGAGCAGCCGAGTTCGCTCCACGCATCAGCCGCTGGTACTCGTCGCTTGCCTTACCCGTCCTTGACTTGCTCTAGTCGTACCGGGCGGTGGAGGAGTGACGACCGTCTGTCACGCCATCAGGCGTGACCTTCATACCTGACCTTCAGGCGTGACCTTCATATGTTACTTTCGGCTGTGACCTTCAGATGTGACCTTTAGGCGTGACCTTCAGGTGTGACCTTCCCTTTATTTCTTTTCGTGTCTACCAGTCAAGGTAACTAGTTATACGATAGCAACTCGCAGATGTCGAGCGTTGCCATTTGCTTCTCACTACCGATGCACTTCATAACCTCCCCTGACAGGACGATATTTAAAAAGAAACTTGAAACGCACCTGTTAATTACAGCACTTGGTGGGTCTTCGCGATTCATCTTTCGTGTCCATGTACCTGTTTGCATTGTGCCTGTTGCTTGCTGATGTTACCACCAATCTCTGAGGGCGCTATATAAACGTATTCTTATTATTCTTGTTATTAATTATACCACCCGCTCCTCCGGTCATATAGCTGTGCTACTAGGCCATAATAATAATATTAATACATTTGATAGAGCGCCCGCAGAGAATTAAATCTCTTTCTAAGCACTTTCCAATTGCTGCAAAAAAGCACGATCGAATGGTTAGTGGTAGCATGCTCAATAAACAACAAGAATAATATGGTTTGGGGTGATATGCACAGGGTCAGCATGCAAGTGTGGTTAGTGGCGGCATGCAACAGTGTCACCACGCACAAGCACATAAAGGATGAATCGCAGGGATCCACTAAATGCTGTCATAAATAGATTCGTTAGGTCGGCGAACTCCAGCCTTTTGGCCAGATACGGCCTAGTACTCCAGTCCGGCCTCAGTCGCGCCTTAGTTATTTATCGCTGGATCCGGCCTGACTGAATTGTCCCGGTTTCGTTTCTCTTCATTACGGCTGGTTGCAGCTTGAACTGTGGCTCGCGTTTATTTTTAGCACCAATATCAGGCGTCTGCATGAAATAGAAGCGCCTTACCGGGGTAGGGATGATAGATGTCTAACCATACAGTCACCGTGCACGTCCGTGCATCTGACGCGACCCTTCGTTCGTCTGTCCACGCCCACTCCACCGGCCGGCGGAGTGGGCGTGGTTTTCTGGCATAGTGTAATAATAGTAATAATAGTAAGAATACATTTGATAGAGCCCCGCAGAGAACTCAATCTCTTTCTAGGCGCTTTACGTTTGCTGCAAGGGGAAACGCGATTGAATGGTGAGTAATATCATGCTTGGTAAACAACATGAATAACAAGGTTAGGGGGTGACATGCACAGGGTCAGCATGCAAATATGGTTAGTGGCACCGTGTCAACACGCATAAGCACAAGAAGAGCGAATCGCAGGGACCCACTAAATGCTGTCCTTAATAGGTATGTTTTTAAGTTCTTTTTAAATGTGGTCAAGTCAGGGGATGTTCTGACGCAAGTGGGGAGTGAGTTTCTGGCTTTGGGAGCATACGAACTAAATGCACGGTCTCCGAAGGATTTGAGCTTTTTACGAGGTATTAGTTAACTGTTAGGTACGATGCTTAGCCTGTTGGGGGAATAGAGCTGATAGGTAGTCTGAAGCCAAAGAATGAAGGGACCTAAAAGTGAGCAACAAAACCTTGAAGTCGATGCGTTGCTTGACTGGTAGCCAGTGCAGGTCGGCGAGAAGTGGTGTGATGTGGCAACTGAGACGCTCACGACAGACAAGCCTAGCTGCAGAGTTTTGCACCAGCTGTATGCGACTGATTGCATATGTGGGTAGGTCAGCAAGCAGTGAGTTACAGAAGTGAAGACGGGATGTCACAAATGTATGGATCAACTTATACTTGGTATCCTTATCTAAACAAGCCCGAATTTTATCAATGCTATGTATCTGAAAGTAGGCAGGCTTGATTGTTGAGCTGATGTGGTCGTCTAAGAGAGGTCACTTTAGAACAAGACACCTAGATTTTGAGCTGATTCAACAGGAGATATGCTGGCAGAGCCAATCCTAAGCGGTAGCTTTTCCAATTTCTGAATCACACTGGGTTTGCCCATAATTAATAAGCTAGTTTTATCATGATTTATTTTAAGAAAATTTGCTGCAATCCATGTGCGGATGTCATCAATACAAGCAGCAAGTGAGTTGAGAGAATTCGAGGTGCTCGAAGGCTGAGAGGGATCAAAGCAAAGGTACAGTGTGCCTTCTTAACCCTCGGAAGTGGCGTAGTAGTCCAAAAAACATGCCGACCCCTGCCCTAGGCAATCGCAATTCCTTAGCAGACCACGCCTTCAGTTCCTTCGCCACCTAGGCCAAGAACTTGCTTCAAATTCTGAGCATATTCTAACTTGACACTAGAAAGAAAGTGAAAAAACTAGCCGTTCCTCACAGCATACGCCTCGTCTGAGCGAATCGCTTATGTCTGCTTACGTGTGCTGATGATTTCGGACGGTGTCACTAAATCGGCGTACATGCTTCGTTTCCATTCCAAATAAGTTTATCAGGATAAGATCTTGCTCTCTTAAGGTGCAATGCAAATACTGTACTACATTGTCACCTTGACTTACGATTGCGCCAACGGACGAGTTTTTCGAGATACCCGAGCGGTCCCTCGGCGGTCGATTATTTGCTTTGAGCTGAGAGGGTTTAGGATACGAGCCAGCTTCAGACACCCCACCAGTGATGCAGCGAACGCCACAGTGAACGCCGCAGCATCCGCCCAGCATACAGCGCCCCACTCGTTTACTTTAAGCGGGTAGCTCGCAGTGGAAGCGTCGATGCTGACTTCGTGGCTTTTCCATGGCAGCCGTGCTGGTTTGCTTGTATGCAGATATCCATGCAAGTAACGAACATTCTCTAACGCTTTTTTTCTTAAGTCCTTTGGAAGTTTTTTTCCGCAGCCATATTTGGAAACCGAAGGGCCTCAGCAAGCTCGCTCATCTGACTCCAAGAAACTTGAACAACTCATCAGGTATTACCGAAATCCTACGATAAATTTGACTCTACATATTTCGAGGTCACAACCTTGAAACAATCCATCATCATGATTCAACACGTAATTTAGTCACTGACGCGCATTTGGTGTTTGTCGGGTCCGCTCCTGTGATGGCAGATAATTGGGACGAACGATTGGTCTAGCCAGCAGCTGGCATTTTGTAACTTCAGACTGGACGATCGAAGTCTGACTTTTTTAAATCGAATTTTCTGAGATTATAAAAAAATTCTCGGGCAAGAGACATTAAGCACAACGTGCTTGCTAGCCTCGTGCTCATTCAGCACGTAAGTCCAAGTCGTCGGCACTAATTACTCACGTGATCTGATTGGAATTGTGATCGCATTTGTGCCTGCAGTTTCTAAATGCAAAACGTTTCTTTCCTTCGTTTCTTTTTCAAGCCATCAAGGATCAGATGACAGCGAAAAGCTGCGAAGAAGAAGCGCATTCGCATTGATTGAATTAGTTGAAGAAATAAATTATCGACAAAACATTACCAAAATGTGCGTGTACGTGTACATGACTTGGCAAAGCTGCACGAGCGTAGAACTTCCACAGTCTGCCCAGAATACTGAAGCAGAAGGAGTCGATAAAGGTTACAGCGGCAACCACGGGCATTACAATAATTTCTAAACAGGGGATGAACATCTATCCACGAAAATGAGGAGAAGCTGCCGATCGTGTGGTTGACGAAAAAACAGCCAGCCGGAGAAACCGCGATGGAGGCTATACAAGCACCAGCTATTTACGCCGATTTGCTGCAGCAGACCGCAGGCAATTCAATGAATGAGGCAGCTGGCGAGCCGTTTAAAGCCAGTCGGGGCTGGTTCAAAAATTTTAAAAAGAGGACCGGCATTCACTCTGCTGTCAGGCACATAAAAATAAAACATAACTAATTTGTATGGAGCCCTAAGAGAACTTAAATTTCTATTCAGGCGCTTCACACATGCCACGGTGCTCGAGCCCACGATCTCGGCCAGACCTTGAACCGAGCGAGCACCTTAACCGCTGGGCCAAACCATCGCGGCCTGGTGAAGTAGCGACCTCGGATATGAAGGCAGCTGAGGATTACGTCAAAACCTTTGCTGGAATTATAGCAGCTGAAGGATAATTCCTCCATGCAAGCCTTCAACTGTGACGAGACAGGACTCTTCTGGAAGAAGATACCAATGAGGATTTACATAACGGCAGAGAAGATAATGCCAGGTCGCAAACACGCGAAGGATAGGCCGCACCCTCGCACTGTGCGCCAATGCGAGCGGTGACTGCAAGGTTAAGCCCTGCTCGTTTGTCATTCGGAAACCCTGGATCCTGTAAGTCACACAGGATTCTGAAAGAAAAACTACAGGTTATGTGTGGAGGGCAAACCCAAAGGCGTGGGTCACCAAGCAGTTCAAGCAGCGTCGACAGGATGAATTTGGTCTTTGATCCTGACGTTAAGAAATATCTAGAAAAATAACCTACCGATGCAAGCTCTTCTCGTCCTAGACAATGCACACGCTCATGTGTCTAATCTCAAACATGCCATTCTCGAAGAGTTCAAGTTTGTAAAGGTTCTCTACCTTCCACCTTACACAGCCCTTATCCTGCAGCCCAAAGACCAGCAGGTGGTTTCTAATGTCAAGAACCTCTACACCAAGCACCGGTTGTACAGCTGCTTTGAGGTGCCGGAGAGCACCAAACTCACTCTTCGAGAGTTCTGAAAAACCACCATAACATCGCCATATGCCTCAGAGTAATTGATATGGCCTGGTAGGGTGTTACGAAGAGGGCCTTGACCTCTGCGTGGGAGAAGAAGCTGCCGCCTGAGGAGCTGCGTCTGAAATGGACTTTGAAAGACTCGAATCCGAAGCGTCGAGGAGATTGTAACCCTTGGCGGGGCGCTGGCGGGCCATCGTGCGTCAGCTCTTTCGAAGTCCATGGCAGGGCCTGGACATGGATGAGCGCGACATTGACAAGCTCATCGAGACACACACCTGACGGAGCTGACAGCGGGAGAGCTAAAGGAGCTACAGAGGCAGCAGCGAACGGAGGTTTTGAAGGAAATAGGAATAGCTGAGATGGAGGAGGTCATCTCTACAAGTGAGATACAGTGAATGTTGGCGATGTGGGAGAAACTTTAAGGCTTCATTCAAAAGAAACATACAGAACAAGTTTCGACTGAGCGTGCGACAGAGCTATTTAATGACAATTGCCTAACTCCTTTCAGAAACATTCTGAAAGCGAGAGTGAAGCAGATATTATTGGGCAGGTTTTTATCGAAAATCCACGCAGATGAAAGTGATTAAATCGTGGCGAAAAGGGCAAAAATTGACAAATTAGATTCCGTTATTCATTTCAGCCTTTATCCTCTAACTCCATCAGCATATTCAAGTCGTCAGATCTCTAATGTAAATGCTGTAGATTATACCGTATTTTAACGCTTATAAGTCCCCCCAGATGTACAGGTCCCCAAAGTTTCGAATCAATTTTTTGGAAACAATATTTTTATTCAATAACTGGATGAACTGAACAGTATCAAGACTCATAATCACTCATGTTGCTATCCCCATCCTCTGCACCTGGAATTGTGATGATAGCCTTTCCATCTTCTTTTTGGCGGTAGCTTTATTGTCATCGTTGTCGTTTGCACTCTCGTTATAGAATGCATGAGGTTCCGTTCCATCATTTGCATTTGAAATGCCACACATGCATTCGAAATGCATTCAAGTACTGGAAATGCATTCGATATATTTCGGCAATTTCATATGCGGCTCTCAGTTGTAATCCAGCGGCCAAGCTTGAGCAGCTGTCGAGCTCGCAGTTCATTATCGTGGGGCATTGCGCATCTAGTTTACGCTAGACTTTCGACTTCGTGAGCCTGAAACTTGAATTGGCATTAAGTGTCCGTTTCCACCCCGTTTGGTCTAGTTTTTGAAACCGGAATTTCTACTCAAGGACGGCCGCATAGACTTTGAATAAACGCTCCGCTGCTTCCGGCTGGTCTGTGCTTGACCATTTGCAGCTCGGTCATCAAAAGAAAGCTCCGCAGACTTTAGGGATGACTGAAAACATGGAAATTGGACTCGCTATAGCTGCGAATGCGGAAGTTACTGTGGATGCGTAGGCGAGAACTCATTTAGAAGAGGGACTAACTCGGTAGTGTTAACCAAGAGGCTATTGTAGTTTGACGCCTCGACAGCAACGCAAGCAACGGTACGGTAACACCGAACGTCCAAGAACCGAGCTGTGTATTTGGGCTCGCAGCGCGACGGCTCACGTGACCGTCCTCTCCTGCGCCCGCGTTCTCACAGGCCCTTTTCTGCAGGCTGCAACGCACCCTCAATCCAAACATGATCTCATAAACCCCCGACCCTCAATAAAACTTACCAATAATCTATAAACCCGTGATTAGCCATTAAATCACGGCTGATGCCGTCGCCATGTGTAATGTCTATTCAAAGAAAGACGCACTACCTACTTGAAATACGTTTGCCAAAGGTCTTTTGAGCATGAGCGCGCCAAACCTGACGGCTGCCCAAAGAAGTTAAGCTGCTGCTCGGTCATCCATGTAGGAATTCTAGCCAGACAAAGCCTCGATAAAGTGACTGCAGTGTCTAGAGCGAATGTCATTGTCAGTGCTGCTTAAGGTTTCCTCCGACAAAGCGTGGCAACGCTATAGCAATGGGAAGCAGCTCTGCTCAGGCGACATTTAGCACCTCTGCTACGGGATAATTTGTTGCTAGTATCTTTGAATACCTAGCGACCTTCATAATGTCACACGACAATGTCATAGGTTTTCAGGAATATTAGGAGCCGTGTGTCCATAGCAGCAACCTGACTGCCGCTGGGTTCCAGTCAGTACTGGCAGAAATGTTTTCAGAGCAGGCGATTGAGACACCTGAAGACTGTAGCTCATCAGCTTAGGGACATTAATTTTGCCAAAATTGTAATCGATGCAGCATCTTCATATAGGTTGGAGTTAACTTGATGGAATTTGCTGGAAGTGAGTGACATGCTAGATTTGTTCCGGTAGAACAAGTATACGTTAAATTAAATTCAAATTTACCTTAAATATTGAAAAATTGATTGCATGCAGCTAAGAAGCAGGTCCAAATCTATGAAAACGTAAAAGCTGATGTAGGCATATTGATAATCGCAGCTAAATAAGTATTTCTTAAGTGGTCAAATAATAATAATAATAATAATAACACACCGTATAAAGCCCGCTCATTGAACTCAATTCATTTCTAAGCGCTTTACATTGGCTGCAAAGGAAAAACGATCAAATGGTTAGTGTTGGAATGCTCAATAAACAATGTAATGTAATGTATCTCCGTCTGTAACTTCACAAAGCCACAAAGACTATGTGGGTGTTACGCAGGGGATTTTTGTTTAGCGAACTCACAGCCCAAGCGGCTTTCGGGATGCATTCGGTGGCTAACAGACTTCATCTCACGAAACAAAGAGAAAGTGGGAAGCATAGCAGAGTCAGGAGAGCAGTTGAAGTAGTGAGTATCGCTGATAAGTGAGGGACCGCTGTAAAGGATGAGCCATAGTCGGCAGTAGCAGAGTAGTTGTCGTTTCGTAAGAATTGTGGAAGCGAGTCTAGAACTTATAGAGCTAAAGCTTCTGCCGCCAACAGTCTTTAAGCGGAGGAATGAAAAAACCAATTTATTGTCCATACAAGACCTGAGGGCACAAGGAGGCTGAAACATGTGCAACAGCTCAGCTAGGTATGCAGGAGCCAAGCCGTGGCGGGCCTTGTGGGTCAGCATAAGAACTCCGCTCTGTATCTGTTGACCAACCGGCAGCCATCCTTGCTCTTTTAGCAAAGGAGACGCGTGGTCAAATCTCTGGGACTTGAAAACTAGCCTTGCAGCCACATTCATAGGCATTAGCAGGGGCATAGTTGCTTTTTTTGTACCCCAGCCAAAAGGGAATTACATTAATAAATCCGAGACAGATCTAAGGAGCTAGTTAAATTTTTGCAAGCCACCATGGAAGGCAGCTCCACATCTTAGATAGGGATCGGACGGGATGGCAAACTGTAGAAGCAGTTATCTGAATGAAGCTTTTAAAATTTAGGCATCTGTCAAAAACGACACCTAAGTTTCAAACACGCGTTGGTCGCACAATAGCATCACCTATTAGAAGAGCAAAGCTTTCGAATACAGCCACACAATTAGGGTGTTCTATGAACAGCAGTTCAGTTTTATCGTCATTTAGTTTCAAGAAATTTTCTGACATCAAGGATCGAATGTCGGCAAGACAAGCATTCAGTTTATAAATTGCTACAGCAGATTCTGACGGTTTGAATGACAAAGACAGCTGAGTATCGCCAGCATGAGAGTGACATCCTATTCTAAGGGCCTTAATAACTTTTCCAGAGGTTGAGTGTAACTGAAGAATAGCAACAGATCGAAGACGGACGCTTGAGGGACTCCACAGGTCAGGTGACTGGTCTCGGGGGTGAGACCTGACCTCCACACGACACGGATTGAATACCATCAGACAAGTACGATTTAAACCACGCCAGTGCCTCACCTGCCAGACCGATCGTTGTTCCCAATCGTTCAAGTAGGACATCGTGATTAATTGTGTCGAAGGCAGCTGATAGATCTAGAGCAGTGACATTCACGTCATCGTTGCCGCATAGAATGTCATTTTTAACACGGAGGATAGCAGTTCCTATGGAGTGCTGCCTCTTGAACCCCTAATTAAATGTTTCTCACATTTCATTCTTTTTAATATATGCTACCAGCTGCTTAGCGACAATTTTTTCAAGATCTTTGACAAAAAAGGAAGAAGGGAAACTGGGTGATAGTTTACAAGGACCTCTGTATCTAATAGAGGCTTTTTAAGTGTCGGTCTAACGATCGCCAATTTAAAGGACTTGGGTACACTTGCAGATCGTGCTTCGAAGTGCTTATACCACCTACACCCGACAACTATATATACAGTATATATATATATATATACCACCTACACCCGACATATATATATATATATATATATATATATATATATATATATATATATATATATATATACATACATACACACACACGCACGCACGCAAGCGCACGCACACACACACACACACACACACACACATATATATATATATATATATATATATATATATATATATATATATATATATATATATATATATATATATATATATATATATATATATATATATATATATATATATATAGTCAACATTCGACGCTCAATTGCTCTTTTAAAATAAAATCAAAGTTGCTTGCTAGTGTCCTCAGTCCCTGTTTTCACGGTTTTTGAACAGCTGAATAGCTGGAGTCAATTGTAAGCCTTGAAATATGGCAACTCATTCACGAGAAAGACATGAATTACAGACGTCCTCTAGACTTTGTTTAACATATCAGCTGCTGAGAGTCTGGAGATAATCATCCATTCATGAGACAAATTTCGTTTGTTGCGCGATTCATGTTCTTTCTCGTGGCTCATGTGTACTCACATCACGTGGTTCACAATCTAGTACACATGTTATCTCTTAATGTCACGTTTTTAACTCATACGATTATCAAATTCGCCTGCACATTTGCTATTAGCGGACCTCTTTTTCTCTGCAATATGAATCCACTTTTCTAATGAAAATCGTCGGCGAATCGCGAAATCTCAAGAAATTTTCTTTGAAGCGGTTTACAAAATAGCTTCCTCGTCTCAATGCGTCTATACTCAATACTTTTACTCATTCCCCCATCAGACTTGCTCTCTCCGGTATAATGCTATGCGACACAATGCCCGTCGATGTAATGAACGAGTTTACTCCTCTGACTAAGCACAGTGCACACCCTCTCTCAGATGGCTATGGTTTACTGGCCGCGTTAACATAGCCATGCATACTCAACGCAAGCTTGAAAGCAGCACTCACGTGTTTGGGACTGACCATCGACTGGCGTG
The DNA here is from genome assembly GCA_009760855.2 of Cristatella mucedo. Lineage (NCBI taxonomy): Eukaryota > Metazoa > Bryozoa > Phylactolaemata > Cristatellidae > Cristatella > Cristatella mucedo. The sequence goes on from WPIO01000012.1 coordinate 1,747,347, forward strand.
TGAGAAGTATGACAGGTCGTACCTATCCATCCTAGTTAAGGCTGAGTGCGGCTTCTATAATAACTTGAAGGAGTTCCATTTAATGTAACTTACCCCCGTCTGTAACTCGACAAAGCCACAAGAAATGTGTAGGAGGTCACGCTGAAGAGTTTTTTAAAGCGTCAAAGCCTAATCGGCTTCCGGTAAGCATCCGGTAGCCAACAGATTTTACCCCACGAAACAAAGTGAAATTCAAAAGCATAGCTGGTCTGGAGAGCAGTTGGGATGGTGAGTAGCATGAAAGTAGCAGCTCTGGCAGGCTGGGAAAGCATGTACCATAGTCGATGGCAGAGTAGTAGACGTCGTTGAGCAGAAGCGGTAGAAGTGAGTTTCGCAGTCTTTGACAAGTAGAAAAAACTTCTGTCGCCTACAGTCTTCAAGCGTAGGAATGGAATGGCTAATTTATTATATATATAGATTGAGGACCTGAGGGCACGAGGAAGCTGAAACTGGTGCAGCAATTCAGCTAGGTAGGAATGAGCCAAGCCGCAGTGGGCCTTGTGGGTCAGTGTAAGAACTTTAATCTGTATCCGTTGATCAACTGGAAGCAGCCGCAAAAGCTCCGCAAGCACAAGAGACACGGTGAACCCAAAGGATTTTTTTAATAGCCTTGCAGTCATATTCATTACGAGCTGCAGAGTCTTAATGGCTGCTTCGGTAGCCCAGCCAAAAGGGAGTTAGAGTAATTTAGCCTAGACAGATGCAGGGAGCTAGTTAGGATTTTTAGCAAATCACTGCAGTAGACGGTGTTTGATAGGGATCGAACGTGATGGCTAGCTGTGGAAGCAGTCTTCCTAATGATGTTTTCCATTTTTCTTTAAGTTTATTCAAAAGAGGACAACTCAATTCTATACACACGCTGACGGCTTTATTAGAGCATCACCAATAAAGGAGCTAAGTTTCTTGATCCAGCCGCAAGTTGGGAGTGTCCTATGACCAGGAGTTTGGTTTTATCATTTATCATTTGGTTTTATCCTCATTTTATCACCGTTTAAGGAAATTTGAGTACATTAAGGATCGAATGTATGTAAGGCAGATTCAGGTTATAAGTCGCTGCGGTGGATTCTGACGGTTTAAATGGAAAATACAGCTGCATATCGTCAGCAGAGAAGTGATAAGTGATCCCATGTGCACGAAGTTCGCTTTCCCAAGAGGCTTTGTATGAATGAATAATACAAAAGGACAGAGAACGGACCCTCGTGGTTCCCGAACACTACAGATGACAGGTCTTTCGCATGAGACGCCGCCACCGGATGAAACGTATTGGACATGATCGGATGGATGGTACAATTTGAACCGCGCCAGTACTCTGCCAGACCGATCGTTGTTCTCACGCGTACGCAAAGGATATCCTGCTTAATAGTGGATAGATCGAGCAGGGGCAGGCCAGTAAAACTACCATCATCTTTGGTGCTTAAAATGTCACTGGTCACACGAAGAAGAGCAGTTTCAGCGAATTGGTCTTGCTTGAATCCCGACTTAATAATAATAGTAATAAACTTGTATAGCACCCCCAGAGAATTCCTATCGGTCTAGGTAGTTTAAAAATGCTACACAGAAAGCATGATCAGATTCGTGATAGCATGCACACTATCAACAAGCATAACATGGTTAGACGTGACATGCAAAATGTCAATATGTAAAATATGGTTAGTGGTAACATGCAGTCAGCGTGCATAAGCACACAAAAGACGGATTACAAGGACCCACTAAGGGCTGTAATACGAAAGTGAATTTTAAGTCTTCTTTAGATGTCATCAAGTGAGGGGATGTCAGGATGTCAGTCGGGAGTGAGTCAAAGATTTTTGTGAGCGAACCAAAGGCATGGTCTCCAACAGAAATGAGGTTCTTATGAGGTATAGCTAAATGACTTTAGTGCGAAAAGCGGGTCATACGATGCCTAGCCTGGTGGGAGACTAGTTTTGATAGGTAGGCTAAAACCAGAGAATGAAGGAACCTAAAAGTAAGTGACCTAGCTTTGAAGTCGATACGATGCTTGATTGGAAGGCAGTGACGGTCACTTAGAAGTGTTGTGATGTAGCAACTGCAACACTCACAACAGACAAGCCAAACTGCAGACTTTTGCACCAACTGTAAGCGCCTAATTGCACAGGCCGGTAGATCTGCAAGCACTGAATTACAGAGGTTGAGACGGGATGTCACAAATTCATGGACTTGTTTTGATTTAGTATCCCTGCCTAAGAAATCCCAAATTTTAGCAGTGTTATGTGGCTGAAATTAGTTGCTGTCGTCATGTAGTGAAAGGCCACTTTGGGGGCACGTGGATTTCGTGCAGATGCAACAGGAAATACGCTGGCAGAGCCAATTTTGAACGTTAAGCTTTACAATTTCAGAGTCACACTTTGTTTTACCATGGCCATTAAGTTGGTTTTACCGTCATTCAATTTAGGAAAGTTTGCTGCCACCCATGTGCGGATGTCACCAATACATGCCGCAAGGGAGTTTAGAGAATTCGACGTGCAGGAGGGCTGGGAGGGATCAAAGCAAATGTACAACCGAGTATCGTCTGCAAAGAAATGAAAGCCAAGATTGCGCTTGGCGATCAAATCGGCAACACGGATAGTATAAACCGTGAAAAGAACCAAACCCCAAGCATAGAGCCCCGAGTCTGCGTTCCTGAGAAGGTCGTTCGTGCTATAACCGAACCAACGCTGACACCATGGAGTGATTAGCTCTAAAACCAGACTGGAACTTACGTGCTACATCTGAAGTTTCAAAATAAGAGTGCAGCTGGTCTACCACAACTCGCTCCAGTGTCATTGATAGGAACTATAAAAGGAAAATTGGGCGGAAGCTGCTAAAGTTGAGCTGGTTTAGTCCATTGGTTAAGGTGCTCGCCCCGACCAAGGTTTGACTGAGGTCGTGGGCTCGAGCCCCGAAGCATATGTGAAGCGCCTGAATAGAGATTAAGTTCTCTTGGTGACCTCCGCACATGAATGGCAGTAAACTTTCCTAAATTGAATGAGGGTAAAACCAACTTAATAGCCATGGTAAAACTAAGTGTGACTCTGGGGCGCTGTATAAATGAATTATATATCTATTTTTAAAGTTCTGTTTATCTAGTGCTACCTTCTTAATTAGTAGCCGAACAACAGCCATTTTAAACCGTGCACGTACATGACCTGAGACTAAGGACGTATTAATTACGTTAGTTAAACATGGTTGCAGCAGATCTATGCGTCGTGGAAGTAGGGCAGTTGGAATAGGGTCTAGAGGACTATTAGTCTTCTTTGACTGGGAGATGAATTTCAGGATGAGATCACTCGTGGGTTTCTTGAATCTAGACATTGAGGTGCTGCCCGGAACTGAGGGTGAGGAGTTCTTGTTTCTTTGATAGGACAGGTAGCTGGGAGACTGGGCGAAAGTTTCTTAAGTTCTCTCGGTCTATTGTTGGTTTGTGTAGTAGTGGCTTGACTAATAATAATAATAATAATAATAATAATGCCCTTGATAAAGCGTCCTCAGAGAACTTAATCTCTTTCTAGGCGCTTTACATTTGCTGGCACATGTAACCATTCGTTGCTGTCAAAGAGACTTCTCTAAGCTATGGATGCAGACTTAGCGCTCTCCGTCGCTGCCGTGTTCTGCTACTGTCAGCATTCGTGCGTGCACCAGTCCGTGCATCTGGGGATCGCTATCCGGAAAGCAGGGCCCAGGCGTCGTCAACATTCGTAGTGAGTCAGCTGAGACTGGCGCCATTACGAGCGCTGCGTTTGCTGCCTAGTTCTGTCCGGACGTGGAAAGCGCTAGACCGCGTCTGCTGCTGCACTCACGTCTGCTGCTGCACTCACGTCTGCCTTCTCTGCCACCACCGATGCCTCAAGAATTAAAAGTTTAGACGCACCAGCTGATTGAGACATTTAAGTGACAAGCTTCAGCAGCCGGGCCGAAACTTTGCGTGCGTCGGAAAGCAAAAAAGCAAATCCTCGGCGCACTGCGATCTGAGCAAATCGCAACCTGGCCGATTTGAGCCAGTAGCCCCCTGGCGCCAAAAAACCAACATCAGTTTGCTCCACTCTCTAGCTGCCCAAATGCGGCGGCCCAGCGATCTCGCCGCGCCGCAGCGCCGTCAGTGGCGGCGCTGCGGCGGTCCGCAGTGGCGGCGCCACCCTGCGGCCGCAGCGCCGCGAGGAGCGTGCTCTCTCGAGCACGAAGTATTTCGCTGCGAAATCGAACGTCGTGGCCGCGTGGCGGTGACGATCGGCGGCGGCGGTGGCGGCGGTCCGACGCCGCCGCCGATCGTCCGCGGATGGACGGACAATCGCCGCCACCGCCACCGCCGCGGGACGCCGTCGAGTGTCGTGCGTGCGCTTTCTGCCAATCGCGTGGCCCGACGCGCGTTCGCGACGACCCTTGAAGGAGGGGGACGCGCGTTCGCGACGACCGTTCAAAGAGTTCGCTGCGGCTCAAACGCGTTCGGGCTCGTCTTTCGCGAGTGCGCGCGCTCCGCAGGGCGCGACTGGGTCGCGCGCGGTCGCTGTCGCGTGCAAGCGTGCCGTCGCGACTTGACGAGATGGGACGCGATATCTGCTTCTAACCGGGGCGGCGCTAGAATTGATCGCCGCCCCGGTTTCGCCCGAGGGGTTAAGATGCTCCTTCGCCTATATGCGACCAAAATCGTGGGCTTGAGCTGTGCGGCAAATGGAAAGTGCCTGGATAGAGATGAAGTTCTCTTGAGAAGCTGTACGCATGATCTTTTTAAGAATCGGTTGCGCCCTCAAAAAAACCAAACGGGAAGCAGTCGTAATTTGTGCGCAATTCGCGGTACGCGCGCCGTCCGCCGAGCGACCGCCCGATCTTGTACTCAGGAGATGCTTTTACTCAGAGATGCTGCGCCGAGCACCGAGAGGTTGGCCGGGATGGCACACTAGGTAAGACGGCTGCTTTCGCGACCTTCCTCCGGAGGTTGTGGGTTCGAATCCTGCGGTGAGTGATTCTTTATCGCCGCTGCAAGCGGTGGTGATAGCCCTCAGGCTCTTCTGTCGCTATACAATTGAGGTGGTTAAATCAGCTAGTATTTTTTCTTAGCACCTTATGTGCAGTGGTCGGCCAGTAAAGACCACCCGGCGGCGTAGCCCCGCCTCGCCCCCGCGGGGAATCCCGCCTATCGATACGCCTGGCGATACCCTCGTGCAGCTGCCGCTAGTCGATCGAACAGTCGAATCGCCGCCAGTCGAATCTTGCCTAGTGTGGCCGGAAGCATTCCCGAGGGGGGCGGTCGGAGCGGCGGCGCCGAATTTCCTCGTAGCGGCTCGCCGCTCCGTTGAGCTATACGCGCGCGCGGCTCGCGTACGGTTTAGCTTCGCTGCGACTGTCCGCGGCTTAGCGGCGCTGCGTCAGTCCGCGACAGTCGGCGACCGGCGATTCCGCTGCCTTCTTTCGAGCGCCTCGAATGCCCTGGAGGGTCGCGCGGCCGAGCGCTTCCCTGAAGATTGGCCTGCGTCCAACGGGCGGGCTCTCGCACGCACGACCGCGGATTCCCGAACCGGGAAAGCAGGCCGCGCGCGTTCTCTATACGGCGCTCTCACGCGCGCGCGCGAGCCAGGGGACGCCGCCGACCGGACGGGCGCCCAGTCACGTACGCCAATTCCTCCTCGGCAAGCTGCCGCCAACCGAGCGACAGCGGTTCCGCTCCGGCGGCCGCCGCGGCCGCCGCACCCAGCGCCCTCCCTCCGCCGGCCTTACGGGCCTACTGACTGGCCAGCTGGCCTATGATGATATCACCTGTTGCTTGGCGCCAAGCGACAGAGAACCGGCCGGATCCGGTCGCGATCTATTCAACGCCGCCGGGAGGCCGTGCCTTGTACCTCGGGCAAGTACAAAAGAGGCGATCGCAGCTTTGTCAAACCGATACGGGGGAAGTGAGTCTCGGAGCCGAGCTGCTGCTGGCGGCGTTCGCGCCCGCGCTTAGACGACCCGCTCTACGCGAGCCATGCCTCAGGACCGCCTGCTGCTCAGGAAGAGCGTGTCGGACGCGGGCGACGCGGCGGTGGGCTACTGCTTCGAGCGCCTCTTTCGCTCGAGCGCCGACGACCTGCGCGACCCGAAGCTCTACCGGGCGCTCATCGGCGAAGCGCTCGGCACTGCCGTCCTCGTGCTGCTCGGCTGCGCGTCGGTGACGTCGACCGGCGGCGACTTCGTCGGCATATCGCTGTGCTTCGGCCTGGCCGTGGCCAGCATGGCGTGGTCGCTCGCCGCCGTCAGCGGCGGCCACATCAACCCGGCGGTCAGCGTCGCCATGCTGGCCGCGCGCAAGTGCTCGCTGGCTCGCGGCCTGCTCTACGTCGTGGCGCAGTGCTGCGGCGCCTACGTCGGCGCCCTGCTCACGCTGACGCTCAGCTGCCCGTGGCAGCTGGCGTCGACGACGACGGCCGAAGGCGGCAAGTGCGAGCTGGGCGTCACGCGTCAGGGCGTCGGCGTGTCGGCCGAGCAGGCGTGCGCCGTCGAGCTGCTCATCACGTTCGTGCTCGTCTTCGTCGTGTTCGCCGCCTGCGACGGCGCGCGCGCCGACCTCGGCTCCGGCTCGGCGCCGCTCGCCATCGGTCTGTCCGTCACGCTCTGTCATCTGGCGGCAGTAAGTCGAGCGGCTGCGCCGCAGCCGCGCCGCAGCCGCTCCGAGGCGTCGGTGGCGGCGTCGGCGCGGCTTTTTGCTTGCTTGCTAGCGAGCGGCGAGCGAGCCAGCGCGACGCTGCTGTCGGCGACCCCGCTGTCGCTCTCCTCCCCGGCAGGCGACCGTTCTCCTCCCGCGGCGGAGCGGCGGTGGCTGCGCCCCGCCCCTCGCAACCCGCTCGGGCGAGCTGTTTTTCGCGCCGTTTTCCCTTTGCAGATACCGCTCACGGGATCGAGTATGAACCCGGCAAGAAGCTTCGGTCCGGCGCTGCTAGCCGGACACTGGGAAGGTCATTGGGTGAGCAGTGAGCCGAGCGCCCAACGGTCGAGAGCCGGCGGCGCGCGCATGCGCGCCTCCGCTCCGCATGCCAGCGTCCGGTCGGTCGATCGCTGTTCAATCGCAGTGCGCCAGTGTGCTGCGATCGAGCCAGTCTCGGGTCTCTAGCCGCGGAGCGACGCGTCTGCGCCAGCAGCCGCCGCGCGAAATCCAATCGCGAGCGCTCGAGCGACGTCGCGCTTGGTCGTCGTCGTCGTCGTCTCGTTTGCCCCTCGTCCCGAGAGCCGACGTTCCGAGCTGGACGCGGTTCCAAGCTACGCGCCGACTGGCCAGGCGCAGCCCGATGCCCCGATGGCTCTGTCGCGTGCCGGCTGCTCGGTGTCCGCCTGCGGGCAGAGGAAGGAGCAGAGGAGGGAGGCCGCGGAGGGGAGGGGCAGAAAAGCAAGGAGAGGGGGCCAAGTGTGAGCGCTGCCCAGGCGACTGGAGAGAAGTCGTCTTATCATTCTCGTCTTTTTTCGGCCAGACGAAATAAAGCCAGTGTACACACGGGCAGGCGTCTGGGCTGAGCGTCGGCTGTGCAGCTGGCGGCGCTCGGCGATTGAACTTCAGGTAATAGTAGTACTTAAAGGCCTTTATATAAAAATAGCACACTAACAGTACTAAATCTCTTGCTAGGCACTTTACATATTCTGTAAGGAAGCATGCTAGCAGTGCGTGCCTCTCGTGCAGGCAGGTTTGTTCCATCGATGTTGATTGTTGTATCAATGTGTGCAGCATCTAGGATGCCGGAGAAAGGGGCCGTCACACACCCCCTGGCCTAAAAGGCCGCCGAATTGTGTTAAAATAATAGTCATGTATGTGTACTGCCATAAAATGTGCAACATCTAGAATGCAAAACTTGAATGCATTTGTCAGTGGCAGCATCCGACGGCTGTAGGACGATACTATTAGCTTTTTATGGTAGTGCAAGTGGGATGGCGAGTACTATGACTCCATGGTATCTTTGAATAGGCTGAATACGGTCGATTCTATAACAGATCACTAGATACTGACAGCATGAGGATTGCCGAATGGCAGCAGCTTCGTGTTGTGCGCCTCAGATAATTAGAAATACAAACAAGGGACCACTGCGGCCACATCCTCAATTGGCTGCTGGCTTGCTTTTAAATCCTCTGTACGGTGCAGAAATGCACTTGTGCAATGAGCTTACGCATCTGGTTTTGAATGCATAGCCATCGGAATTGCAAAGGCATTCGGGAAATGAATCGGCAGACCATCTTAACGCATAGCAGGCTCTAAAAAAATAATAAAATACAAGCTGATTTAACAGTCTTTTTGTATAGCGACAGAAGAACCTTGACGGCTATCACCACCGCTTGCAGCGGCGATAAAGGATCGCCCACCACAGGATTCGAACCCATGACCTTGTGGCCGAGGTCGTGAAAAGCAACTGCCTTACCTAGTGAGCCATTACGGCTCACATCTGTTCTGTTCTGGGCTTGATTTCTGCTGGCTTACCGAATTGGCTTTCCGTATTTGTCTAGTGTGCGTGACAGCTCCACTGACCATCCCTGTAATTCAGTGGAATTCGTAGAAGCATCTGTCGGAAATCAAAAGATTGGGCTTTTACTTGTCATTAAATTTTGAGTGCTGCAGCCCGTGCAGACACTTTATTTGTTTCAGCTGGGACTACGGGTGGGCCGCTAGACCTCAGGATGTTCGTGTCCTCAAGAGCACTTTCTGGCGACTTCGCCGCCGAGTTACGCAATCTTTGCAAACAAAGGGTGCGGGCAACCGGCTTTGACCGGTTGTACACCAGTACACATCACGTACTTGTCCCTGCTCATGCGCCAGGAACTTACGAGTGGCCTCTCAGGACGCCTCTAAGCACCTGCTGGTGTGGACGACTGCTTGTCCAGACCTGGCTAGAAAGACATCACTAGTTACTGGGTGGGTGCGCATGCATGTGAGTGCGCATGCGTGTGAGTGCGCATGCGTGTGAGTGCGCATGCGTGTCTGGGCTCTCTCTCTGGATCCAACTGGTCAATGTTTTTCCTTTTTGGGAGGAGAGAGGCGATGGCAGCCCGAACGGTTCCTGGGGCTTCGACGACCCATTAGAAATGTACTGATTCGACACACAAAAAAGCGCTGCAGTCCAATTAACTTGTCTCTATTGTCATGACTGCGGGGGAATTCTGCCTGCTGCCGAGCCTCCTGTCGTAGTCAGCTGCTACTAGCGGCAGTGTAGAGGCACTCAGTGCTCGAGCGTCCGAGGCTGCCGGCCAGAGTTCTGAGCACAAGTTCTATGCAATAGCTTCAGGCTGCCATGACGTCGTGGGCGCCCTTTTATCGCTACGTCTTAGCCCAAGGATGAGGTGCTCGTTTTTCACACGTCACACACACACGCACGCACGCACACACACACACACACATACACACACACACACACACACACACACACACACAGTCCTGTATCAGGCGAGCCTTTATTGCCTACCCACCGCAAGCGGTGTTGATAGCCTTTAAGGCTCATTGCCTACACACACACACACACACGCACACACACACACACACACACACACACACACACACACACACACACGCACGCACACACACACACACACACACACACACACACACACACACACACACACACACACACACACATATATATATATATATATATATATATATATATATATATATATATATATATATATATATATATACAAGGAGGCTGTTTAATCAGCTACACATTTCCCCAGGGCTTTTGATAAATTGCCGGCTTCTCTAGATGAATTCGCTACCACTCAGTGTACTTCTGCATCAGATTGAAAATTCGATCGCGTCTTACCTTTTAGATTTACTGGGCTGGACCGATCACTGGCGGCGTACTGGCCGGACTTCTGTACGACCTCATTTTTGCAGGTAAGCGACTCGAGTGCTTAGGCTGGCGCGAATTGCATTTGCTTTAGCTGCCGTGCAGCTGCCGACAGCTCGACCAGCCATGACGCGCAGTGTAAATGTAGATGTGAAAGCAGCGGTGACTCATAACGTTGCAGCTGACGCGTCCATCAGCAAAATTGCCTCGTGGCTAAGGGACCCGGCGCAGCAGCGACCAGCGCCTAGCTTCGATGCCAGAAAGGAGGCGAGCTCGGCAGAAGACCAGCAGATGAACCTTCTCAGCTCTGTGTAATCTTCCTGATGATGGATACCTCCCCTTGGTTGGCGTCCTCAGTCTGGATCTTCTCGTTGCATGCAAGAATCGCCAATGGCTGTTTTTGAATACCCTGGTTTAGTCATTTGTTAAGTGAAATATGTTGAACCTCTTTTTTGGAGCTCTTTTATTTGTTTTGGCGAGCCCTCGAGAAACTTCTACACTTGTTCGCAACGAGGTGACCCTGCCCGTTTGCCCAGCCGAATGTCTACTCTTATGATGGCGGTGCTCGCTCCCGCCATCTGCTCCACTCTGCAGCCGTAGCCTGGTGCGATGGCTGCAGTCCATCGCACCAGGCGATGACGTCAGCCTCGGTCCAGAGCTTAGGGACGTGTTTACCCACCGGCTTGTGTGCCGAGTACCATTCGCTCGGTCAATGGGGGAGTTCCGGAGCTGTGTACTCAAGAGCCGACTCGAGAGAGCGGGTCACGAGCCAGGCGCTGGAATGTTCGATCCTTGCCACTTCCTGGACATCGGCGTTGAGGGCGATGGCTGCATGACGAAGCTATTTGCAGCGGCCACCCATTAGACTCCTGAAATATTTATTAGTTGCTGCCGGTGCGCATTCGCACCCTATAAACTATGACGGAGGAGAATGGCAGCAATGAACTGAAATGTGGCTGCATGTTCTGCTGATAATTGTATTCGGGCAGCAGGTCTGCAGCAGACGTTCATTGATTTTGTTTTGTATTTATATATGTATATATATATATATATATAACTTATTCCGACCCGAGTGCAAGCATGTATCGATGCAGTTATTTATTAATGGCACATAGCATTGCGTTCTGTTTCCTACTGAGTGGTCTGAGCTTCATCTGTCTGCTGTCGTGCCGGTTGTGCCGGCGAACTGCCGCGTGATCCGTAGCCCTTATAAGCAATACAGTGCGTATCATTCGTTCGACTGGCTTCTGATATTGATCGAACTGAGATCAGGCTTCAGCAAGGTAAGGGCCGCAAAAACTTCATCTGCAGGCCGCATACTTCGTCGTCTCAAGGAAAAACTTTCGTGACCAGAAAGGATCAGAGACTGGTGGAAGCTGACTAAAAGGGAGAGTCAGCAAAGCCGATACGATGGCTTAATCAGCGCGATGACGCCGGAATGGCAAGCCAACGCGGCTCGAGCGCATACGAACGAATGAATGCCTGGCTCAGCTCTTGTCATCAAGTCGCTGCCAGCCTTATCGCAACTTGACATAAATGGATCGCCCAAGTCTGTCTGGCTCGTTGAGAAAAACTGCCTAATCGCTCTAGGCGAGTCCAAACTGAGGAGCTGAGCCTCGAAACTCCTACTCTGGAAATCCGCTTGTCTCTTGTAGCTTTTCATCGACGCCGCCGAAACGACGCCGCCGCCGGCCGCGTCGTTTCGGCCGCGTCGTTTCGGCGGCTCGCTCGTGTGCGCGTGCAGCGCTGGCGGTCGCCGAACGCCAGCGCTGCACACGAACATTGAACGGCGAGCCTGCCTCAGGCCTTACCCAAGGGAAGACTTGTGCGATTATCGCTACTGTGCTCGACTGCATCGCCGCGACTGATCTTGGCCCTCCCCCTCGTCGCACGACTAGCAGCTTCCGGCACGTCATCGTCATCGCGCGAGGGCGAGGCATCGAAAAAGTTCAAACGACGACGGCTCAGCGCTCTCGGCTGCTGAGCAATATGCGACGACGCGCAGCGCCAGTGCTGCCCACTTCGAGCCCTTAGGGCCGATCATCCGGGAAGGGGCCGTGTCCGGGAAGGGGCCGTGTCGGAGGCTCGGGAACCACGGGATCGACAGGCTTTCGCTGTACAAGAACGGAAACGTCGGAATGCTACCTCAGTCAGATTATGGCAGCCGTGGAGAAATTTCGCGGTTCCCGACTAGCAACATTTAGGAGCTGGATGTGCGTTACTTTCACGTCATACGTAATAAACGTTAGTCAGTCTTGCCTAGGGATTCTACTTAGTTGTATGCTGCGGCTGTTGCTGCTGCACACTCCGCGGCTTCTTGAAATAGACTGCTTTAAGTAAATGACAAGAGGCTCCGTACGCTATGGTGAACACGCCTTGGATTGCTGCCATGCTCTGCTACCGCAGTGGTACCCGCTTATATTGAGGCAGCGTCTGCTAGCCGTGCTCCGAGGCACCAGCTCCGCCAGTATCGGTCGCGTGCCTGCACCTGGGTTTCCGTTGCTACGAGACCTGTTTTTGTGGCGGTTCCAGTAAATATCAAGTTCAGGAGCCTCCATCGCGCTTTTGTAACTATACACGAGCAACTTCTTTGCTCCAATCACTTGGCGTCGCCATTATTTATTGGAAATTCGTTCGGTCAGCATGACTTTGTTGTCATACGCATCCAATTTGCAAGTGCCAGTTAAGTTGGCTGCTTCTGGCCCGATATTTGCTCATACCGCAGGGTACTCTAAAAGATGAGCTCGACGCATTCATGGAGACCGTGCATTTAGTTCGTATGCTCCCAAAGCCTGGAACTCCCTCCCGACCTGCGTCAGAACATCCCCTGACTTGACCACATTTAAAAAGAACTTAAAAACACACCTATTTAGGACAGCATTTTAGTGGGTCCCTGTGATTCGTCCTTCATGTGCTTATGCGTGCTGACACTGTGCATGCTGCCACTAACCACATTTGCACGCTGCCCCTGTGCATGTCACCCCTAACCGTGTTATTCATTTTGTTTGTTTATCAAGCATGATTTTACTCACCATTCAATTGCATTTCCCTTTGCAGCAAATGTAAAGCGCCTAGTGAGAGAGAGAGAGAGAGAGAGAGAGAGAGAGAGAGAGAGAGAGAGAGAGAGAGAGAGAGATTAAGTTATCTGAGGGCGCTTTATCGAGTGCATTATTATTATTATTATTCATCCTGCAAGGTTAGTAGACCGCGTGAGACCACGAGGTCTACCGTCCACGTCCCGCTGCTCCATAGATAGCAGTTCTTAAAGGCGTCCTCTTCGTTTGTCTATGACGTTACGCACACTGATATTCTCGAGTTTCTGTTTGAAAGACGGCAGCGTCCTGTCTTGGTACAAGCCAGCCCGTGGCGCATTGCTCAGTCATGTTTTTCGTTGCAAAAATTCGACCGGAAACTTGGCTCAAACATGGAGCCTCCTGCTGGCCATAGACAAGGAATGTAAAATATAGTAGAGGGGAGCTGATTCAGCAGCCTCATTTGTATTGCGAAACGAGAGAGTTAGCGGCTGTCGCTACCGCTTGCGGTGCAAAATAAAGGACTGATCGCTGAAGAGCTCCAACTTCTGGCTCGAGTCGTGAAGTGCGAGCAACTTCAATATTGCTTTCATTTGGATTTGTATTGATCGAAGACCGCTTTTTCTATTGCCTTGAATTTTGCTTCCAATTTCCCAACCGCGCAGCGATCAGTTTAAAGATACTTTTTCGCCAGTTTTGAAGATGCAATAACAGAGTCGCAGCCTGCCAGTGCAGGGAGCTTCAAGCTTTGAACGGCTGTGGAGGATTAGCACGCGTTACGTGAGCTGAAGGACTGGGCAGGGGGGCGGGGCGAGGGACTCTAAAGCTCTGACGCACGTGTACAAAGAATGTGTAGCATTTGGTGTCACTTTTGTTGGATCACAGCTGAGGACTCTTGGCAATTATCTTGCGGTAGCCTCATAGCTTGTGACTAAATGAGTGAGCGTTGTGCCAGATGCACGTCATTTGATCCGGACGGATACAAAGCATGCACAGCTCACAGAATTGAGCGAAGCCGCACTGAAATGACGCGTTAATCAACAAAATTTGGGATTCAGGTAGATCTCTGGCTGAACTTCTTTAGGAGCCATGCTTATTCAATTTTTAAGCAAATTGCAGAACAGTGAAGAAGCTGCGTTTCAGCGGATTTTGAAGCATGCTGATTCCAAGCAGTTCCAGAGGCAGTACTAATCTTAGCTGAGCAGCATACAGCGGCATCTACATAATAATAATAATAATAATAATAATAATAATAATAATACATTCGATATAGCGCCCTCAGATAACCCGGTCTCTGCCTAGGCGCTCTACATTTGCTGCAAGGGAAGCACGATCGAAGGGTTAGTGGTAGCATGCTGAATGACAACAAGCATAGCATGGTTTGGGGTGATATGTGCACATGGTCAGCTTGCAAATATAGCTACATGTATTTTTAATGAGAAGATCGTTTTTCCGAATGAGTTAGTTTGATTTTGGAGCCACAATTATTATAACACAATTGAAAGGTAAAATCACGGCTAACCAGCAGCCTGCTGAGATTAGATTACTAAGAAGCATGCACTTAAGCGTGCTACTGATGGTAGCGGGAGTGAACATCTACTAGTTATCGAGAATGCGTAGAAAACAACAAGGTTACCTCAGTAGCACAAGTGCAGTTCATGGTTGAAGAATGGGTGGTGAGATCAGGAAACCCGATGTGCGGCTATGAAGCCAGTAATAAGAATTTTGCACGAGAGCGTAGATCTGGCTACGGGTTATGAGGAGCAGGTGTCTGATACCTTAACCTTAACTGGCAGAGGGATTCGATCGCCCACCTGCCCCGCCCCGTCCCGTTCCCTCGATCCCTGCCTCACCGTCCCATGAAAGAAGTGATTGTACTTCCTGTGCAGGCAGGGTATTGATGGCGTGAAGCCTGCGACAGGGGTAACGTGCTTCGAGACCGCTGCTGTGTACTAATTATGGACTGCTGCCCTGATACTAGACCCGCTGCTTCAGTCATGACAGACAATTCAGTGAAGAAATTATATCTGGACGAATGCGACGCCAAAGCACAGAAAGCAATCTCAGGCGGTGTCACTCAAACTACTCCTACTACTCCGCTATCGTACAGTGGACGGGCCTGTACTACGAGTCACGATACGACGTTGCCAACTTCTCTTACTTGCTTACAGCTGCAGATCCGTGTTTCGATGGTGTGCAATGCGCTGACGCGGCTAAGTATCGCTTGCCAATGCTTTATGATTAGGAAGAGGACTGCTCGTCTGACTCCGAATTACTGAAGTAAAATGATTCTTCTTTTCCTTGACGTGACGGTGAAACCCTTATTGCCGGCGGTTTCGACATCAACCTAGATGCTGTCGCGATCATTCCACCAAGATCGCCTCGGGGCGAATGCGACGCCGCCGCCGCAATCTTTCAAACGCCTGCATGCCAACGAATGTCTTTCGATCACGACCGTACTGCGATTGCTGAATAGGGGCGGGGGTTGTAAAAGCTAACGGATCAGACTTCCCTTTCCGACTTGCTGCGACACCAATTGTGCGCTTTCGAGAGAAGGGCGCAGACTCGGACGGCTTAGAGCGCTGAACCGTGCCCTTCGAGGCATCAATCTTCTTTTGCAGGTGCCGACTGTCTAGTGGCTTCGGAACGGACAATGGCTCGGCGGCGCCAAGCTGTGTACGTGCACGCTCAATAAAAAGCCTGCCCGGCGAGTGCACGAAAGGGTCGCATAGGACCCGTCTACGCGGGCGGCTGTTTATGGAGCGAACAGACTGGCAGCGCAGAGGGCATGCGTCGTTTGCTAATAAAGGGCTCGCTGTCGGAGACAGGAGACTTGCCACTCGGTCGCTCTGTCGTCCAGAGGGTTGTCCCAGCACTGCGTTTCGAAAGTCTGCCAGTGGGTTCGTGCTCAGCTGGCAGATCTACGAGATGTTGCCCATCGCATTTCGAAGGCTGCGTAACTATATGTAAGGCAGACGAGACTGAATTGACGAGACGATACCAGGACGAACTTCGAAGATGGCAGTTGCAAGTGCCCCTGTGCCAACGGTGCATTGAGCTTTGCTTATCTTTTGTAGTGTTGCATACCCTAATCGTGTTCTTGTTTCTTTTTTGGGTGGGGGGGGGGGAGATCGTTTCATGTGTCTTGTGAGATGAGGCTGAAGCATAAGGCAATCCGCTGTCTGCGGCCAAGTTCATGGCCGTTTATGTAAGAAGGAGAAGTCAAAATACGTGTGGCTGCAAAGAGAGTCAGATTCTGATAGCGCTTCAGATGGCTAGCCGTGACTGAATCGTCATGATTAGTAGCTAGATGTAATAATCTGTAGTTTAGACAGTACAAGTAGCTCATACCAAATGACGCTTAGTGGGGCTTTGAGGTTCCGACCAGCGAATTGTACTTAGGGCTTGAGCTGGTCCACTAATGGTGGTACTGTGCACGTGCGCCTGTCAGTGGCTCCGTAAAATGCCGCTCTACGGGACATGCAGCTGTCGTTTTAACGTATGGGCGGGCTCGATTGATTCCCATTCTCTGCCCTCGTCACCGTATCGTGCTTTTATCGGCTCAGCAGCCGTTGCAACACGTTGGCAGAGCGTCGAGACACCAGCTGCTTCTCGCGGCTGCAGAGACTGGCACAGTAATGCGCTCCCGCTCGGTCCCCGAGCGAAGGACTTTAGTTCAGGAGCCTCTATATAGCCGCTATAGAAGCCTGTGGGTGAGCAACGTTGCGGAGGAGAATGCGGACCGCCGTGGTTGGGGATGGTAATGGCTCCGGTGCTCAGCTGGCTCTCGATCACACATGCGACGCCATCTTGCTTACGTCATCTTGCTTGCTTGGACAGCTCGAATGTAACGAATAGGACGTGGCGGTCTGACGCGGCACCGCGGCCCATCGTTCGATCGCACCGCATCCATATATCAGTTTCCGTAGGCGTTCTCGAAACTCGCGCTCGATTCTAGCTCGAAGAACTCTGGTTGCAGAGCGACGCTGCGCGCGAAGCCACTTTTCCCCTAGATTCGTTTCCGAATTTCATCGGAGATTTTGAAAACTAAATGGTGACAAAACGGACTCTTGCTGTTACGAAGGTATAAATTTACAGCTAAGACCTACGACTTCCGAGCCGACTTCGTACTGCGTTTCACGTCGCCCGTGCACAATAGGCGTTCGCCACACGAAGTTCGCCCCAAACCACTGGAGCAGTTTTGGACTCCAAGCGCTGTGCGAAACGCTTGGTTGGAGGCAGTGCCCACTCTATCGCCCTACAAAGTGGTCATATTGCTGTTATGAGGGGCTATGTGGACCGCTTCTTGAAGAAATGATCGTTTCTTCCACTCCGTCGCCAGACATAGCTTGGCGCAATTCGCCCCCGAGAGAGGTGCCTAAGAGATCTTTAAAGAGTCTGCATACGCTTAGAACTGGTCGGCAAGAGGTGTCGACGAATGCAGTAAGTTCGAATCGATTATGCCGTAACGAACAAATTGTCACTGGTCTCTTGCCGAGCAGCTAGTCAAGTTCAAGGTTATGCGATCTGCCCCTGTAGCGAGGCTAGGGTATCTATGCAGTGGCGGAGCCCGGATTTTCATCTAGGTGGAGGCCTGCAAGACCTGCAAGATTTCTATGTAGGCTAGAAAAGCAGTACACGGAGAATACAAAGCACAAAATCGTAGCGCTTATTATTCGACGAGGACGCGGTGGTCGCTCATCCAGTGAAAGTAAGATATAATTTCTTCGTTGGTGACAGCCTGCGAGCTTATGAATGGGGGCGGCCCAGGTCGCTGCCCTGCTTTAGGGGGAGGGAAGTTGGCAAATGCCCGCTGCTCCTTCCCTTGTTCCGCCACGGAAATCCACAGACCCAGCCAGCCTGATTCAGGACTACTAGTCAGTTAGGTCTCATAGATCTATCAAGGGTTATATCAATATATCAAAATGGTTCCGGTCAGCCATCTCATGACGACGAGGAACTGGCCGTTCGTCTGAGGTGCGCGAGAACTCCTTCTCAGAGCACGCGCAGGGTGCAATGTCTTGGTATGCTTTCAAACTTTAAAGCCGTTTGGTTTGAAGCCCTACATTTCATCAGGGGGGAGTGTGCTGGTTCTTCGGAGTTGTCCTCTCGTGTTAGTGCATGCAGGAGCTCAGGCCCTCAAAAAAGGCAGCCGCCGCTTGCATTCGTAAGGAGGAAAAAGACAGAGCGCAGCATAGAGGACAATAAAAAATTAAAATAAAAACAATAACAAACAATAATCAGCCAATTTAAAAACAAGAATTCTATCTTAGACACCAACAAGATGCCCTTACTCACGATGTCGCTCCGTCTTAAATTTTCAAATTGAATAGCGTGCGAGAACGATTTTTCGGGGATTGAAGAGCAGTTATTGTCGAGCACACCAGCTTCTTAGACGCTGCGGAGCGTTGTAAGACTGCCACTCGGTGCTCGCTCGCGTCGCTGCAGCCCGCGGCGGCGGACATCGCCGCGGCGGGCTGCGGCGACGAGAAGTCACGCGGCTGGCGCCGACGGGCGTTAACAGCCGGCGCGTCGCCCGTCACCGAAGGGATACTCGTCGGTCGCTCGCCGCGCGCTCACAACCTAGGCAAGCGTCTCGGTCGCCGGAGCGTTGTCACGCGAGGGTCAACTAAAGCGAGCCGGCGTCATTACCTTCCGCCTCTCCTCGCGGCGCATGGGGCATTCCCGACGCCAGTCGGGGTTGGCGAGGTGTGCGACAGGCGGATCGGCGGCCGTTCGCAGGTGGCCGAGCGTCAGGCGCGCCCCTCGCTCAGCCGTAATCCGCCGACGGATTGCAGCGGTTGCCGCCTTCCGCCAGGCTTCGCTGCCAGCTTAGCCGACGACCCGTTTCTAAGCGGTGCGACAGGCGGAAAAAGTGAGCCGTCGGCACGGAAAAAGAAAGGAAAAACAGACAGTAGCGCCCTCTCGCGGAGAGATTAGAGCCGAGTCGTCCTCGCGATTTGGGCGCTTGGAGCGACCGCCTGCGGCGCATCAGCTCGGACAGCCGCGGCTTTGGCACGGCGAACTGGAAGTGCGCCGAATTCAGTGCTGTCCTCTATCCTCTGCCAGCCAGGATCGAAACGTGCGTGTCTCGAATATTGTGCTCGCGTACCGGCAAAGCGTGTAAAACGTCATCGTTTCTAAGACGCCACCCCTTCTTTCTGAGACGCTCTGGATTGCAAGTTTCACTACTCGAAAGCGTAGCTTTGCGGCGTGTCGATGTCGCGCACCCCTCGAGCTCTAGTATAAATATGGCGCCGCATGTTGCCGCTCAGCCGCGGAGCCACGCTTAACAGCCGCGCAACTTCAATGGCTCCGCGGCAAGCCGCGGCGTGATCGCTCGGGTTTTGGCAATTCAATGACGCGCGCGAATCCGCGCATAATCAAAATTCTGAAGTAACTGTGCAGCGCCGTGCGAGAACTAAATGTCTTCAAAGGCGCTCGACACAAGCTGGACAGAAAGAAAGCGTATCGACCGAATTTTCCCAAGGAAGCCGAGCACGAGGATTCGGCGAGTCGGCGCAGGTTTTCTAAACCGGTCAAGACTTAGCCAAAAGTGAACAGAATTTTCCAGAGATAACCCATTAGCTATGCAAGCAGAGACGTCGCGGCAAAGTTAAAGAGTCTACCGTCGGTTCCACACCTTTCTGTCCCGGCTGGTCACCGATAAGTGATCGCGAAGGCGCCGCTTTATCTCAGGTACGCGGATCCAGGAGAAAAGAAAAACGCTCGCTGGAGTGAGCTGCTGTATTGTCGCCATAAGCGAATGTCAAGTTAAGCAACTGAAACCGCGTGTATAAACTTAATTTCTTTAAGCGCACTGCTTTTAGTTTAGCAGCACATCAGTGCTTTCTGCGGTCCATGCCCATGCGCATAGCAAAGCGTCAGCGGACGTTGAATAGCATCCCACGTCTTGCAGTGTGCAGCTCGCCGCATCAATCCGCAAAGCAGGCCCACAAACTCGCACGCTCACACTAATGCGCCCTTTGTCGTAATTGCGGAGTTTTTTCTAGAGGCGCCATGCCGTGTCTTGCGTTATATATCTCCTACCGAGGCGGCTGCGCCCCTCCTATACTCCTCGGTTCTCTCGCTGGGAGCTGCTGTACCGAAAGAGGAATGGGAAATCGGCGCAATCAGCGAGCGGTCGCGCCACCTGAGCCCCTAGTATACAGGTACATGTAGACTGCGTGTACATAGCGACAGCGGTCACGTGACCTACCCCCTAGAAGAAGTAAAAATAAATGAATCCTAGCTGATTGAACAGCCTCTTTTTGC
The DNA here is from genome assembly GCA_009760855.2 of Cristatella mucedo. NCBI lineage: Eukaryota > Metazoa > Bryozoa > Phylactolaemata > Cristatellidae > Cristatella > Cristatella mucedo. The sequence continues at coordinate 1,767,481 of WPIO01000012.1, forward strand.
ATAGCGACAAAAGAGCCTTTACGGCTACAACCACTGCTTGCAGTGGCGATAGACAATCGCCCACTGCAGGAATCGAACCGACGACCTCGGGAGCGAGGTCGTGAAAGCAGCTGCCTTACCTAGTGCGGGCCATCACGGCTCACCGAATGCGCAGTGACAGCGGCTGAAGACGTAACGGGGAACACACGCGGAGATCTTGCCTTACTGTTTGACAAAAAGTGGACGTGAACATTTTTGTATGCGTACACAGAGATCATACGTTCATGGAAATGTGAATGCAGGCTAATTGTAGCGAATATGCACGTCAAAGTTTCTCACGGACATACGCTGCATTGGTCGCAGTTGCTATTTTCTGAGATCAAAAAACAAGTAGCCATTCATTGGAAGGCTGTCTGAAATGGTAGATTAAAATCCTGTTCGTCGAAGTTCAGATTCGTTTTCGGCAACCGTCGAAGCAGCTCGAAGTAACAAGCGTGAAGTCGACCCGGGGAGCTTAGGTGAGTGGGTGCGGTTAACTGCGTGCCGCTGCTGCTGGTGTAACTTCTGAAATCAGACAACGAAAAGACGGGAAGCGATTCAGAAAGAGAATCGACAATAACTTGGACGGAAAGCTCTCTTCAATTAACTATACAACAGATGGGCGAGCCTCGGCGAGCTTACTTCAGCAGCCCGCGATAGGTTCTCGGAGGGCACCGAGCTAGAAGCAATTTTTGAATTGAACTGACGCCTCCACGGAGGTCTGCATCCCAACCGGAAGAGGCGAGATGACGCAGAGGCCCCGAAGCAACCGGATAGTAAAACTGCATGGCCTTCTAATCTGTCCCTGAGTATGACGCTGAAGGGCAATGGACGATTCATTTTATTCCTGAAGCTTTCAATTCCTTTGCCTCGAGTAGCTTCAGAAATAAAATTAGCACTTCGTACACAGCCGTTGCTATGCGCAATGAAAACCGAAGTATATCAGTAGAAGCATTTCTACTGCGACTAGCCGACGTGGTGGGGTATCGTAGCTGAATAAGAATAGTGAAGCCCGATTGGCTGAAAATGATCGGCCGCTCGAGCCAGGATCAGTTTGGCACATTTTTAGTTCATCTCTGCTGGATGTAGACTCTGCCGGATGTGGCTCGCTACGCCACACCGAGCCGCTTCGCGAAACGCTGGCGCCCATTCGTTACAAAGAAGTCTCTTGCAGCGATCGCGTTGTATTACGGCGGGATGGGCGCGGCTGACATTTTCACCTGGCTGATCAGGTCGAGCTACACAATTTTGTTCCTGCCTTTTCGCCTTCTGATGCCACTCGTCTTCTGGACTTGCTGCACTCTCTCACCGTCGCAGTTTGTCTACTTCATGGAGATTCAATACTACTATTTGGAGGAGACTGACGTTTTCTTTCTTTACACCGTCTTCCTCATTCTACTTGTCATGTTGCTTGATCTGGCCATGGTGATGTACCGCAACTACTTACGTTTCGGAGGTAAGCACCACGCTACCAGGTTACAAGAAGCCCCAACGGACGTAAGAAGCTGTAGAAGTCGAAGGCCGTTGGCGGAACAATTAGCACGCAGTAGCGTCGTGTGGGTAACTGCTAATGAGTCCTTGGATCGACGCTGAGATGACCGGGCGTCAGCGTCCTCTCGAAGCAGCTGCTGTTCCTTAGGCGAGCGCGTGAGTATTCTTTACAGCCTCCCATAGTCGGATCTTTTTTGCGTGACAGCCTAGGAAGATACCGCCAGCCCGAGTACCTATTGCAATGTCCTCAATTGCGACCTTTGGGCGTGGCCGCCCACGAATCAGATCAGCCCATCAGGAAACAGATGATTAAAAAATAGTCCGAGATAAGAAGGCTTATGAGAAGAGCAATATTTCATCGCGTAACTGGATTTAGGTACGATTTACGACCTGGCTGGCGTAGACGAAGAAAGACTGACCGAAGCAAAGTCTTTTCTTTTGGCGATTGTCTGTCAGTCTGTGATTCATACCGCTCAGCGCTAGACGGTATTAGCTTGTAACGACTCTGTCTGACCGGTCTGCCGTTCAAAGTTTATAGATAGGTAATTCTGTGCTTCCTGATTAGAGTGCCGTAAAAATTCTATGCATAGCTAATTCTGTGCTGCCTGATTAGAGTGCCGTAAAAAGTCTATGCATAGCTAATTATGTGCTGCCTGAGTAGTCTGCCGTACCGACTCTATATATAAGTAATTCTGTGCTGCATGAGTAATCTGCAGTACCAATTCTATATAGTCAGGGATACCACATCTAAATTAGCCCATGCATTTGTGACATCCCGTCTTGACTTCTGTAACTCACTGCTTGCTGGTCTACGAGCCTGTGCAATCAGGCGCCTACAGCTGGTAAACAACTCTGCAGCCAGGCTTGTCTGCCGTGAGCGTCGAAGTTGCCACGTCACACCACTTCTCGTCGACCAGCAATTGCTCGCGGTAAAGCAGCCGCATCGACTTCAAGGTTCTGTCACTCACTTTTAGGTCCCTTAATTCTTTTGCTCCAGCCTACCTATCGGATGTAATCCCCCACCAGGTTAGGCATCGTACAGCACGCATGTCTGAATCAAATCGTTTACCACGCGTCGTACAAACCTCAAATCCTTTGGCGACCGTCCGTTTAGTTTGTTTGCTCCCAAAGCCCGAAACTCACTCCCGACTGATGCCACGACTCCCCGTGACGTGACCACATTTAAAAAGAAGCCAACAATCGATCTATCTATCACAGCATTTAGTGGGTCTATGTAATTCTTCTTTTACGCGTTTATGCGTGCTGACGCTGTGCATGCTACTGCCACTAACCGCATTGGCATGCAGACTCTGTGCATGAAACCTCTAACCATGTTAAGCTTGCTGGCATTGAGCTTGCTACCACTAACCATTCGATCATGCTTCCTTTACAGCATATGTAAAGTGCCTCGAGAGAGATTAAGCTCTGTAAAGGTGCGATACAAATGTAAAGCTATTATAGTTATGTAGGTTATGGCTATTCTAGTTTCGCTACTCGCACATTAAACGTTAACCTACTTTCATTTTAAAAGTGCTCCGATGTGGCAGACGAGGAGCAGAAGTGTTTGCCTTTATGCCAATGTCGGGCAGGTGGCACATCGGCGGGCTCAGCCATGATATTCCATCTACTTACGTCAACGGTAGTTCGTGGCCGCATTGTTCGAAGTTCAGTGCTGACCTCACTTATTTGAAAAATGTGTGAAGTCGAGCAACTGCGGGATTCTCAACTATGAGCGTCAACTTCTGAAAATGTGTGATTAAGGGGCGAGAGAGAAAGAGAGAGAGAGAGTGAGAGAGAGAGAGAGAGAGAGAGAGAGAGAGAGAGAGAGAGAGAGAGAGACAGAGACAGAGAGAGAGAGAGAGACAGAGACAGAGACAGAGACAGAGACAGAGACAGAGACAGAGACAGAGAGAGAGAGACACAGAGAGAGAGAGAGAGACAGAGAGAGAGAGAGAGAGAGAGAGAGAGAGAGAGAGAGAGAGAGAGAGAGAGAGAGAGACAGAGACAGAGAGAGACACAGAGAGAGACAGAGAGAGAGAGAGAGAGAGAGAGAGAGAGAGAGAGAGAGAGAGAGAGAGAGAGAGAGAGAGAGAGAGAGAGAGAGAGAGAGAGGGGAATAATAATAGTAATAATGCATTTGTTATAGCGCCCTCAGGAAACTCAATCTCTTTCTAGGAACTTTAAATTTGCTTCAAGGGAAGCATGATCGAATGGTTAGTGTTAAGATGGTCAATGACAGCAAGTATAACATGATTAGAGATGACATGTGCGTGATCAGAATGCAAATATGGTTAGTGCCAGCATGCACAGTGTCAGCAAGTATACGCGCACGAGGGACGAATCGCATGGACCCACTAAATGCTGTGATAAACAGATGCGTTTTTACCTCCTTTTTAAATGTGGAAAAGTCAGGCAATGTCGTGACGCCACTAGGAAGTGAATTCCAGGATTTGGGAGCAGGGCAACTAAAGGCACGGTCTCCAAAGGATTTGAGGTTCATACGAGATATATGTATGTAAACAATTAGATTCCGAAAAAAGAGAGAGGAGCTGAAAAGAGAGGCAGAAGAAGACACAGTGAGATTGACCAATATATATATATATATATATATATATATATATATATATATATATATATATATATATATATATATATATATAGAGAGAGAGAGAGAGAGAGAGAGAGAGAGAGAGAGAGAGAGAGAGAGAGCTGGTTGGATAGATAGATAGATATATAAGGAGGCAGAGAGGAAGTGACAGTAGAGAGTAAAGATGTATAGGCTCCAGCAGTCTGCTCCCTTGCAATTAGCGCCTGGTCGAAGCATTTCTTGCTCGAAGGCTTGTTATTAAATGCCCGCTTGAAACCCTATATGCAAGCACCGCCTCGATTGTTGTGAAGAAGCAGGCCACATTCATTGGATGCGAGTTTGCCTCATCACCCGAATTTTTGTCATAAGGCAAAGTGCTTTATGAATACCAAATATCTATCACGCCGTGTTTATCACGCGGCAGCTAGGTTGCTATTTTCACTCTGTATATAGGAGCTAAGCGATTTTAGTAAGAAGGGAGGCGGACTGACCACGCTCAGCGTAAGGGCGTGACCAACGGGCACGTGATAAGCATATTCCACCCTCAAAGACTTTGAAGGAAAGCAGGACGATGGTGCGAAAGTTTTAGACTCGGCACAGGTCCTGTTGGAGTCACTCCAATTAGCAATGCAGGACATGAATGGGACCCTACGACCCCATTCACTGCAGTAATCTACAGTTGAATATAGGCCGAATTGGATTATGACATGCAGGTATCCCAATCAGCAACGCCTAGGGAGCGCCGTAGGGTTCAACGTCATCGTTGTCGGATGATGGCCACTAGCGACGACTAAACAGTAACAGGCTCCACGTAGATTTTTCCCAATGCGTTAGCGAAGAAACACGTATGACATACCATTACAAGTTTTCTCACAATGCTAACCACCAGAGCTTCCCAAAGCAATCAGTCTTTGCTACATGAACTCTACGCTACTTTAAAACCCACTAAGAAAAGCAGCACATGGTGTTCTTCGAACTTCTAATGGTAACAACTACTACCCCATCAGGCCAAGCATCGTACCACATGCTTTTCGGAATCCAACAGTCTAAAAATACCTCGTACAAACCTTAAATTCTTTGGAGACCGTGCATTTAGTTCCTATGCTCCCAAAGCCCGGAACTCCCTCACGACCTGCGTCAGAACATCCCCTGACCTGACCACATTTAAAAGGAACCTAAAAACACAACACACCTATTTAGGACAGCATTTACTGGGTCCCTGTGATTCGTCCTTGATGTGCTTATGCGTGCTGACACTGTGCATGCTGCCACTAACCGCATTTGCATGCTGACCCTGTGCATGTCACCCTTAACTATATTATTCATTTCGTTTGTTTTTCAAGCATGATTTTACTTACCATACAATTGCATTTCACTTAACAGCAAATGTAAAGCGCCTAGAGAGAGATTAAGTTCTCTGAGGGCGCTTTATCAAGTGAATTATTATTATTATTATTATTATAACAGCCATCGACCCATATAAAAGCCAATGTACTTCCATCAGTCGTCGCGTGCGTAAATATTTCAAGGTGTTCGGGGGGGGGTTTAAAGGACTTTTAACTTCTATGTTACATCACCCCGATTGCAGCTGAAAAGATGCAAGGGTCTGCTCAATCTGCGATTAGGGCGATGCTTTTAAAAATGCTCACGAGTGACTCTTCAATGGGCGGCGGTGCAGAAGGGGCTCTAGTGGATGCAAGGGCGTGGCTCACCCGTTCTACCAAGAAGGGGTAGAGGCAGGGCAGGGGAATAAACTCGTCTAGCACGTTCCTTCCCGTCGTTCTTGACAGGCGATGCGCTAGTAACATTAGAAGCTATCGTAAGCTAAAGTAGAGCTATTGTCGTCAATATCAATGTCGTATGCCTAGGGTAGTATACGCAGTGGAGGCATACCCTTCCTTTTAAAGCCTAATGGCTATTATTCCCATGCTTAATTACAATTTTCTTTGATGCTCAGATTATGCTTACTGTTCAGATTATTTAGAAAATCTTGATATCTTGTGATTTCGGAAATAGAGAACTTTCACGGGTCGTAGCCTAAGGTGAAGATGCTCGCCCTTCACGGCCCAGGTCGTGTGTTTGAGTCCTGCAGCAGATCATATTTTATTGCCCGCTGCAAGAGGAGTGATAGTAGCCAGGATAGAAGAGTAGCCAGATAGAGATAGAGATAGAGATAGAGATAGATGATAGTAGAGTAGCCATTAAGGCTTTTCTGCCGTTATCTAGTATCTGATTTAACAGCCTCATTTGTATAGCGGCAGAAGAGCCTTAGCAGCTGTCCCCACCACTTGCAGTTGGCAACAAAGATTCACCCACTGCAAGATTTGAACCCATGACCTCTACTATGAAAAGCGAGCGCCTTACCTCCTGGGCTATATAAATGAGACTGTTTGATTAGCTAATCTTTACTTTTGCGGAATCGCTAGAGTCGTGCTATCGAAAGACTACATTTACAGGTGCATAGACATACACAAGATAAGAATGAGCGGCATCATAATAATTTTGAGGCGTTCTTAATCCTTATAATTTCTTAGCGGTAACAGCACTTCATATGAGCCCCCAAAATAATTAAGCTTCTCCCGTTGGGGAGAGCGCGGCGAAGGTCGGCAAATGATGGCACTGCAAAGTGCCGCGTTTAGTCATTTGTCCATGTGCTCTTTCAAGACAAGGCCAGCTGCCGGCTGCTTTCAACGTTATGCGCCATCGAACTGCTCTAAAGGCTACAGGAAAGTGCCGGAAGCCTTGCGTCCAACATCCCCCGCGCGCGGGCCGCCATGTTAGCGTCTCCACGTAACAACCCGTAGCTTATATATAGAACTCTTGGTCTTTCCTTGTAGCAGACTCCCAGAATCGGGTGCGTCGAAGATGCGCAGAGAGGAGGGACTTTTAAGCATCCCCAAAACAAATCGCCACACCCCGTTTTGAGTGTCGTCTGAATATTTGCACCGAAAGAGCACCTTCGCGCCGGAAAGCTCTTTTAAGACACGGCCTTAAAGGGACAGCTATCCCATTTTTTTAGACCTTGACGAGGTGCCATGAAGGGCACCTTTTGGGCTTTACTGTGCGAGGCGGATATTTTAAGGCAGATATCCGTTTCCGGCGAGACCCGGTGTTGAACTGCAGGGCTTCGGTGGGCGTTGCGGGTTGCCCTACGACGTCGTTACTAACTGGGTGTAGCGGCTTTCACGCCCGGATAGAACCAGGCCGCAAGCGCAGCGCTCGCTCTGGTGCTAGACCGTTGCAGACGAGCCACGACATCCATGACGCCTGAATCTTTTTACCAAGTTAGCTTCTTGTAGGTGCAGCATCAACGCATACAAGTACAGATGGTAGCGGAACTGGGAAATAGCGAAGAAACAAATGCTAGCAAAGCTTAACTGAGTATCGTGTGACTTCGGCTTTTGTCCCGCCTAACCATCGATTATCACTTAGCCGGTTCGTTGCCGTTAAAGTTCAGGAACCGCTGATCCCTACTACTTGAAGCGAGAAAGTCCGTCCGTCCTTCCGACAGGCGGAGCGGCAAAATGGCGACCGGTTCTTTCGGGATTGACGCGTTATAGACGACTAATTCTAGTAGACTTGGAGGAGCGAGTCTCCAGGCGGCGAGCTCTAGTAATAGATATCTTGGCAGTGATAATATGGCTGATCTAGTTGACCGCCGTTTTCCACATTAAGAAGGTGGGGTAGAGCAAACAGGGCGAAAAGGAGCTCGGTGCTTGATATCGCAAAATAATAAAGCTGGCGGTGGCTGGCTGTTGCCGTCGTTCCGAGGCCGCTGCCGCGCACTCTCCGCGGAGTTCGAGACATCCGGGACAGCGTAGGGACGCCAGCCTTTTCTACGCTGTCCCCGCGCGCGGCGCTACCCCGGTTGCAGATGTTGGTTTTAGGTGGCACCCTTCGGGCCCGACTAGACAAGGGGGCGGGGGCGGGGGAGCTGCTCCCCGCCTCTCCCCTCTGGCTTAGCCACTGCCTACGCCCTCGCATGATGCAGAAGGCATTTGCTCAGGGAGCTTGCTCAGCTCACCGAGTCGGTAGAAAAGCAACGCAATGAGTTACAGACCGTCCATGCCGCACAGGTTAAGCCCAAGGGTGCGGTGCTCGCCTTTGAAGACCGAGGCCGTGGGCTCGAGCCCTACGGCACACGTGAGGCGCCTGGGCAGAGATTAGGTTCTCTTAGGTCGCTATACAAATGAGCTATATTGTTTATATTCTTATCTCGCAGTCTTGAGATGGCTGATTGGCAGAGAGCGTCCATTGAACCGTTCGGACTAGCCGGAGCCGCGAGGACGCGCATGTGGCTATCACGTGGTCTTTTATCGTGAGCGAGGTAGGAGGGACCCGAGCGCTTGCTGCTGCAAGACACCTTGTAAAGGCTTTGAGCTGAGCTCGGTGCTCAGCTGTGAAAACAAATCAGTAGCGCAATGGCAAATTCGAACTCGTGCCTTCGATTGACGAGCCGGCCGCTCTGCACGCTACTCGATGATTGATTTCTAGAGCTCCTGCCTCGTGTTTTAAACTGGAATGCAAGTTTTCGACTCGTCTTTCTCTTAAGAAACCTTGAAATATCGACTTTGAAAGCTCAAGTGTGCAAGGAGATGAGAGGCTGCGGCAAGCGGTAAACGCGGCAAGCGTGCATTCGCCGAGAACTCGGTTTTTGACCGAGATAACTTGCTAATCCACTTTCAGCTCCTCTCTCTTTCAGCTGTCTGCCACTAGGGAACGGCGACGAAGTCGCCAGCAAAAGCTTCTGCTTGGACAATGCCATTGCAAAATGTCAGAGTAGTACAACAAGCTCACAGCCGTGACGATGCCGTGCTAACATTAGGGCCCAGAGACAAGCCCAGACCTAGTGGTGCTGCAGTCTCCAGCAAGCAAGCTCCGGCCGTGCATTCATGTAGCCGCAAGCAGCGCAAGTGCGCCAGCGCAAAGCAGTAACAAACTCGAGGATTGAGGACGCGAAATGACGCCGTGCTGAGGCCGCGCCGCGCGAGTTCAGCTACCGTCTGCTCAGCTGCACGTATTGGGGCAGCCTCTGCGCGTCGCTCGCCGCAGTAGCGCAGGCGAGGCGCAGCCTTGCGAAGCCCATTTGTCACGCGTCGACTGGCGCCATGCTAGGACTGGCGCCATTGCGAGCGCCCTGCTTGTTGCCAGAGGACTCTTGAAGCTCAGAAGCGGCTCGCTACAGCCAGCAGCACGCTTTTAACGCTACGCACTTAAACTTTAACGCTACGCTCGGTTGGCCGCGCGAACGCACTGTATATAAGGGCTGCTTCTGCTGTGACTTTTGCGGACAGATCTGAATGTCTTACTCGCGGACGTGAATCTCAAGCTTCCTGTATGCACTCGTGCATAACTGCATGGTCGTGGCTCACCGGCTGGCTGCCTCTATGCCATGTTACAGTCGAGCGGGCGAGGCTAGAAAAGATTAGCGTAAATTATGGCAAGGCTCGACCGTGTTTGTTACTCTCATTCATCCACCAATTGACTTCAGCACCGCGTATGTGTAGGCGTGGTCGACGTAGGTGTGGTCAGCCAGCGGTGCAAAATCGCTTTACTTCCGTCTCTCCTTTGTGCAGACTTGCTGAGGCCAATCGCTGTCGTGATTGAGCGGCTGTCAGTCTCCTCCCAATAAGCACTGGGGCTTTGCCGCTTTACGACCCGAAACGTTGGCGCGTGCACCATCGTGGTCAGGCGCTGCTACCGATCCTGAGTACCCACGCTGCACCCGCAAGGGAGAGAATCATGATGCCTGTGGTGAACACGTTGCGACATCGACGGGGTGGTGCTACGATCAGCACAACGCCCAATCAGCTGTCAACATTTCCGATGAAAATGGAAAATCGATTGACTAAAAAAAGTGGGAAACCTGCTGCCCGGTCACATGACGCCTTTGATGCAGTAGACTTCATGGTTCTGAACGCGAGTCTGCTGGAACAGACCACTTCAAGTGGGAGACTTGACATCTTGGGAGTAATGATCGTCGAAGCATTGACGACGGTACACATTCCGAATTGCCACAGGTCAGCAATCTATATTGGAAGACTTATTTCATCGTAGAAAACGCCACCCAGTCTTGAGTAGGCCACGTTGATTCATTCGGTCATGTAGTCGTTTAATGAGGCGTCGGTCCCACTAGTTTGAGTGGCACCCATTGTTTCTTGTCCTCAGACGATTGGTATCTGCCTGTTTCGGCCGACTGTGCCCTAGCCACCGTAGATGCGCCACCGTGGACCGACAAAAACTATAATTTGGAGTAGTTTACTGCAGAATACAAATACTATGCCTAACTCTACCGGCTATGACTTAGTAGGGTAGTCTGGCAGCTGGATCTCTCCCAAGCCGAGATTAAAATGCATTGGCCTTAACCGTGTTATTCACTTTTGGTGCTAGGCAAGGTCTTTTTAACTTGGTCTGCTTTGGGAATTCAAATCTGCCTTACAGCGGGGCCTATATAGCGGGCCTAATATTAATGCACTTTTTTCGCATCCTCTCTCCCATTTGTTCGTTTTTGTTCACCGCCGGTCCAAATGGACTCACACGTATTCACTTGTTTATTGGAAACAACTTATTATAGCAGAGCAAACCATCCAACGCAAAGGTATCGCCACATCATAATAATAAAAAAATACTAGCTAATTTAACAGCCTCTTTTTATAGCGACGGAAGCGTCTTTATGGCTATCACCACCGCTTGCAATGTCAATACAGGATCACTTAATGTGGGATTCGAACCCATGACTTCGGTACCGAGGTCGTAAGCAGCAACCGCCTTACCCAGTGTGCCATCACGGTTCACCAAATCATGAGGGGAGTGTAGACCTATGTGTTCCGCCTTCTATTGGCAAGCTAAGATTTCAGCTGGCAGATTCGAATCCGTTGTACGTAGATGCCAAACTAAGGATTTAAACGACGGATTGGTCACACCGATACCAGCATTGCATTCAACCGTAGGGCCCGTGCAGTTTACAAAAAATCTTTTTTGGCACCGGTATCTACTCGCTGGAAGCATTCACATCGTTAAGTACAAGCCAACGGCTATTCTCACGGTGTTAAAGTGCGGAGGAGCTGAAGCGAAATGGCACAAAGTTCCATTAGTAGGCTGCCTTGAGCGCGATTAAATACCAGGATCCTCGCCGGCTTAAGACAAAAAGCGCAAATCTGCCTGTACACAACCGCTTGCTTTTAAATTGCTGAGCACATTTGCGCATGTAATTTATTCGGTGAGTGTATCAAGTTAAACTTTATGTGTCGCTGCGTCTGAATTAATTGTGAGCATTTCTTGTAAATGTTGTTTTCAATATTTGAGTGATCGCCTCGTCATTGAACACCATACCGACTCACGAATCTTTGACTGTTCCTAATCCTAGCGAAGTCCCTAAGGCATTGCTGTAGCAAGTGGCCTATTCAACGTTACAGCTCTGACGGTGCCTGACACACATTCCGGATACGGTGATCATGTCTTCAAAGGCTCTGGAATTTGTTACATGTACTTAAACGACAAGACGTGGTCGGTAAGCCATTACTGTCGATGGCTAGACATTCAAGGAGCGTGTGCAGTATTGGCTGGTCAAGTGCACGAAATCTCACTAATGGCCTGGTGGAGTAGTGTAGTAAGATATGTAGTTTGTGCTTGATAGCAGCCTGTTTAATGTCAGGAGGCCGATATAATGCTGAGCTGCTGAGTGCGGGCTCTGCCCCGCGCATCGCTTTCGATGTCCAAGCTCGTAGTGACGGCTGCATGGAAGCACTTGCAATAATGTACGTACTGACGTTCCTCAAAAAGATATTTATTCTGTTTTACTTTGGCTATTCTCTCTCTCTCTCTCTCTCTCTCTCTCTCTCTCTCTCTGCATATATATAGTCAAAATCACAGCATAAATAAGTGGAATGAACAGCGGTGTACACTGTCTAGGGAAAGCCTACTTTTAATGATAGTAGCCAACAAGTGTTCACCGCGAGGCGAACATTTTCGCTGGTGATCTTGCACGTGCGGCGCATGTCGTCATCTAAAAGCAACGCCGCCAGGTGGCAGTCTGCCATTGAGAGGCAGCCGATGGGCACTTTCAGCGCGTCTGCGTATAATGTAAACCCTAATGCTGACAGGGAAGGCTGAAAAGCTCACGGCTACGAAGATAACGCTTTCAATGGCGGTCATCGTCGAACGCAGCGAGACCACGTGTCGCTCCTTATCGCTCGATGTGCTACTGGCAAGCGGCAGATTACTGCCAGCTTCGGGAGCGTGACTGGCGCGTTGGCACGAAAGGAGGGGAGCTGGAGTGAAAGCACGTGTCAAGGACGCCCTCGTCTGGAGAGGGGCTGCTCTGCACCTCTTGGAATGCTCTCGTTAAATTTGGCTCGTTTACTTTACTTGCTAAATAAAATAAATATAATTTATTTTTATAGCACCCCAAGAGAACTTAATCTCTATTCAGGCGCTTCACAAATGCCTCTGGGCTCGAGCCCACGACCTCAGCCAGACCTTGGTCGGGGCGAGCACCTTAACTGCTGGACCAAACTATCTCGGCTCTTGTTTACTCTCCGTTTCTCTCTCTCGCCTATCTAGCTCCCAGTTTGCAGCAGCGACCCTGGACTGGACTGGCGCCCCGCCTTTCTGCAGGACGAAGGATTATGCTTGTTGACGGTGACGCCTGTATTCGCCCACGCACAACAAATCTAGTACCTAGCACGAGCATCTAGTGAAGCCATCGCGCCCGATCCCCATCCAAGATTAGGGATCATCTTCCATAGTGGCTTGCCAAGAATGTAAAAAGCTCCCTAGTTCTGCCTCGGCCGTAGATTACCGTAGCTCCTTTCTGCCTGGGCTACCAAAAGAAGCCACCAGGCTCCTGCAGCTGGCGATGAATATAGCAGCAAGGCTAGTTTGCACACTCCAAAGGTTTGAGCATGCGTCTCCTTTGCTGAAAAAGCTTGGATGACTGTTGGTCGATCAACGGACACAGGGCGGAGTTCTTATGCTGATCCACGAGGCCCGCCACGGCTTGGCTCCTTCATTCCTAGCTGAGCTGCTGCACCAGTGTTTCAGCCTCGCCATGCCCTCAGGTCCTTATGAACAAGGAATTTGTTGCTCTATTCCTCCGCTTAAAGACGTTGGTGACAGAGGCTTTTGGTCTGCAGGCCCTAGACTGCGGAACTCACTTCCACTATTCTTTCGCAAGGACAACTACTCGTCTGCTGTCGACAATGGCACACACGTTCCAGTCGTGCCGACCTGCTGCTTCCATGATACTTACTGCCTCAGCTGCTCTCCTAACTCTGCTGTGCTTCTCGCTTTCTCTTTTTTTTGCGTGAGATTAAGTCTGTTGGCTGCCGAATGCGCACCGAAAGCCGGAAAGCTGTGGCCGTGAGTGCGCCATATACAGCTCTCCTGCGTAACATCCACACTGTCTTTGTGACTTTGTGGAGTTACAGACGAGAAAAATTAACATTAAAAGATGACATCCCATCAGCAGCAAACGTGACTCAGTCTACAGTCTGACATTAAGCCGAAGAAAGGAAACAGAAGACCACCCGGGGCATCGCTGCACTTCGTCTCTTAGAGCACGACCTCTGATAAGCCGCTAGCAGCGAACACTCGGAAAACTACCCGTCCTCATTTTGAGTTGCCTGCGCTGCTGAAGCTGACAGCAATTTAGCTTAGCCGGTAGTTCCGTCGAAATGTTGCTCTCTACTACGGGTGGACAAATAATTTCATTTGAAACAGTCAACTTCGCTGATGCGGCGTTCGCTTAGCACCGGCCCGATGTTGTATAAGTCAACCCGTCGACAATGGCATTGCGCTGGCTGTGCCGGCTCTAGTATTTATGCTATCCCCTTTGCAGCAAATGTAAAGCGCCTAGAAAGAGATTGAGTTCTCCGAGGGCGATACATCAAGCGCATTATTATTGTTATTATTATTATTATTATTATTATTATGCTCGCATAAATACTTGAAAAGGGTCGGGCGACGGTGCTCCTACGCCTCGAGTGGCGTTTACATTTGTCAGAAACTCGGCGAAGGACACGTGACCATATATTACTCCGACTCAAGCCATGCACACAGATTAGTGGCAATGAGCACCGACAGCATCGTCCTCCTCGACCACTTCATAACGCGAAGATCTGACATGTGCAGGTAGGTTACGACATCTGACCGACCATCTTGCAGCGCGCTCGCTCCATACCACTGCTCACATGCCAGCGCTCCAAGTTGTCCTCCGGTTTTAAGAGACAAGAACAACAATAACATGACTCGCTGGTCCGCCGTCGATCATGCGACTTCTGAGCCTAAGGTGTGCACGTTCTGCATCCAATGGCCAAGTCACGCAGCGGCCGATGAGTTCGAAGCCGTCTTCCACTACCTAGCGAGGCACTCCGCGGAAGGTGCGCTCCACAAGTTCACAGACTACAACCTCATCCACGCGCCGGTCCGTGCCCGCCGAGCCAGCTGCACTTCAGCGCCGTCTGCGTCGCAGGCCGCGTTTAATCGGTTGCCTTGTCGGCCTTGTCGGCGAACGTCTTTCGCGGCGCAGATTAAGGGCTTGAGACTAAATGCTCCATCAAGATCGTCTTATACAAAACAAAATGGCGCGACTGAGACGCTGTCAACACGCAAGGGCTAATGCGAAATGCGAGAGTGTAAACGCCCTAACGCTCTGACAGATGGTGGCAATGCTGATTTTAGCCCTACGCTTTTCCTGTCGACCACCGGGGAACGACGCAGCACGGCGGTCGCGCTAATGGAGGGCAGCATTACCCGAGCTTTGACAAGGTAACGGCACGGCGCCGGCAGCTCTGGCCGGCCGGGCAGAGCTTAATTTCTCCAAAATACCAGTGACCATTAGGACAACACATTATCTATTCATGCCATAATAATAATAATAATAATAATAATAATTCATTTGTACAGCGCCCTCGGGGAACTTAATCTCTTTCTAGGAATTTAATATATACCGTAAGGGAAGCATGATCGAGTGATTAGTGGTTGCATGCTCAATGTAAACAAACATAGCCTAGGATGGAAGGTGCTCGCTCTTCGCGACCGATGTTATGGGCTCGAATCTTGCAGTTGGACAATTATTTATTGCCAACTGCAAGCGGCGGTGATAGCCGATCAGGCTATTCTGCCGCTACTAGAGCTCACTGCTTGTGAACTCGCTTCGCTGAGTCATAGAAGTCAATTAAACGTCACTCCCGGAAAGTACTGGTCGCCACCTTGCCGCGTGATTGAAGGACGGAGGACGTTCTCGCTTTAATTAGTAGGGATACACATGAAGTCGCTAAACTAGCTAGGATATATGGTTAGAGGTGACGAAACACAGGGTAAACATACAAGTATGGTTAATGGCAGTATTCGCAGTGACAGCACGCATAAGCACTCACAGGACGAATCGTCACACGGACCCACTAGATGCTGGGATAAATAAGACGCATTTTTAGGTTCTTTTAAATGTGGTCAAGTCAGGGGATGTCGTGACGTCAGTTGGGAGTGAATTCCAGGCTTTGGAAGCACATGAACTAAAGGCACGGTCTCCTAAGGGTTTGAGGTTCGCAAGGGGTGTGGCTGAACAATTTAATGTCCGAAAAGCGAGTGGTACCATGCCTAGCCAAGTGGGGATACTCGTATCGAAAAAAGATAAGTTCGACGAAGAGGTTCTGATACGCAGCGTCAGGTCCGACGTACGTAACTGCGTAGCGACCTTTTTCCGCGGGGCAGAGAGCCTCGAGAGGATCCATCGCCGCCGCCGACGGCTCGTCCAGGTCTCGCTACATCTGCACTGGCGGCGGCAAGAGCTGTCCTACCTGTCAGCCTCGTGACTACCGCAGCCAGCGTTCGCTAAAATCACTTGGAGTATTGCGATGACTTTAAAATATCGACTCTAGATTTATGTATCTATAATCACAATATAAAATCAATATGTATATATATATATTATCTGTTAATATTATATTATAATATATATTATTATCTTTATAGTATAATACTATCTTTATTTATACTTATAATATAATATGATAGTAGCAATCAATTAATATAATATAACATAATATATTATCATATATATATTTAATCTCGATATGACAATATCGAGCCAGTATTCGCCAAATTAAAATGCTTTTTAAAACTATCGCAGATGTTGAAGCCCTTCTGGTCTCGTCGTGGCAGCAGCGCTCGGTGGTACCCCACTCTGGCTTTTGCTCTTTCGTGCTATGGAAGGGAAAGATTTGCGCTCTGCCCTCCATGGTGGCATACGCTGAACGCACACCCGAACTTTGCATGCTTGTCTAAGCATGAGATCGATGTATTTCATTAAGTCTTGCTTCTTGCTGCTCGTATAGCGAGTTATAAAGCGCTTGAATGGAAATTTGGGGTCTCTTAGGGCGCTATACGAATGACTTACTTCTGCATTAGCTGGTTTGAAATGGCGGTTAAGGTGCTCGCCTCGACCGAGGCCAAGGTGAATATTTTTTGATCGAGAATGTGGGCTTGAGACCCGTGGCATGCAGTATATTGAGCGCCTGAATAGGGATTAAGTTCACATAGGGGGCATTACAAATGAGTTTTTTACAGTTAGCATCGCGGCGGCCATGTCCGATGCTGCCAGAAGCGTGCGCTGGGCTGGAGTTGGCGGAAGGCGCAGCAGGGCTGCGGGCGCGCTGCCGCTGCCGAGTCAGCCGACTGCCTCGCCGCGCTCCACCGAGCGAATCTACTCGCTGCAGCTAATAAGCGACGGCACCGTCGGCGCGCCCACGTGGGTGGCGGAGAGCGCCCCGAGCGGCGGAGGCGGCGCGTCGGAGGAGCCGCTCTCGCCGGACGGCTCGTCTCGCGACCGCCTGCTCATGGTGGCCACCCGCGTGCCCTCCGTTCAGCTGCCGTACACGGCGCGCGACTGCCGAGTCCACCACGTGCTCGAAAACCGGAAGACGCGCTCGGACATGCTGCTCGGGGCGGGCGAAGCGCCTGCGTCGCCCGGTCAGTGGCAGTACGAGTCCAAGAATGCGAATAACTCGCGCGACGCCGCCTCGTCGTCCATCAGTGTGGTGGCGCGCGCCAGCGACAGCTCAGCTGCGACGGTAAGCTGCCACCGTCGCCTCCGCCCCGCCGCCGCCTCTGCTTTGCCACCGCCTCTGCCCTGCCGCCGCTGCCCAGCCTCGGTTGGGAGCGCTCGGTTCCATTTTCGGACGGCTGCTCTGAGAGCGCGGACGTAGAGGGCAGAGGAGGAGAGGGGTCCACCGGGACCTGGCGTTCCTCCGAATCGGTGAACTGCCGAACCACTTTCAGCCCCTCGTGCCCTCAGGTCCTGTACGGACAATTAATGAGCTGTTCTATTCCTTCGCCAAAAGACCGTTGGCGACAGAAGCTTTTGCTCTGCAGGTCCGAGACTGTAGAAATCACTTCCACAATCCATACGCAACGATGACTACTCTCCTGCTGCCGACTATGGCACATACTTTCGAGTCGTCTTGGGCTGCTACTTCCATGCTACTCACTACCTCAACTACTTTCCTGACTCAGTTATACTCCTCATTTTCTCATTGTTGAGTGAGATGAAGTCTGTTCGCTACCGAATGCGTACCGAATGCCTCTCAGGCTGTGAGTGCTCTGTACAAAAGTCTCTTGCGTAACATCCACATGGTCTTTGTGGCTTTATGGAGTTACATACGGAGACTGACAGTGAATGATTGATCCGATAGGTGTGTCAGGTGACGAGCTGTCCAACATGCCATTTTCACGATTGCTGTTTTTGGCAAGGTCAAGGTATGGTCGAACTTAGTTTAATTCGTGCTCTTCACCTGTAAGCAAGGCTGTCGTGGATGACTGCTGACGGACTAAGCGCTGCGGGCATGCAACACTCGGCCCCCGCTGCGTGGGTGTTTGTTCACTGGAAAAAATTAAGAAAAATTAAATTCGTTTGCCTAGCGAACACGTATGCCGAAGGGCTCGAGCTCACAGCTCCAGTCTCCAAATGCATTCACCTTGACCACGGTCGTCAAAGGCGAGCACATTGGTCCATTGGTGAACGACGGGGATATATTCAGTTGGTCACTTCACGCACAGGAGCCGGTCAGTGAAGAGCTCGGAATGATTAGGTGTAGGCATGGGCGTAGTACTAAATTTTAGAGGTGATTGCGATGCTTAGCTTTCAGTCTGTAAGTAAGGAGGGACGAAATGCGAATGGCTCGGCGGCCGAGACGGCGTCTTTGTCCAACTTCTTCAGCTGACCTGTAGTGTAATGTAAGGACAGGTGTCAGTCGTAGTTGCTGCTGACATAGACGTGAAGCGGTGCTTCAACAGCACCAATTGCGGTCATGTCCAGTCGCCATCGGCAGATGGCGAGATGTGTTCTGTATCCCCCCCCCCCCGGTGCCCTGCCCATCCTCTCGATATTCTTTCGTGATTCTTTTAGGCAGTACGAGGTGTCGTGAGGCGGGTTTCGTCCGCCCTCAGCAGCGCACTAAGAAGGAGTAACGGGAGCGAAGCTCAGACTGCAAGCCAGCGTTCACGATTCCCCGCTGGTCCAAGCGACAGCACTGACCAGCCGACGCAGGGAAACGCCGAGTTTCGATTCGACCTCGGTCGGCAAAATTGCACCCGCAGTGCAGAAGTGGCGACCTCTACCGACTCCCCGCCGGCCGCTGGCGACCGAAACGTGTTCCCTCAGTAGGCACAGTATTTGCTGAGAACGCTGCAGCGTCGGCTATAGTCCCGCGCGAGCATGGTTCGCAGGCTGCCGACCCCATGTCTGGCCTACGCTTTTGGTGCATCGACGGCGGCGTCAAGCGATCTCCGACATCCCCATTTCTCATTGGCGATAGTTACCGACCGCACGACAGAGCGCAGTGGAAACATGCACTCCATATGTATTTTGGGGCGGCACAAAGTAGGCAGGCTCGCCAGCGCGAGGTCACAGTCAGGCAGGACGGCGAGTTCTAATCGTTGGCAACCACAAAGATGGCGCCGAGTGAGCGGCTTTGCACGTGACAGCTATTTGCAACCGGGTAGAATCAGCTCGCCCGGCGTACTCGTAGTCTCCGCTCCGAGTCCACTGAGCGAAGCGACTGCTGAGCTTACAGCTCGGGCTTCTCTTTCAGACGCAGCTGTCTCGTCGAGCCGACCGAGCCGCAAACAAACAGAATCTGCTCTGACGGAACCTCTCGGGAGCATCGGATAGTTTCGAATGCAAGGATGAACGTAAGATGCAACAAGTGGCATGAGCATCAGCAGCTGCAGCGTCGTAGAAAGCTACGGCCTTTCGCTAGTGAAATTGATAGGCGCATGATTCATTGAGCGCAGCACCAGCACAGTCATTGCCGACTTTGTGCGATAGTGCTGACGGAAAGTCATTCACTAGTCGATGGTGGAGAAATCTAACGAGCTTTAACGTATAGGTCAGTTGGCACACGATTCAGGCCTAGGAAAAGGCGATGGGGTACGCCATTCGTGGAAACGTACTGGCATTCATTTCGTCATGTGCACACACACACACACACACACACACACACACACACACACACACACATATATACACACACACACACACACACACACACATACACACACACACACATACACACACACACACATACACACACACAAACAGCTGCCAGGTGTTGATTGGCTGAGGAAGCCAACGAGCGATGGAAGTTCCTGATTTTCTGAGGCTCCCGTCAGGTCAGATCAGCAGATTCTCAGGCATTGCTCTCGGATGCTATTAGTTCGGCCAATTGGACACCCGCTGATTGGCCAAACTAGGCCATTTGGTTGGGTCATCCGATGCTGAGCATTGCTGGGTTGGAAGTCAAGCTCGGGGTCGCTCAATGCAGCTCGATCTGCTTGCTTCAATGCGGTTTAAGCCTAAACGCAAGGATGTGTTCAAATCCAGCCGAGAAAATTATACAGTGTAAGTGAGAGAAAGAACGGAAATGAGAGCGAATGAGTTGTTGGTCAGACAGTGAGATTAGGAGAGACAGAGGAAGGGAGAGAAAGAGAGAGAGAGAGAGAGAGAGAGGAAAGAGAGAGAGAGAGAGAGAGAGAGAGAGAGAGAGAGAGAGAGAGAGAGAGAGAGAGAGAGAGAGAGAGAGAGAGAGAGAGAGAGGATAACCGTGCTGCGTACATTAACGGAAGTTCTTGCCTGGCCACCTTCTCGAGGCAGCCACCGAGGGGTTGACGAGTCTTCATAATTTCTATTCACGCAGCCTAGGCTGGCCAGATTTACGATTTCGGTATAATTGAACAGCGTTATTGACGACGTGGGCACGGACTTGTCCTGCTTTCTCAAATCGCAGGTGAGCTGTGCATATTGGCGGCAAATCGTGCACTGGATTACCGAAGACTGATCTTCAAAGCGTGCTACCACACTAGTTAGCTCCATCTGATGTTGCTTAGGAAAAACCAAACTGATTCATGAACACAGAACGTCGCACTTGATCTCCGGCAGAACCGTCGGGACCGTTGACAGTTCGGTACTGAGGTGGTTTTGGAGAACCATCATCTGCTACCAAGTAGATACTCGTGCATCGAAACTTGATGAACGGTGAACGTGTAGCATATTTTATTGTCGTTGCATATTAAATTTACAGTGTATCGAGTGCTAGGATCTCTTGCGCTGGATTGGCTCGAGCTCGCTAAATGACGGCGCGGTCGCCTCCTTTACCCGTGGCGAATTTCTCCGACGCCGAATTTCTCCCACGCCTTTATCCGGCTTTTAATGGCATCGCTGAGGCAGAGCTTCCGGTTGCTTCGTGGCTCGCCAGAAGCATTGAGGCAGCGCTCATTCGCTAGGTGCAAGGAGCCAAACGCACTCAAAACAAGCACCTTGTATTTATATTATAGGGGACTGGCTTTCCGAATTTCTTAGCCGCCCACAAATGTTTGGTGTGACCGTGTGCTAGCGTAGCTGTCTTGATTGTAGCCGGATGTGCCCACCTCGGCGGAAACCTGCATAGCCGTCCAAGCGCCGGAAGGAATCGAAAAACCCGCAGACACTTCGAAGAAGCATGCAGAGGTGGCTAGCAGAGGGCAGCGCGTAGTCGGCCTAGCGTCCGAGGTGACGCGCCAGAATTCCCGAGCGAGTGGCTCGACGCGCGGACCGGCGGCCCATTCGCCCGCTCTGGGCCTCGCGGCGGACGTCTTGCGGTCGAAAGAGGCGGGTCAGGCGTCGGCCGATTCGTTTCCTGAGCGAGTTCGCCGCTTATATTTTTCAGAGCGGTGGCCGATATGAAGAGAAGTGCGGAGCGGACATTACGAGGCTTCGCACGGAATCGGCCGAGTTTCTGCAGCAGCTCCTCGAGAGCGTGAGCTCGCTGCGGCGGGCGGGCGTGGCGGCGCGCGCCGGCGCTTCCTGCTCGAAGGTCCGTTGTCGGGCGACCTCGTAAACTCACCAACGAGCTATGACGACACGACGACGCCACGCGTCGATTTTAGCGCCCATCGACTGGGATCTAGTGGAGCTAGCGGCTCGTTTCTCGCGCGCATAAAATTGTAGCACCTAAAAGAGAGAACACAGTCGAATGGGAAGAGAAATTCATTCTAGAGCGAAAGATTATTGAGCTGCACGTAATTCCACACGGTATAATAATAATAATATTAATAATAGCAATGGTAGAATGCAAGACGTTTGTCCTCTGAGAGCTTAATCGCTCTCCAGGCAGTTAACGTACGAAGTTAGGGAATCGGGTAGTCGGGCGGTCGCTACAGCCGCCGCGGGTAGCGGAGCTTCGAAAGGAATTGGAGAACCTCTGTGGCTCGGTAATGGCAGGAGCTAGCCGACCAGCCGGTAGCTTTAAAAATAGTAACTGCAAAATCAAAATCTTTTGAGCGCTCTGTGATAACTTAATCTCCGTTCGTGCGCTCTGCAGACGCGGCACGGCTCGAGCTCATGACCTCGGCGGTCCAAGCCGAGTACGTTACCTTTGGGCCAAATAAGGGTGACAAATTGCAGCTACGACTGCTACGTTCGCATTGCCGCCTTTGGGTATTCCGATTCTTGGGTGCTGGCGCGGAGCCAGGATTTTCAGATTGGGGACAACAGGGTTTTCAGGTTGAGGGCAAGGTACACTGCTCCCGCCCCTTGGGCCTGGGAAAATTTGCCCCAGGAAGTAGGTACTTCCCTAGTCCGAGGGATGCAATCGCCCCCCCCCCGCCCACTGGCTCTGCCCCTGCTTGGCTGGCGAGTCCCCGGTTGCTAGAAGGCTGCCATGTTTTTTAAGCGGATTCAGGATCCGTTAAGAGTTCCGACGGCGCCTGCAGACAGTTTTTAAATGATAAGATTAGTAATTCATGTAAGGTTGGCATTACTGGTCCTAGAGTTTCTGCGAGGCTGCCGATCGCCGGCGTGCTGCAGGAAGCGCTAGCGTTGTTCCCTGGGGTTCGCCGAGCAGACAGCTCGGCGAAGCGAAGGAGGATCGAGCCCGTTGCGATCCTCGGCTCCGCATCCGGACGAAGGCCGGGCACGCCCCGGAACCGCTGACTTCCGCCGCTGAGCTGCATTGGCTTATGCATTCGAGCGTTTACGCATTCGGCGTTGGTTTAAGCACGTTGATTTATGTACGAGCCGAATTCTCGATGCTCCGCTGAATGGCGTGCCGCCGCGTAGGAGGCACGGCATGCTGCTTCGAGGCGAGTGCTTTACCACAGTCTCGCTTCCGATCTCGCTATCGGCTCTCGCCTCGTGACCGCTCGTTATCGGCCAGCGTTCCGTTCCGCACGGGTATCAGCTAGATCATCACCGTCAAAGTCACAGATCTACTTCAGATACAGCCGAGACCGAGCGGCTGCAGGAGCGGGCTCGGGAAGCCGTCGCTACGGCAACTGCCAGGCTGTGGCTCGAACGAACCGCATTTCGCTCCGCTGCCGTCTGAGCTAGCGAGAGCTCGCGAGAGCTCGCGAGAGCTGGCGAGAGCGCGTCGGACGGACGGTAACGGCTCGTCAATCCGCTTTCGGCGACTTTCCTGCCGGCCGGCAAGCTAAAGCTGCTCGAGGGCGAGCGCGAGCTACGTCTTTAGAATGCAAATCCTCCGATCTCGGCCACGGAGAGGGAGACGGTCGAGTTGTCTCGCGCTACCTTTTCCCGCCGCGATCGGGAGAGACTTTCATTCCGACGACGTCGCTCGCCTCAGGAAGCGTCAGCTTTCGAAGCGGCGGAAAAGTCGCCGAACGACGTCGCGGCTGCGGAGCAGAGCGAGCGAGTTCAGGGCTCCGCTTCAGTGAGCCTGAAAGCCCTGCAAGAGCGCGGCTGAGGCTGCGTCGGCGGGCGACACGTCGAAAGAGGTCAATTCGCTGGAAGTCGGAGAGTGTCGGCGCGTGGGCAGCTCTGGTCTCGTCCTTCTTGCGCATGTGCATGCTTACATCGTGCCTGCTGCTTGCTGATGTTGCCACCGATAATTTTGCAATGCTTTCTATGCAGCGTCTGTACAGCGCTTAGATAGAGATCCAGTCCTCTGAAGGCGCTATAAAAGTGCATTATTATTAATATTATTAAGGTAGAGGCATCGCTACGAGCAAAAGAAGCCCAAGTTCGCGAGCGTCTACTAATCGTCGAGCTGGTTTGGTCTAGTGGTTAAGGTGCTCGCCCAGACAAAGGTCTGACTGAGGTCATGGGCTCGAGCCCCGAGGCATATGTGAAGCGCCTGAATAGAGATTAAGTTCTCTTGGGGCGCTATATAAATGAGTTATATTTTACTTATTTAATCGTCGCTTCGTGCTGCAAGGCTGTTTGGTGCACGCGTCAAATTATAATAGTTATAACAAGAAATGCGTATAGCCCCCTCGGAAAACTAGATATCTCTCTACACATTTTAAATTTGCTGTAAAGGAAGCATGTCAATATTAGATTTGTCTGGTACCCGTGCGATTCCGCAAGATCTCCTGTGTGGTCTTATGACGATTCGTGAAAGTGCCCCGTTTCTGTAAACTGGCTCTCTTCTCTAGTAACCGCTTAGCGTTCCCCGGCACCTCGGCGGAGATTCGCCGAGATTTCGGAGGAGCAGCAGAGAAGCTGCTCACTATTCGTGAGAGTGGTGAATGGCGTCGTAGCTGCAGACGGCCTTCACCTATTCCATTGCAGTCGCGTAAACCGACTCGACGAGTCGAGTTCCCTGGGTCGAGTTAGCTACTCTGGCCTAGCTGGAATTGTATACAAATGTTAAATGTTTAATTAATTTCTATAGCGCCCTAAGAGAACGTATTGTCCATCCAGGTACTTTTTATAAGCCGTGGGGCCTGCGAACACGACCTAGGTCATTAAGAGATAGCACAATAACCCTGGGCCAAACCTGGATAGGCTTCTTCCTTTCCAGCACAAGTAGGGTGAGTAGAAAGAGATTTCGTTCTCTTAGAACGTAATAGAAATAATTTAATATCGTTATTATAATTGTTATCTGTGAAGCACTGGCACGGGCGGGCCCTACTGACCATACCAAGGTCGTTCGAGCGAGCGCTGTCCGGTTCCGTTTCTAGGCAAAGTCTAAAATCCGGCAACTTGAGGAGGAGCGCGACGCTCTGAAAGCTCGGCTCGCTGTCATGCAGCTAGACTACGCCGCCCTCCAGGAGAAGTACAAGGAGCAGAACCAGGAGAAGAAGAGAGTAAGTGCAGCCGCCGCAGATGGCCCGGCGCCACCTCCACCGAAGCCGCGGCCTGAGTTCGCGCGTGTGTTTCGGAAATTGACCGTTAAGTAGAATTAATTCTGTCATATTTTGACAGAGCCACTTTCTTAGAGTTTAGTGGTAACGAGCGTTCCGCCGTCAATAATGGAAGGGCAACATTTAACATTGAAATAAGAGTATTAGCTGATTCAGCCGATCCTCTCGTTTCTTTGGCGATTGAGGAGCCGGAGCCACCTGCGCCGCCACAGCGGGCGGTAAATAATTGCCTACTGCTGGAATCGAACCCGCTGCTTGGGTCGTTGCTGTCTGCTCCTTGCCGCTGAGCCAAGACCAGGTGATAGGCGTCTCTCTCTCGCTCTCTGTCTCTCTCTCCTCTTCCTGTCTCTTTGTCTCTCCGTGTCTGTCTGTCTCTCTCTGTGTCTCTCTCTCTCTGTGCCTGTTTGTCTCTCTCTCTCTCTCTCTCTATGTCTGTCTCTTTGTCAGTCTCTCTGTCCCTATAGCTCTCTCTATCTAGCTCTGTCTCTGTTTCTGTCTCTCTGTCTCTGTCTCTCTCTGTCTCTGTTTCTGTCTCTCTGTCTCTGTCTCTCTATCTAGCTCTGTCTGTCTGTCTCTGTGTCTCTTTCTGTGTCTGTCTCTGTCTGTCCATGTCTGTCGGTCTGTCTGTCTGTCTGTCTGTCTGTCTGTCTGTCTGTCTCTCTCTCTCTCTCTCTCTCTCTCTCTCTCTCTCTCTCTCTCTCTCTCTCTCTCTCTCTCTCTCTCTCTCTCTCTATCTCTTGCATTGAAAGTGCAGCCAGTCCACCGGTACCGTTAGCACTCTGACGTATCAAGTTCTTGCCTTTGAAGTTCCACTGCCGACAGGTGAGGCTGTGAAAAAAAACAATTTTCTTACCGCTAAAGTGTGGTCTACGATGAATTGACGAACGAACCAACGAGTATAATAAGTATAAATGTAATTAATTTGTTTAGGGCCATATAAGAACTTAATCTCTATTCAGGCGATTCACATATGCCACGGGCTCGAGCCCACAGCCTCGGTTATAAAGAAATCCACATACATCTTAGCTGACTTCACAGCCTCATTTGTATAGTGGGAGAACAGCCTTACCGGCTATTACCTGATTCCGGCAGACCCAGTAGTCCGCTCTCGCGCTTGCAGATTATAGCCGAGAAGATCGCCGAGCTGGGTGATCAGGGGACCCGCCTACAGACGGAGATCAAGCGGATCGAGAGCGAAATGGAGGCCATGAAAGTCGAGAGAAACAGCCGCGACCGAAGCAGCAGCAACAACAACAACGAGGTCAGCGCCGCCGAAGCCAAGGTGAGGCCGAGTTAGCGGCGGCCATCGTCTGCCGCCGACCGAGCCGCGGCGGCGGCGGCTTTCGTTGACCGAGCGACGAATGGCGCCTCTCGCCCGTACCTGGCGGCCTCGCCTTGCAGGGCCGCGGCGGCGCGCCATGCTCGAGCTGCCGAGGCTCGGCCAAGGCCGAGTACTGCGAGAGCTGCAAGCACTGCTGGGACGAGGCGCACAACCGCGAGGTGCGGCGCCTGCAGCGCATCGTGGCCGAGCTCGAGCGCCAGTACTCGGACGTGATGAGCAGCTACGCGAGCGCGCTGCTCGACAACAAGAAGGTGAGCGATCACGTTCCTCCGCGATTCTTCTCTCCCCTCCCCTCCCCCCCCCCCCCGCTGCCCTCCTCCCCGAAACCCCTAGCTCCCGTGTCTCCCGTCGACCGAGCGTGGCGGAGGCGAAGGCTCTCAGAGACCGATCTTCTTCGCTGGCTGCGGCCTGCCTGCCTGCCTGCGGCGGCGTCGGCCCAGCAAAAAGATGGCACATTGAGTCCTACTCAACCGCTGTCACCGGCTCCAGGCCTGAAGATTATCGCGTAATGGCGAGCCAGAAATCGAGTTCTGGCTCGCCGTTACTCGGCAGTCGGGCCTGGAGCTTACTGGTGACGACGCTTGCTATTTACGATTTAATCTGACTGTAGCATTTGCATTAGTTTAGTATTTAGTACATTTTGTATGGGTATGGTACTTTAGTATTTAGTACTTTAGTTTCGCTTCATTCGCTACTCTATCCCGAGTGTCCATGCACTTCGCACTGGGCAACTCCTTGAGACTGATTCGTTGTGTTATCAGATTAATGCGCATATGCGTGGTGTCCACTAAAGGCAGCGGGTTTTTACCGCCCAAGGGTCTCAAGCTTAGCGGCTGAGGTTGAGGCATGATTGCTATGTGATTTGGCACCGGTTTGCAAGTTACTTCCTCACAGTGCACTTCGCAAGTTATAATTCACTTGCACGAAATATGACACTGTGCATACCGCACGTATCTCTGACCTTAACTCAAAAAAATTAGTACAGACTAAGTGGATGCTACGCCGGAGAATTTCCGGTCGTTGGCTCTCAAAACCTGTGCAGCCTTCGGTGTACGTACGGTGGCCACCACACTTCGTCTCATATAAAAAAGAAAATTTGAAGCATAGCCGAATCTGGAGGGCTGTACAGGAAGTAGGTAGCATGGAAATAGCAGCGCAGAACAGCTAGATAGGATGTTCAAGCGTCGACAGCAGGAAGCCTGTCAAAGCGTGAGAATTTCAGAAGTGAGTTCCACGTTCTAGGACCTGTGGAGCAGAGATTTCTGCCTCAAAAGGCTTTTAAGTGAATGAGCAGTGCAGCTAATTTCTAGTCCTAAGAAGACGCAGAGCACTAGCAGCTCCATTAGCAAAAAGACACAAGACAGCTGACTAAATTTCTCGGATTCACAAAACAAAGTTACTGCCATATTCGTCATCTACTGTAGAGGCGTATTGGCTTTTTCGATAGCCCTGCATATCGATGTATAGTAGTCTACTCTTTACACAACTAAAGAGCAAAATAGTAATGGTAGTGATAGTGCAAAATTTGCATAACATCCTTTGAGAACTAACTCTCTTCGTAAGCGATATGGTGGAATGAAAGTCTTTCGCTAGCCACTTCGGGACATCGTGACTCGAGATGGAGGTTTTTTGAATAGAAATTTTACACGTATAACAGCTGCCAGGGAGGGCAACTAAATCACGAGCACTCTCAATGATGGTCGCACTGGAGCCTTTCCAATTATGAAAATGATGGTCGCACTGGAGCCTTTCCAATTAGGAGAGCAACGTCATTTATTCCAGCCGTATGCTTACAGTTTCCAATACAACGTTCGGATCGAGGCACTCTATTTATTGGGGGCTACCGGCGATCTTTATATCAAAAGCCTGCGGTTCCCTGTGGCTCCTCAAAAAGATGTACCTGGAAGCTGGCGAGGGGCCTCTGAGGCCTAAAGTATCGGGGCTTTGCGGTGGAGCGTGAAAATGCATTGTGCCGCTCCAATACCTTTCCCCATATCTGTCACCACCTCCACCACAGTCGCGCTTAGCTTTAACTAACCCCTCACGTAGGCAAAGACCGGAGCCCTCGTGGCCCACCCAGCATGTACATGGAAAGCTGCCAACATATAGTACGCATCTCACAAAGTAGCTTAGTAAAAAGTGCTCGCATACTTATCATAGCTTTATTCACTTATTCTGGGTCCCTATTAACCTGCAAAGGTGTGCCCAATGGTACTCTGGTTTCGGTCGGTGTGAGCGGCTGAGACTGAGGTGACCGTCGTAGGGCTCGGCAGGTTTGGGCACGGCCCTGTTCTTTCGTGCTGTCTCTTCTTGTCCTACCGTGTAGCCCGACGGCGTGCGACCTCTCACGCCCCTGCCACCATCTACGAGAATGAGGACCCTTGCTATTATGAGGAGCCCCAGGGAGGCTTGCAATTCTAAGACTTGCAGCCCCTGCGCATACGTGGCCTCGACCCAAACTCACCCGCATGGAATTACTCTAAGCTTACGGAATTAAGCAGTAGGTGACGGAGCCGTAATGGCTCACTAGGAAAGGCGGATGCTTTTCACGGCCTCGGCCCCGAGTTCGTGGGTTCGAATCCTGCAGTGGGCGATCCTTTATCGCCACTGCAAGCGGCGGTAATAGCCGTATAGGCTCCTCTGTCGCTACGCAAAGAGGGGCTGTTGCATCAGCTGGTATTTCTTTCTTTTCTTTCTTTCTCTCGGAATTATAGCTAGTATTTCCTTCGTCGTGATTGCCCGTGATTAAATTGTCCGCTTGGACGGTGGCTTGACGTCTAACAGTTTCATCCAGAAGAAGCCAGAGCTGGAATGTTCGATCTCTGACAAGGATTAGGAACCGCTTCAGGCTAGATAAAGTAATAGGCTGAATAAAAACCCCTTCATAGCAAATGTTAGGCCATGCTAACTCTATAAAGAGATTCAGTTCTCCTTGGGTGCTACACGCAGTTTTCATCAATATTGCCATCACTATTTAGCTAGCTATCTCTATCTCTGCCAAGACTAGCCTATTGTGACTCAGCATTGGCAGGGATATAAAGGTAGCCAAGCCTCAGCAACTGATGATGAACATGGCCACATGGTTGGTCTGTGAATCCAAGAAAGTAATTCACTTGTCTCCCTTGATAAAGGAGTTGCGGTGGTTTCCGGTTTATCGAAGGATAGAGAGCGAAATTCATATTCTGACCCACATTTGGCTCGCCATTTCCCGGCTCTTTTGCACTTGGCAGAACCGCAAGCCACCTCGTGCTTTCCGATCGTCTCAGGACAGTGAACCTAGCTAGTATACCTCTCTTTTACTTACAGAATGTTCGCGAACAATTATTGGCTCTAGGCAGCGGCTCTCAGCCTGTGGGTCGCGACCCTTTGGGGGTCGAACGACCTTTTCACAGGGGGTCGCCTAGGACCATCGGAAAACGCGCATTTCCACATTTTGCACACCACAATTTTATGGTTGGGAGTCGCCACAACATGAGGAACTATAGTAAAGCGTCGTGGCATTACGAAGCTTGAAAGTTTCCACTGCTCCAGGGCGTGCTAGTCTGCGGAGCTTACTTGCAAAATTCTCGCGAATTCTCGCGAAATTCTTCGACGTTTTTTCTCAGCATGTTTCGACAGCTGCCGCTGCCGAATCTAGGGGGCTAGCCCTATCCGACCATCCTGCGCGCCCCGCCCCACCGTCCGCTACTTATTTATTTGACTTGCCGTTCTTCGGACCCAGCTCTGCTTCTATCACTTTCTATGCGTTTCGCAAGGCTTAGGACTTGAGTGATTAAGCTGCAACAGAAACATGGCTGTACATGCAACACGCGTGCACAGCTTGGGAGCCTCGAGTCTAGATACCTAGGTCCTCATCTAGGCATCTATCAAGATCCGGCTGTTGCGGCGCGCCAACGTTTCATTGTAACTGAATGAAGGCGAGCAGAGAGGAGAAATTAGCAAAATCCATTAAATTTTAGGAGAACGATCGAAGCCGCCAATGTAATGTATCTCCGTCTGTAACTCCACAAAGTCATAAAGACCATGTGGGTGTTACGCAGGAGTGTTTTGCATAGCGCACTCACAGCCTAAGCGGCTTTCGGTAAGCATTCGGTAGCCAACACACTTCGTCTCACCTAACAAAGAGAAAGTGGGAAGCATAGCTGAGTCAGGAGAGCAGTTGAGGTAGTGAGTAGCATAGAAGTAGCAGTTCAGGACCGCTGAAAAAGATGTGCCATAGTCGGCAGTTGGAGAGTAGTTGTCGTTGAGTAAGAATTGTGGAAGCGAGTTCCACAGTCTAGGACCTGCAGAGCTAAAGCTTCTCTCGCCAATGGTCTTTAATCGGAGGAATGGAACAGCTAATATATTGTCCACACCGGACCTGAGGGCTCGAACAGGCTGAAACTGATGCAGCAGCTCAGCCAGGTATGAAGGAGCCAAGCCGTGGCGGGCCTTGTGGGTCAGCGTAAGAACTTTGCTCTGTATCCTTTGCTCAACCGGCATCCATCCTAGCTCCTTCAGCAAAGGAGACACGTGCTCGAACCGCTGGGACTTGAAGACCAGCCTTGCAGCCATATTCATTGTCCGTTGTAGTGGCATAATAGCTTTCTTTGGCAGCCCAGCCAAAAGGGAATTACAATAATCAAGCCGAGACAGAACTAGAGAGCTAGTTAAATTTTTTTCAAGCCACTGTAGGAGACAGCTCCTAATCTTGGACAGGGATCGGATGTGATGGCTAGCTGTAGAGGCAGTCTTCTGAATGAAGCTTTTGAAATTGAGGCAGCTGTCGAACACGACACCTAAATTTCGAGCAAGTGGTGATGGCCGCACAATAGCGTCACCTATTAGGACGACAAAGCCTTTTAATTCAGCCACACGCTTAGGGTGTCCTATGAGCAGCAGTTCGGTTTTATCATCATTTAATTTCAGGAAGTTTTCCGACATCCAGGATCGAATATCGGCAAGACAAGCATTCAGTTTCTCAGTTGCGGCAGCAGATTCCGAATGTCCCTGACTCGTAATTCGAAGATCTTACGTCAGACTGTAGCGCCCATGATCTGGATGGGCGGCAGTAGGAGCGTGCCAGTGGTTTTATTCTCACAACATCGTACCTTCTCTCTGCCTAGATTTCGACGAGTGAAAAAGAGAAAGATGCTCAGCTCTCAAAGCTGACGACGGATAGAACCACAGAGCGGCAGCGGACAGCTGACAAGCTCAAACGGAAGGTGCGTAGGCATGGCCGTCGAAGTCGAATGCGAAATGCTCGAAATCACTCCACGAAAAAGGGGCGTGAAAGCTCGCAGCCGAGCGACGTTAGCGCTCTCTGCGCCCGCCTCCCACTTCCGGAACCTGACTGAACGCTCGTGCTCTGTGCTCGTCATTTTCCAGCGGTACGCTGGTAGCCCTCGCACCCCATAGCCGGCGTAAGTCCTCGTTGCTTCTGCAATCACGTGACTGAGCCCAACAACGAATCCTGCCGTGAGTTGGAAGTGAAATCGAGCAGCAATGGCAGTTCGACCCGATGCGTAGGCAGCACGATGTCATTTTGTTAGGGCATAAATTAATATAAAGCTATTTTGCAATTAATTTGCATTGTGCACTTGAGGCCTGCAAATGGAGAGGATTTCAGGCCACAGTGTTGATAGGAGAAAGTCGGACGCAGAGCCGATGATTTCGTGTTGATGCAAAAATTGATATACATACTGTTGCCATATTCCGCAAGTGAACATTAGAGGTAAGAGCAGGTAATCAATAAATGCTATATGATGAACCAAACTTGTATTTATCTTTTTTCTTGGTAGAAAATGTTATTTCTCAATTTTTTGTAGCTCAAAATATATAAAATAGCTATTAATCGGCATACAATTTGCTTATGTAGCCAAGGAAGTTATAAATGTGAAAATGTTTTTAAGAAATGGCAAATATAGCTATACCAAAACCCCGGCTCGCAATAAAAAAATCCTTATTTTCTAAAAGCTTTAGTTTTTTGCAAACGTTCGCACTGTTAAGTCATGCTGCCATACAACTCAACTAAATTTTTTCATAAGGTAAAAGTTTTGGTATTGGATCTGTCTACATTTCCTGTCGATCTCTAAGCGAAATAGTCGAGGCGCGGTTTTGACCAGTTGTTTTTGTATCAATATTTTACAATAAGGTGTACATTTCTTAATAATTTCAAAAGATGTGAATGTTGGAATAAATACAGGAGCCATAAGCTCAAAAGTAAACGTTAGTTCCAGGCTTGCCTAAGTTGCTCCGAATACAGAGCCCTTCAGACGAGAGCAGCCAGTCAGAAAGTGAGGAAGGCGTTGCAGATCCACGAGAAGTTTCAGAGGTAGCGATAGTGAACTATGATTCACTTGGATAGCGCCCTAAGAAGACTTACTCTCTACCCAAACGGCATATGCCATGTGTATGCCATAGGGCTCGAACCAACGATCCTGGTCGTTGAAGGCGAGTACCTTAGCCCTGGTCCAAACCAAAAGTGAGGAGAGAGACACACGCTAGTGCAACCAAATACCTACATACACAATTTGATCAGAGATCTTGGTCTCGCCGCGTCTAATGCCGAGCCATTGAGGTCTAGGCTGAATCAGTAGAGTGCGAATGATGAAAGCGAGCCAGAGAGGAAGCGCCAACAAGCATGCTCCAGATTCTTTACCTGTCGGGATGGATTCTGCTTCATCTGCAACGTGATCAGTGTGTTCGAGGCAAAGTCGAATCGCTTCTAGCAGCACTACAGTGTCTCATTGACAGCTCATCCAGGCGCCTCATTGACAGCTCATCCAGGCGCCTCATTGACAGCTCATCCAGGCGCCTCATTGACAGCTCATCCAGGCGCCTCATTGACAGCTCATCCAGGCGCCTCTAAGCCGTGCTGCTCCAAGACGGGAAAGCGCACTCATCTCTTCCCCTTGCTCTCTAACCTCAAAAGAGGATTACAGAAGCCTCAAAACCCTGGAGGCCATGGGAAGCCATATAGGCGCCATGATGTGCTGATAATGCTAATAATAATACATTTGTTATAGCGCCCTCGGAGAACTCAGTCTCTTTCTAGGCACTTTAAATTTACTGCAAAGGAAGCATGACCGAAATGGTTGCTGATAGCATGCTCAATGAAAACAAGTATAACTTGGTTAGAGGTGACATGCACAGGGTCAGCATGCAAATATAGTTAGTGTCAGCATGCACAGTGTCAGCACGCATAAACGCATGAAGTACGAATCACGTGGACCCACAAAATACTACGATACATAGATGCGATTTGTTTTTTTTTTAAATGTGGTCACGTCAGGTGACGTCGTGACGCAAGTCGGAAGTGAGTTCCTGGCCTTAGGGGCATACGAACTAAAGGCACAGTCTACAAAGGATTTGATATCTGCACGAGGTATAGGTAAACAATAGATTCCGAAAAGCGGGTGGTGCGATGCTTAGCCTGGTGGGGAATTGATCTGATAGGTAAGCTGGAGCCAGCGATGAAGGAACCTAAAAGTGAGTGTCAAAACCTTGAAGTCGACGTGTTTCTTGACTGAACCGGTGCAGGTCTGCGAGCAGTGGTGTGATTTGGCAACTGTGACGCTCACGACCGACAAGCCTAGCTGCAGAGTTTTGCGCCAGCTGTAAGCACCTGAATGCACAGACCGGTAAACCAGAAAGCGCCGAGTTCCAGAAGTCGAGACGGGATGTCACAAGTCAGTAGACTAATTTAGATTTGGTCTTCCTGTCTAAACAAGCATGCACTTTAGCAACGTCATGTAGCTGAAAGTAGGAAGACTTGACTGTGGAGCTGATGTAGTCGTCGAAAGTGTGCTGCCATCCATATGCAGAGTCATTCATATATGCAGCAAGGTAGTTGAGAGAATTGGATCAAAGCAGACGTATAACTGATTTTCATCTGCATCGAAATGAATTCCTAGATTGTGCCTCGCAATCGCATCGGCAAGAGGGAGAGTATAAACCGTGAAAAGAGCGGAACCAAGCGCCGAGCATGGAGGTACCTCATACTTCAGAGGTTCCTCGGATGACCTTTGATGATAATGGTGGTGGTTGCTGATGACAGGTGAAAGGTAATTGGAGACTTTTCTTCGCTATGTTGTCTTAGAGCTAAGAGGTATCTGACAGCTAAGAGCTCTTTGCACTTGGAGGAGCAATTTGTGAAAGTGATTTGCAGTGTAATCGTAAGTCCAAAGAACTAAAAATCGCAATTTTTAATGTTTTCACTCGGGATATGGGTAACTTTCAAATTTATCTCTGTCCAAGTCACAAGAGAAGAGTGTGTGTGTGTGTGTGTGGGAATTGTGGCAATTTTTAAGTACTTTTCAGGCATAATAATTAACACTATAATATAGTAATAATATATTTGTACAGAGTTATCGGAGAACGTAATATATTTTTATACGCTTTAAATGTACTGTAAAGGAAGCATGTGCACGCGGTTAGTGGTAGCATGCACGGTGTCAACACGCATACAATAAGTAATGGTAAGATGCACATTGTCAGCACCCATAAGCACACAAATGACGAATCACAAGGAACCAGCAAATGCTTTGAGGAACAGATGCGTCTTGAGCTTCTTTTCAAATTTCTTCAAGTCGGGGAATGTTGTGACGTCAGTCAGGAGTGAGTTCCGGGCTTTGGTAGCGTGCAAACTAACGGCATCATGTATTAACCAGTAGCAACACCTGTGCTACGTAAATAGTGTAGCAACTTGTGCAGCATTGCATAATTTCAAGGATTCTGCATGCCAATATTCTGCTGCTATTCTAAAACTACTTTTCGTTCGTCGAGCATAGTTTCCCCACTTTAAAATCGGCCTGTTTCAATCAGAAGAAAATTGTCCAAAAAAAGCCCAAAAATAAATAAGCCGTACCAGTCAGTAGTCGATGCATTGTAAAGCTCCACGGGCTTCACGCGCGCCCCAGGGTAACCTGTCGGAAAGCTCTGTCCAGAGGGCCTTTTGGCTAAAAGTGACTCGCATGCACAGGTGCTTAACGTCGAGTGGGGGCACCGTCGCGCGACCATCATGCACAGGTGCTAAGCGTCGAGCGGAGGAGGACCGTTATGAGATCCTTATGCGCAGGTGCTCGAAGTTGACTTCGGAGCTGGTACGGACCATGAGCGGAGCTCTAATTACTTACTTGTCTGACTTCCTGCCTGTACTTCAGCTCTGCAAGTAGATTTTTTTCAACGTCTAGCTTTCCTTTCCATTGACCTTTTCATTTGTCAAACTTTGAGCGCAATACGAAGAGATTTTCTGTGCTTGAGGTTACCATTGTCGAGCCAGGTGCTTACATTTTCCTTGTTGGCCATTGTGACTGAAAGTAGCATTGTCGATAGAGGACACCAAGTCCGCTACCTCCTGCTATTCCGACGAAGTCTGTACTGGGCGTCTGGAACAAAACAGCTTCAGATCCTGATTAGCAGTGTGCTTGTAATATGTAATTCATCTCTTATTAATCTGATAATTTGAAATCCTGATGCCATTGACTATCTTTTAAATTTCGCACCTGAAATCAAGATTCAAAATGATCTGTGATGAGCCTCTCCCTCTCCGCTTTTCCTGAAATAAGTCTGAATTTGAGACACGATGTCTATTTCAAAGCACTGGAGAGCCGCCCGAGTGACTTCTACTGCTTCTTAAAATAAAGGTTTCCCTGCGGTCGAGGTGAAGGTCGGAGGCACCTTCGGGCCCCGCATCAGGCATCAAAAGTTTCCTGCTCGAACATTGATCAGTAGTTATTGAGGGTGGCACATACTCTGCAGGGCAGTGTGCATTGCCGAAGATATCAGGCCAACCAGATGCGACATTGATAGACAGGCAATGTGAGCCTGTAAGGATGGAGATAGCTGTAGCGCTTTTGCAGTCAGGCAGTTGGCTGGTGTTTGAATAAAGCTGCTCTGACAGACAGACTTATCCGCTACCCAAAGAGGTTATTACTCGTTGGCAGGGGCGCTACCGGAGAGGCGGACACAAAAAATATCAGTGAAAAGACTGCAAGGAACTAATGGCGGACGTGACTGATTCGGATATATTCGGCGAGTCTGTGGTGCGTTTTCTATTGCTTAGCATAAGTTCAACTTTCCAGCTAAAATCCTAGCACAAACTAGAAAAACTGAGTGACCAAAAAGATGCTGACTTCAAAAAATCCCATTTGTTATTCGCTGACTCTGTCAGGCGAGACGTGATGGATGAGCCAAAAGACGTCACGGAAGAAAGTTTCGCAAGCCTGCCGGAATCAGGCTTATAATGCAGTGCGGCTGCCATAGCAGCTGTCCCGCAGTTAATTCATTGTCAGTTTTTGGCTGCCTCTCCTGCTCGTGGGCGCTCCAGTAGACTAGGTACATTCCAATGGATTACATCCAAAAAGTGGTGCCAGACGCACGTACCTGGAAAACAGTATTGATGGCGCCGGCGAACTTCTAGCCGGGGCAGTGCCGCTTCCATGTCCAGTGGGGCGGCACGCTACGGTCTCTAATGCCACGGGCTGACCGAAAGCTCTCGCGGACGGACGGACGGACGGACGGACGGACGATTGCTTAGGCCGGACGGACGTGACGTGAACGATGCAGCATGGGGCTTTTTCTGAGGGGAACCTCCGCTCAACCTTTGGAGCGAACGAGAAGGGGCTCGCTGGCCATTTGACACCTGGCATTCCCCCCCCCCCCCAAAGTTTTCCGATGAGTCTGCCTCTGCTTACTCCGACTCTTCTTTTAATGCTCGGCACGCCTACCGATGAGGCCACCCGCCCGTGTGCGTAAATGGGTGCCCTACGTCGACACTTGCGTTTTGCAGCATAAAGAGTTACTCGCCAAGCAAAAGGCAGTGGAAGTCTATAATCAGGAGAGGATGGATTTATCGAAGGCTTTTGAAATTTCGTCAAGGCAGATGCAGGATGAAATTACAGAACGAAATGTGGCAATGAAGGTACGCGTCCCTTCGTTTATTCGTATGAAGCGTTTAGTGATAGCCCAGCACCTTGTGCTGCGTGGCGTGAGAGTTTGGAAAAGCAGATGGAGAGAAAGAGGAAGAAACCGTTAATGGGAAAGTTATTCAGACTGTATCCTCTAAACTGCTTGCCTTTTACTGACTATTTTGAATTATAGAGGTACTTTCAGGTTTTTTGTCGCAGTAACGGCTTCGGCAGTAAGTCAAATCTATTATGCAGTTAACCAAGTGAGACGAAGAGTCGATGGGTTGCAGAATCTGTTTTAATAGCTGCGCGTCAGCATAAAAATGTATTGCCTAGCACAATTCAAAACGTCATCTAATGCCGGCCGGCTGTAGTCAGTCATTATTACTTTGTTGTTAGCCGAATCAATTTGCACTTGGTGCATTATTAGAATTAGGAAAAGCGAATGGTTTCTAACAATGACATTTTGATGATTTTTGCTCTCGCATATAGAAAAGCAGTGGTAAGCTAAATAACTGCCGAGTCTGCTGGACAAAAGTCTCCAGGCATACGTGACTGCCAAGCTAGTTCGCCATGTCGCTATGTCCCGGCGCTTCGAGGTACTACAGTTTAAGTTTTACTCTGCTGCGAATAAGCTTCCGAGTATAATCTGCACATACATGCAGTTCATGACATCTTTCATCGCTGTTTCCGTTGACACCACCTATCCCCATTCTCGTCAATCGGCTTGCCACTTCGAGCTTAGCTAGAGGCTACTTTCGAGCGCTTGAGAGCAGAGCAGTGGTTTTTAGCGCGACACTCGCTGGAACATGCAGGTTGATTGGGAGAAACGAGCTCTCTCCAAAGGTTTTCACTCATTGAGAATATCAAAACCGATGGAGAGAAAGTTTTCTTTTGTAAGCTTTTGACATCTTTTTCTGGCAAGCAATTTGCTCACTTCGGACTCCAAGGATACCCAGACGTCAGCCTATTTACAGCCACTGTTTTCCTGCACCTCATCACGCTCGCGCTCGATTTAAACGTGAGCACTTTCAACAATGAATTATAAATGCGAACACGTGCATTCATTGTTAAATCTCCGATTCGATCAGGCGCTTTCATTGCTGCATCTCTAATTCAAACAAGCACTTTCACTGTTGCATCTTCAATTTTGAGCTGGCACTTTCACTGACTGTTTCGTCAAATGGGCCCCTTCACTGATCCATCTCCAAACATTGTTACATCTGATCGCTTACCAGATTCCGAATTCTATGCTTAGACATATAGCTGCGTTGCATTATTGTAAGAAGCATATATACAAGAGCACGATTTCATTCGAAAGTCACAAATAAAAAACTGTGGAACAGGAATGAACTGTGGGATCTATACGCGTAAAGACCTAAAAGAGAGAAGACCGCTGTAAACTTTGTTCGTCTTTTTCCACGATCACAGCTTCATAATAATAATAGTAATAATAATGTACTTGATAAAGCGCCCTCAGAGAACTTAATCTCTTTCTAGGCGCTTTACATTTGCTGCAAAGGGAAATGCAATTAAATGGTAAGTAAAATCATGCTTAAAAAACAAACAAAATGAATAAAATGGTTAGGGGTGACATGCACAGGGTCAGCATGCAAATGTGGTTAGTGGCAGCATGCACAGTATCAGCACGCGTAAGCACGTGAAGGACGAATCACAGGGACCCACTAAATGCTGTGCTAAATAGGTGTGTTTTTAAGTTCCTTTTAAATGTGGTCAAGTCAGGGGATGTTCTGACGCAGGTCGGGAGGGAGTTCCAGGCTTTGGGAGCATACGAACTAAATGCACGGTCTCCAAAGGATTTGAGGTTTGTATGAGGTATTTCTAGACTGTTGGATTCCGAAAAGCGGGTGGTACGATGCTTGGCCTGATGGGGGAGTATGTCGGAGAGATAGGCTGGAGCCATAGAATGAAGGGACCTAAAAGTGAGCGACAAAACATTGAAGTCAATCCGTTGCTTGACTGGTAGCCAGTGCAGGTCGGCGAGAAGTGGAGTAATGTGGCAACTGCGACGCTCACGACAGACAAGCCTAGCTGCGGAGTTTTGCACCAGCTGCAATCGCCCGATCGCACATGCTGGGAGGCCAGTAAGCAGTGAGTTGCAGAAGTCGAGACGAGATGTCACGAATGCATGGACCAACTTAGACGTGGTATCCATATCTAAACAAGCCCGAATTTTAGCAATATTATGAAGGTGAAAATAGGCAGATTTGACCGTGGAGCTGATATGGTCGTCTAACGAGAGGTCGCTTTGGAATATGACATCTAGATTTCGAGCTGATTCAACAGGAGATATGCTGGCAGAGCCAATTTTAAGCGTCAGCCTTTCCAATTTTTGAACCACACTGGGTTTTCCCATAACTAGTAAGTTAGTTTTATCATCGTTTAGATTCAGAAAATTTCTTCAGAAAAGCTTTACACTCCAGTCTTATATTTCAAGCCACAAGAGTCTCATTCGCCTCTTTTTTTTCATGCGAAAGTCTCAATTTACAGCTGTCCCCTATTCGATAGCGAAATGAACGAAGGATCGGCAGTACTTTTTTTTTAACTAAACGAGAATAAATTACTCACGGCTTCTACTGGTTCAACACTCTAGCGATAGCTTTTCTATTCATTTCGCCTAGTTTGCCTAATGACTTTTGAAGCTCCCTTTCTCTCTTACCCTCTTTCCTCCACTCTTTCTCCCTAACTTGATCACGATGAATTGCATTTACATCAACTAGTCCATCATTTTTGTAAACGCAAGCCTCATCAAAGAGCAAGATTTTTATATTGGCATAAATCAATCCTGTTACAAATGTTACGCAAATTATACGCACTGCACTAAGCGAGGGACGGAGAGAGAAACGGTGAGCAGGTTACAATAGTATGGGGAACACAATGACTTGGACAACGATAATAGAGTAAGAGCGACGAGGTAATTACCAGGCTCCAATTTTCTAAATAATGAGAGCATCAATACAATTTCAAAATCTTATCTCAAGGAGCGTAATAGCGTATCTGCCGTCAATTTTCAAGCTTCCGGAGGAGTCTACGGGTATGCTGTTGTGGAGGTTCAATACGGTATATGTAATTTGCTGAGCCCGACATATCCACGGAGAAAGTCGGCATCTACGGAAAAAATCCATATACCATACATTAAAAATGTATTATATATGCGTGTTGTTGTAATTTATGTACCGTTGTGGTACATCGGACGAGCGCATGCCTCAGCTAGGCCTGAGGCCATTGAAATTCATGCCCGAGGACGAACTGGATCGCTTGATATCTATGAGATGTATGTCATCGTCGAGGACGGAGACACAGACCACGGTAGACTTCAATGCTCGTGAATATCAGCAAGTCTCTAAATGATCGTTATGTAATTCCGCCCGTGGACGCTGGTGTATGACTGCGACTTGCCACCGAGTCCCCATATGATGCAACTGCCTAAAGCATCAAACTTTAGTGAGACTCTGTTGGTGATGAGCAACCGAAACGTATTATTAATGTCGCCACCGCCGCAGCGTAGGAGCTTGAAATTTCGGGGATCTGCAGCCGATTCTGCTGAGCGAGAAATCCCGCAAGGCCATTGTAGCTTGTTTATCCGGAAGTCTTGTGCCGATGGTCTAACCCAGGATTGTCGGGTGCCATCGCACTAACAGTGGACGATTTTTGCCCGGAGCGAGAAATGAATGACCGCACGGTGTGCTTTGCCTCACCAACGATCGAGCTGTGTGAACTCACTCTCCACGCGTGTAGTTGTTGGCCTTCGCTGTACACGTAAACCCTAAATCGTGCCAGAGACAAGCATCTCTGTGCGCTTGCTGGATTCTCGTGCACATTTTTTTGCAGATGGGTGACGATAAGAAACTAATAAGTGCGCTGTGTTTAGGGACCAGAGACCGAATCCGCTATCCGACTTACTTACACCAGTCCAGCCGATCAGGAGAGAACTAAGAAAAACCCTCGATCCGTAGCCACGATTCTCCACACCAATGAATGGTCGCATTGTATTTGCGACGGTTGTGAGTGAAGAGGTAGTTTTAAAATTTAGAGCGACCGAAGGTCGTCTGCTGTGGAAGTGAGCACAGAAAGCAATTTTGTTTCGGCGCTAGCCGTCCCTGACAACTCGCAGCATCAAAAGAGGCATTTGGCACTCATGTAAAAGAAAATGCACCAACTCTGATAGGAAACGCTTGCAACTCTAACAAAGCTGAAAGTTTTTTGGAAGTAGTTTATTGTTTACAAGTGTTCAATCTCACTACATCGCAGTGAAAAGCTATACGCAATTGCATTCTAAAGCCTCGAATAGGTATGGAGAGTTGGAACGCTCAATTTCTGATAGTGAGTCGAGATGAAACCCTTATCACTGGACAGTAAAGATGCCTATTTTAAGTTTGCCTAAAACCTTGGACGAGTTTGCCTGAGAACCCTCTCCGATATCGCCGCCATTGCAGTTAACAAATCACCTCGAGGCCATGACTCGTTATGGCATTAAAACATTTTATTTAAATCTGATCAAAAGATGTACGGTCCACATATGATGAAACCCTTATACTTAATATTTTTGCAATTGTTATCACGCACATCGACTTACATAAAGACGTATGTGTCCGTACACAGAGCCAACCTTATTCATCGTACGATACGTAAGCGGCTCATGCAATGGCAAGATTCATTCTTTTTTTTTTATTTGACCAACCCTGACTACTCGATAATGCCTACGCTGCATCAAACTTATAATGTATCCCCATCCGAGTTTGAATGCAATCAAGTTCCTTGCAGTCTAAGGAGCCTGCAAACGAGATCAGCTTATGGATGTTGAGTAATTACGGCTGTAAAAAGTGTGTAAGACATCGGCTGGGTATCTCGTATTCGCATGAATTTAGGATGCGTAGCCATTCAGCAAGCGGTCGAGCTTTTTGTTTCATGCCAATTCCATCCCGCCTCTGCTGTTTGGCCCCTTGCTGCACGCCACGCGCCACCTTCTGTATTTTAATTGCGTACTCGAATGCTCACTGTCCCTTGGACTTGTCTT
Organism: Cristatella mucedo; assembly: GCA_009760855.2. Lineage (NCBI taxonomy): Eukaryota > Metazoa > Bryozoa > Phylactolaemata > Cristatellidae > Cristatella > Cristatella mucedo. The sequence continues at coordinate 1,809,483 of WPIO01000012.1, forward strand.
CCGGTCACCGAGTTCGGGTCCAGTGCTGGAGGTTGACGCAGAGGCACAACTCTCGTTGTAGAGATCGAGAGAGCAGTAGCAAGTGGTGATGAAGAGAAAGGAGTGGCATGGTGGCGTCACTGTAACTTGATAATATTCCTGATTATGTCTACTAGAGACTGATCTCTCAACCTTCTGTGCACTGGCAGACAGCAGCGCCCCATCGCTCGTGCTCCACGACCACTGCTTTACCCAATCTCATTTTTGAGTAAAAATTGCGTTCATTTTCAAATATTAAATAAAGAACACGTAAATGCATTTATCTTTTGGAAACCGTCCTGCTAGGTAATGCTCTAGCTAATAAGCCGGACAATGCTTTTGGGCCCACCGACGCCTCCCATTTTGGCTAGTCAGCAGTCAATTTTGATCGCAGCCTCAATATCGACTTGTCATGCTCGCCTTAAGCGAAAAAAAATAATAGTAAGACATAGGCGTAGCGAAATAAGAGAAGCAAATTTCTTTCTTAGCACTTCACATATGGTGGAAAAAGGCATATCAACTAGTTAGTGATAGCACGAACAGTACCGTCGCGCATGTGAGCACAGAGGGTAATTCACGTGGACTTGGCATCATATGCTGCGAGGAAGAGATGGATTTTTAGCTTCTTCCTAACACGTTCAAGTCGAAGTCGGCGGCCGTGATGTCAGTTGGATTGAGTTGGTTGTTTTGGAAGTATACGAAGTAAAGGCACAGTCTCCAGTGGATTTGAGGCTTGTTATATGTGCAGCTAAAAGAATTGAGTCAGAAGAGGGATCGGTACGTTGCCTAGCCTGATTAGGAAGAAGTTTGAATTAGTGCAAGAGAACTAATGGGCCTAACAGTGAGTGACAAACCTTAAAGTCAACGCGCTCTTTAACGGGAAGTCAGTAATAATAATAATAATAATATTGCACTTGATAAAGCGCCCTCAGAGAACTTAATCTCTTTCTAGGCGCTTTACATTTGCTGCAAAGTGATACGCAATAGAATAGTAAGTAAAATCATGCTTGAAAAACAAACAAAATGAATAACATGGTTAGGGGTTACATGCACTGGGTCAGCATGCAAATGTGGTTAGTGGCAGCATGAACAGTGTCAGCACGCATAAGCACATCGAGGACGAATCACAAGGACCCACTAAATGCTGTCCTAAATAGGTATGTTTTTAAGTTTCTTTTAAATGTGGTCAGGTCAGGGGATGTTCTGATGCAGGTCGGGAGGGAGTTCCAGGCTGTGGGAGCATACGAGCTAAATGCACGGTCTCCAAAGGATTTAAGGTTTGTACGAGGTATTTCTAGACTGTTGGATTCCGAAAAGCGAGTGGTACGATGCTTTGCCTGATGGGGTAGTATATCTGAAAGATAGGCTGGAGCCATAGAATGAAGAGACCTAAAAGTGAGCGACAAAACCTTGAAGTCAATCCGTTGCTTGACTGGTAACCAGTGCAGGTCGGCGAGAAGTGGAGTAATGTGGCAACTGCGACGCTCACGACAGACAAGCCTAGCTGCAGAGTTTTGCACCAGCTGCAATCGCCTGATCGCACATGCTGGTAGGCCAGTAAGCAGTGAGTTGCAGAAGTCGAGACGAGATGTCACGAATGCATGGACCAACTTGGACGTGGTATCCTTATCTAAACAAGCCCTAATTTTAGCAATGTTATGAAGCTGAAAATAGGCTGATTTGACTGTGGAGCTGATGTGGTCGTCTAACGAGAGGTCGCTTTGGAATATGACACCTAGATTTCGAGCTGATGCAACTGGAGATATGCTGGCAGAGCCAATTTTGAAAGTCAGCCTTTCCAATTTCTGCAGCTCGGTGACAAGTGGTATACATTGGGAATTTCGACGTTCACGTCAGGTAATCATAGCTGCAGATTTCGCACCTACTAAAAGCTTTATTGCTTAGGCACGTCTAAGTTGGTCCATGCATTTGTGACATCCCGTCTTGACTTCTGTTACTCACTGCTTGCTGGCCTACCGGCATGTGCAATCAGGAGATTACTGCTGGTGCAAAACTCCGAAGCTAGGCCTGTCTGTCGTGAATGTCGCAGTTGCCACATCACACCACTTCTCGCCGACCTGCACTGGCTACAAGTCAATCAACGCATCGACTTCAAGGTTTTGTCGCTCACATTTTTGTCACTTCATTTTTCGGCTCCAGCCTATCTGTCAGATCTACTCCTTCACCAGGCCAAGCATCGTACCACCCGCTTTTCGGAATCCAACAGTCCACAAATACCTCGTACAAACCTCAAATCCTTTGGAGACCGTGCATTTAGTTCGTATGCTCCCAAAGCCAGGAATTCACTCCCGACTTGCGTCACAACATCCCCTGACTTAACCATATTTAAAAAGAACTTAAAAACACACCTATTTAGGACAGCATTCAGTGGGTCCCTGTGATTCTTCCTTGATGTGCTTATTCGTGCTGACACTGTGTATGTTGTTTACCAAGCATAACATTACTCACCATTCAATCGCGTTTTCCTTTTCAGCAAATGTAAAGCGCTCAGAAAGAGATTGAGTTCTCTGAGGGCGCTTTATCAAGTGCATTATTGTTATTATTATTAAAGGTCTGGAAGACGCGCAAGTGGTGAGTTATGAAAGTTAAAACTGAATGTCACAAATGCATGAGCCAACCTGGATTTAGTATCCCTGTGTAAACAGGCCCGAACCTTTGCAATGCTACTTAGCTAAAAGTAGAGAGACTTGACTGTGGAGCTTGTGTGGTCGTCTAGTAAAGGGTCACTTCCTAATAGGAACCAAGATGGTGCACACATACAACAAGGGATATGCTGGCCAAGCCCATTTAGAGGGTTGGGTGTTGCAATGTATGACTAGCACTATGTTTTCCCATAACAGTTAAGTTTGTTTTATTATCATTCAATTTGAGTGAGTTCGTGTCCATCCAAGTGCGAGTTTCAGCAATACGTGAAGCAAAAATGAGGTTGAGAGTTTTCCGTGCTAGAACGCAGGGATGGACAAAAGCTCAGGTGAAAGGAGATTAAGATATATTAACATAATTTACTGATATGTCAATTTCATCATAAATATCAACCGGCTAGTGTTATTTAGTGCTAACATATCGCTGTAGTTTATTACAGTGGCATCACAGGCATACTCACCAGCCCACTAATAACTCACTTCTATATCGGTAATTTCGAGGTGATACGAGCAGTGGCAAGCGGCAGCAGTCGGACTAATTCTATTCGCAACTTATGTTACCAGCTGCGTTGTGGCGAGCTGCTGGATTGAACAATTCAGTTACTGCAAATTTACGGATTAATTTGAGCCAACTAACTACGTGTACTTTACGACGCCCAATTTGAGATGCCGCGAGTATTACTGCAGTACAGGCGTACAACTTCAGCTTAGCCGATGGAGCTGCTGCAAAGGTAAAAGAGATGGTGTAGGAAATCCAGCACTCCTGCTGGTGCTTGTAAAAGCTGTTAATTAATTTCTCCGTTGGATTACTGATTTAAGTTTTGATATTGATTTAATCCGATTGCACCCACCATCATGCAGCTATCAAGAATTATCTGTATTACTTGAACAATTTTAGTTTCTCTGGCAATCGATTCCATGAGAATAACAAATAAATTAAAAATATACGCTAAAGTTTACTTTGCGAAGTATTACATGCATTCAGTAGCGTACGGAAAGCCCTGCTTAGAAGAACAACTGCCAAAATATTCATACAGCAGTCTTCTAATGACTGCGCGAGCAAGGCACTGAATGACTTTGACACACATTGAGCAAGGCATTGAACGGCCGTGACGCACATCGAGACCTCATTAAAGGAGCGAGATAGCACATCAGAGGCTAAGCACTTTATTTATTTTAACACTATAATCAATAAGTGGGGATTCATTGCGTCAAGATGTATTTGAACTGCAAGCTTTCCTGCGAATAACTATGTGAAATCCAGTTTCGTCGATGAAAGGTCATTTGGATGAACGAGGCGTAATACTAAATACATCTCTATTGTATGTCGCTTTGCCTCTGTCTAATGAATCACGATTAAGTGATCCTCCTTCCTGTCATTAGAGTTTAGCCGTTTTGGTTGCTGCTTTCTTCAAACTGAGAATACACTTACCTCGATCATGTTATTTCCTGCAGACGCTGACTGTTAAGCACAAGGCAGAGGTCCGCCAACTCCAGTCCAAGCTGCACGGCCTCCGGGGAGACCTGCACGATACTAGCAAACTACTCATGGCAAGTAATAGAACAGTTAAATTGGACATACCGCACACGTCAGGCGAATAATCAATTAACTGTACGAAAACTGTGTTAAGACGCATTCGTACGGGAATGTAGACAGTACAGACATGAGCACACACAAGGCTGCTGTTCATGTGCCATTTCGAATCGCGAGCGATCGATTAACGAGTTTCCATCCGTAGGAGCTGAAGACATGCCAAGAGAGCGAGCTGTCTGCACTGACGCAGAACGTCAGAAAACTCCGGGACCTCGTTCATCACAAGAAAGAAGAGATTCGTGTAAGTTCGTCCCTTACCAACCGACTACCAGGCGAGTAGACGTGTGTTTGGTCTGACTGACGGGTCGCATTTCAGCGAGCCAACTCGGAGTGCATTTAGGATGAACGAGACTATTGCCACTTTCATCCTTCATTTTTTTACTTTTATTTTAAATAGTGTGAGAGCAAGCGTGAGAAAGTGAGCTGCGCACCCAGAAGTGAAGGATGACATGAGAATGGCAAGCCCTCGCGAGATTCGGCCCGCCAAAGTTAAAAAAGCTCTATCGAGAGCGATCTCGAGTCGGGGAGCCCCTCGAGGTGAAATGTGAGGTCTCGCGATAGTGAGAGCGCCCGTGTTTACTCGCACGTTCGCAGTCACTGCGTTGGTGCATGTGCAGTAGGAGCATGCAGCAGCAAATGCCGTTAAAGCGAGTACAAGCTTCGCAGCCGTCGTTCGCTCCAACGTTCGTCGCGGCAGTATGCACGACTGCCGAAAGGCACGCGTTGTCTATAGGGCTATGAGGAAGTTTCGTCTAGCTTGGTACAGCTCGCCGAGCGAATAAATCAAGAACTCGTAGCAAAGGAAGATACAATCAAGGTGAGAAAAGTTTTTTCTGACGCATGCCGGCTTTTCCTGTGTCTACAGATTGAGCTCTCGCCTGATCTTCGCCTGTCGCTGGCCGGAAACAAACGGGCAGCCAGCCGGCGCCATAAATAAATACATGTTAGCAGAATTAGCTACCTGATTTATCTAGCGACAGAAGACCCTTAACGGCTGTCTTGGCCGCTAGAAGTTCGAAATAAAGGATCGCACACTGTAGGATTCGAGCCCACGACCTTGGTCGTGAAGAGCGAGCACCTTACCTCCTGGGCTATTACGGCCCTCGAGTGCTCATGAGGCGACGAACTAGTTGAGCGCATGCAGCGTTGCCGCTGTAGGCACTTCGAAGTCAGATTGCCGGATTTCAAATATCTGTAACAGAAGAGAATGGTGATAAGTTGCTACTGAAGCAAGATCCCCAGAGCGGATACGTGACGACGTTGGGTTTTCCCAGGGTCGTCGATGGTGCTGTCATCGTGTGGTACGCGAGCCCCCTTCGTGGCGACAACTTCGTCGTGCTGAAGATAACGGCGGGAAAATTACGTGTCACGCCCAAGGAAAGCATGCTAGTAGAGCTGAGCAGAATGCTGCCTAGCCTCATCGCCGACACTGGAGCGCCAGCTGCGTGGACAGCGGTTCTCACAGTGGACCGAGGGACGCAGGCACCAAACCGAACCAAAACCGACCGCGAAGCGCCGCTCACAGTGAGCCCCATGTACATGCAGGTGCACCTGCTGGGCGACAAAGCGCACATAGCTCTCGACGGTCATCATCTCTGCACAAAGAAACCGATCGCCTTTTCGCCGGACGATCTAGATCCCGAGCTGAGCGAGGTGAAGTTGCCCCGACGCTATGTGCCACGTAAGTTGACTGGCTGACAGCACTTGGCCGAAGCGTTCGCTGAGCTGAGAGTTCGCTCTAGGAGCGGTGGCGGCGGCACCAATATGCTAGTGCGCTGCTGCTCAAGCGATTTGAAAAAGTTTGTCCAAAGAGGTCGCCGCATTCACGATAGCCATTCTCACTGCGTTGCAGGGGTTTAGGTTTCAGCGAGAGAATTCTGAGGTTTCTGAGGGTTGGTGTCAATCAATGGAAAACAATCACCCAACGAACCTTTGACGTACATCGTGCCCCAGGGATCAGTTTTAGGGCCGTCGCTTCCGCAGTTTAAACACTAACTATTGGGCCGTCGCTTCCGCAGTTTAAACACTAACTATTGCCAAAGTAATTGCCGAGCACAACATGGGCTTTCATGTTGTTTTTTTTATTCAGACGACACGCAGCCGCACGTGCGATGCGATCCTCCTTTGCAGCCGTCCAGCGTCTCGAGCGCTCTCAGCTTCTTAACACCGTGCACTGCATGCATTCGCACTTGGATCGCAACAAACTTTCTGAAACCGAATGACGACAAAACCGAACTACTAATTAATTATAGGCAAACCAAGTGTTGCCGGAAACTGAAAAGCTTGACTGTCCAAGTCGGCTCTATCAGCTTGTCTATCTCCTTGTAGCCTCCGCCCGGAATCTGGTTGTCCTCTTCCAAAACGACTTGCCGCGAGATGAAAACACCTGCTCCGCAGTCAAGTCTGCTTCTTTCATCTACGAAACATTGCCAAAATTCGGCCTTGCTCGGGCAAGGACAGCACAGCCAAGCTGGCTCATGTATCGCGACATCCGGACCGGACTTTTCTAGCTGGCTATATATTTATCTAATATATATATATATATATATATATATATATATATATATATATATATATCTGTTTAGCACTTCGTGCCCGCGAAAACGTGCACACGCTAGCAGTTGTGGCAAAACTCGACGGGTAGGCTTATCTGTCGTAAAAGTCGCAACCGCCGCATTACAAATCTGTTTACTAACATGCACTAATGGCCGCTGTTGTGCAGCGTACTATTTTCAAGATCCTGTCAGTCACCTTCTTCGTCCTCTCGCTCCGGCATTGCACCTATATTAATTAGTTTTACTCCAGACTTCTGGTTGCCCCGCCCGCTCTTCTGAATCTGGCCGATGGCTGGTGTCGCTTACTGGCTGTAAATTCCTCGGAGACAGTGCCTTCACCATGCACCCGAAGTTTGGAACTCACAACTGACTAAAATCACGTCATCTCCCGATTTTACAGCATCCAAAGAGAAGCTGAATGCTTACCTGTTCCTTGCCAGCGTTGCCCTGTCCGAGTAAATTGTGCTTTTGAATGGCTATACTTTAAAAAAATTGAGCACGTCCTTGCTAAGAGTGGCAGTGAAGTGATTTTTTTGCATGGCACTCTATTGGACCTGGCTTTTTCTGCGTTCTTTTCTTACTTCTGCAAGATAGATTGATTGATAATAACCGGAGTCCGACTAACCAGCACCCGATAGTCTTTTATGTGGCTAATAGCGCTAGTCTTGACTTGTGCGCTTTTGCATGCATGCATGCTTAAGCGGTACACTTTCTTTTATCGTTATTTATTGATTATTGCTTCTCTTACCGGGAGTTGTAAAGTGCCTGAATACAGATTTATTTGTCTTAGGGTGCTCTACAAAAGACTAATAGTAAAATAAATAATAATAACATATTTGTACAGCACTCTCAGAGAACTTAATTTCTTTCTAGGCACTTTACATTTGCTGCAAATAAAGCATGATCGAATGGTTAATGGCAGCAAGCTCAGTGTCAACAAGCTGAGCGCGGTTAGAGGCCAAATGCACCGGGTCAGCATGCAAATGCCGTTAGTGGCAGCATGCACCGCGTCAGCACGCATAAGCACACGAAAGACGAATCATATGGCCCCACTAAATGCTGTAATAAATAGATATTTTATTGATATTATTATTGTTACTATAAGTATTATCATCGCTATTATTACTATTTACCACCGTGTTCCGTTTTTGGCGCTGCAGCCATGTCGTATTTGGAGAAAGTGCTGCTGTCCGAGGGCAAACGAGCGAACGGCGAAAGCCGACAACAGAACTCTGCACCGGACGCTCGGCGAAATGATGGCGTTCGAGCGCCCGCCGCCGCCGCCGCCGACCGGTCGACGGCAGGCGAGTCGGGCGAAGCTCGGGATCTCGACGCGCCACCGCTCGCGGCAGGTCAGGGTCAAAGCAGCGCTCGAGCGGGTGGGCGACAGCCGCGAGGGCCGCGCTGGCTTCTTCCCGTTTCTCTCGAAGCTCCTCGAAGCTCGGTGGCGTGCCGCTGTCAGGCGTGAGAGACGAGACTTCGAGCGAGCCGCGTGAGCGGCGATAGCCGACGTTCCTCCGGCGAGCGAGAGCTCCGGCACACGTGTCTGCCGCGCTGGGGCGAAGCGACGCTTCTCTTGGCCTAGCGAACCGGACGAAGCTCTCGCCGTCGGTCGTGATAATCTCGGAGCTGCAAAGGTCATGGCTTCACAAAATCTTCTGGCGAGTTGAGCCTTCTATCTCAATAGTCTCAGGCCGAAAAGGCGGCGAAGCGCGTTTACTGCAGGCCGAGAAATTTGAAGCGAAGCGTCGCGCCGTCTAATGTGCGCTTTCTTTGCATCAATTTTCCTTGCAGGTAACCCTCCGCATCACTCGCCATCGGCCAGAAGGCCTCGATCAGGTAAACTCTCGAGGCCTTGAACATTGGCCTCCGAGCACTCGGTCCCGCACACAGTCCCGCACGAAGTCCCTCCTCGGTCGCGCCTCCGGTCATTCCATAGTTAATGTCCGGTCATATTCAACGATCGTGCCTAGGCGAGCGATTACTCCGACGGGCCGAGCGTCTCCCAGAGGGGGGCGGGCGGGCGGGCAAGCGAGCGGAGGATTTTCGAGTGAATGCGTTCGGACAAGCCTACTTTTTGCGTACTACGGACCGAGTGCGAGAAAAGAATGCTAGAAAAGGAGCGCCATTCCCTCGCTCATTCGTTCAGCCAGCCATTTCCCTGCGTCGTCGGCGGTATGCACAGGTGCTCGCGTTAAGAGAAATTGGGCCGCTGGTGGGCGGAGCGCCCGGTTATCTTACGCTGCTTTTCGTCCGTTTCGACTGCTCGCTGCTGACACTTGCCTGCTCATCGAGAAGCGGGTGCACGCAGCCAGGCACCAGCCTCGGCACCAGCTGCACAAGCACCTGCGAGCACCCGTGCCGCCGAAAGCGCCAGCTGCTAGCAGGTGCCGCACTCACCGGACTAGGGGTGCGAAAGAATTTGCCGCCCCGCGCGCGTGACCGGTGAACGAGTTCGAGAATGAAGAAGAGAAGCGGCAGCAGCAGTAGGCCTATACTAAATAACAGGCTGCTAGTCGGCGGCAGCACAGCTCGAGCGCTCGGTTCCCGCTGCGACGATTGAGACGCGCGGCTGGCTCGGCAGAAATTCACCGTCCGTCAGCTCGCAGTCGTCGCCGCCGCCGCCCTCCGCCGCCTCGACGGCCAATGTCCGACCACGAGGCGACCGACCGCTGCTTCCGGGACGAGCGAAGCGAGAGGTCGCGCAGCGAGCGGCCGCATCGCTGGATGGCGGCATCGCCAGGCGTCGCCAGGCGAGCCGACTTTTGCAGCGGCGCCCGTTCGGAGGGAGCGAGCGACGATCCAACCTGGCGGCAACGGGATCCGACCTGGCGGCAACGGGATCCGACCTGGCGGCAACGGGATCCGACCTGGCGGCAACGGGATCCGACCTGGCGGCAACGGGATCCGAGCAGGCGACGACGGGATCGCTCGGGCGGCGTCTGCCCAGCCGGAAGGGCGTGTTGCGGCCGCCGGCGTCGCCGCGGGCCGAGCCCAGCGGCCTCAGTCAGGTACTCGAGCGGCAGGGCTCGCGTTCCGATCGAGCGCACCCCGCACTGCACGGCGCTTCCGTTCACTGCGCTGGCTGCAAGCGAGCGGAGCCGCCGAGGCAGGCGGCGGCGGCTGCGGTCCGGCCGCCGCAGCTCAAGCCGCAGCAGCGTAGCTCGGTAGTCAGTCGCCTGGGGTTCACGGCCGATTGAGCGGCTGGCCGTGAATGCTATTGCTTTGGGCGTCCTCACACAAATCAGGCAAATCGATTTGGCATCGATTGGCATCGGCGAGCGAATTGGGCTGGTGGCGCAAGCCGAATGCCTCCGTTGACCAGCGCTCCCTCCGAGCGCCTGCTGCGGGCTCCGGCCTTTCGTGGCCGTCGCGTTTCTTGCCGCCGTCGCCGCTGCACTGGCTCTTTTGTCGCACGAGACAGACGCGCAGTACGAGCCGAGATGCGAGTGCCGAACGCGTTGGAGGAGGATTTAAGGGCGCTGCGTTTGCTCCCCGCTGCTTACCACCCGATGTCTGGGTGGCCCAATGAACTTTCTGGGAGCTCTCGATGAAGAGTAATTGAAGCGTTCAAACCATGTACACTTCGAGTTCGTAGCAGTGCGGAGCACTTGTACTCATTTGATTTGTTTGCGGGTGCTCGAGCTCGCACTACCGTCTCAATCGCACTAGCTTCTGAAAGGGAAACGCTGAGGACTATGGGAGAACTTCAACGGGGTTCTCGTAAGTATGCAGATGTCACAGTTCCAGGGCGTAGCCACGAGGTCTTTCTTGGCGCGATTGAACCTTTTAAAATATTTTTAAATATATACATAATATATATATATATATATATATATATATATATATATACAATATATAATTCATTGGTATAGCGCCCTAAGAGAACTTAAACTCTGTTCAGGTGCTTCACATATGCCACGGGGCTCGAGCCCACGACCTCGGCCAGACCTTATTCGGCGAGCATATTGATCACTGGGCCAAATTAGCGCGAGATTAAATGTTAAGCCCATTATAAAGATGAACTTAAAGATTTGAAAGCCTGTTTTCTCATAATTTCCCTTAACCAAGACTTTTTTGAATCCCTGCCTGAAAAGGCACTTTTGTTTTTAAACATGGCTGCTCTTTACTCTTAGATTTTAAAATTCAGATGAAATCCCTACTACTGTTCCTGAACTTTGTGTCGTGTATCACTTTACGAATTATTTGTGCGTGGGGGTGAATGTATAAGTGTCCTTAGCTGATTCAGGACCCAGATTTTTATATTGCCACCCTTCCAAAATGATATCAGAGCACTTGTAAGAATTAAGGATATGTACCCTCAACTGCTCTTCTGACTCTGCTATGCTTCCCACTTTCTCTTTGCTTCGTGAGACGAAGTCTGTTGGCTACCGAATACGTACCGAAAGCTGCTTATGCTGTGATTTCGCTATACAAAACTCTCCTGCTTAACACCCACATAGTCTGTATGACTTTGTGGAGTTACAGACGGAGATACGTTGCATTACATCCCCCTCGGATATACTTTCACCATCTAATTACCCCCAGGCGTTACCACCCATTTAGACTGTCAAACGAGATTGAAACATACAATATAAACGTATATATTATATATAAATTGAAACGTATATATATACATATATATATATATATGTGTATATATATGTGTGTGTGTGTGTGTGTGTGTGTGTGTGTGTGTGTGTGTGTGTGTGTGTATACTAATTAAGGCGAGAATTGTTGTCCTTTCCTTCGTCACGCCGCAAGATGGTGCACTTTCGCGCCAGCAGACGTGCACTCAAGCTCAAATAGTAATGGGCTCACAGGGCGGAGGTGCTCCGACGATTTCCTCGAGGGTTTGGACGTCGATTTTGGTGTACCTCACATTTCCGCCGGCTTATTAAACGGTTGTAGTAAAACTATGCGATGTAAGAAAGAAGCTTTTTTTTTATCTCATGCACACGGGAAGAAATAATGTTGCTAATTATGCTGTCTTCAGTGAGCGAAGAGGGTTTTCGTAGAAGCACTTCCACTTGATAATGTTTACTGCACGCTATTATAGAAGCAATGTCCAACTAAAGGCACTGAAAGCTAACACGTCAGCAGATCGCAGGACGGACGTCCGCGTTGAACGCTTAGAAACGGAGCTCAAAAAAGTTTTGAGGCGGAAGCGAACTGCGCCTCTAAAAGCGTGCTGTGAATGACTGGAATAAATTACTACGAGTCCCTGTCCGTGGTCCAATATTTTATTTTTTTTCTATTAAATGCGCACACTTTAATTATAAAGTTCACGAAATACACAAGTGACTCAGTCGTGGCAGCGAATAAACAGCAAAACTCACGAGGAGTGAAGCGAAAGAGACGCACTTCCGGCGAGCAGCATTCGCCAGCCTGCTTGCCTGCAAGGGTCGCCGCCGCAGCAGCCCAGACGGACTACCTTTCGGGGGGGGGGGGTTGGGGGCCAGCGGTGTCGGTGCCAGCGGCAGCCGGGTGCGAGCGGGCTCGGCGACGGCAGCGAGCGGGCTCGGCGACGGCGGCGAGCGTGCTCGGCGGCGGCGACGGCGGCAGAAGAGCGGAACAAGTCGGCCTTTTCTATTCGCAGGCGTCGCATCGGCGCGAGCGGCCGAGGCGAGCTCGTCAAAGTCGGTCACGTTCTCGAGCATGCCGCTCACTGCCTACCTGGCTCCGCAGTACTCGTCGACGCTGAGCTACGGCAAGTCGTCGCTCAGCGTCGCGCCCGCACCGCTCGTTGCGGGCATCCTGAAGGCTGTTGCGCCGGCGCCGTCAACTTCCGCCGGCTATCCGACGTCCGGGCCGACGTCCTCGTCGGCCGCCGCCAAGGCCAAGGACGAGACCTCGGCTCGACCTCGATCGAAGAGCGAGAGCGCTCCTCCTCCTCCTCCTCCTCCTCCTCCTCCTCCTCCTCACGGACGCCCGTTGAGCAGCGGCGCCGTCAGTTCCGGCAGCCGGCCGCCTCGCCCGATTGGCGCGTCTGTCGACCTCGAGCCCGCCGCCGCACTGAGCTGCGGCGGTGGTGCAGCACCGCTGCCCCCACCGAAGACGGCAGCCACCGCCGTTCTGCCGGTGGAGCCGAGCGGCGAGTCCGCTGTGCGGGCGGCAGCCGCCGCAGCAACGGCGGCGGTAGGGCCGCCGAGCGACGCCGGCCGAAGTCGGCAGGCGCAACTGATTGCCGGAGGCGGCGGACCCGAGAGATCGGCTGAAATCGACGTGTACGCCAATGTCCGGACGGCGACTTCGGGGACTGCGACGACGGAGCGACGTCCGCTTCCCCAGGGCAGCAGCGAGTCGGCCGCCTGCCAGTCGACCGGCTATCGCGGGAGGCGAAGGGGTGGCCTGCTTCGTCGAGCCTTCAGCTCGACGGCGAGGGCCGCCCGAGCCGACGAGCCCGCTTTTGCGGCGGCGGCGGCACAGCCCCCGGACGGCGGCCTGCTCGACGGCATGGCTCGCTCGCTCGCTCACAGGCGAAGCGCGCCTCCGGCCTACCTCGCCGAAGGTTTCTACGGCGACTGGACGAGGCGCGCCTCGTCGAAATCGCTGAGGGCACGCAGCGGACCCGCCGCCGCGGCCGCTGCAGAGGCGAGGCCGGCCGCGGCCGAGGTCGAGGCCGCCGTCCCGAGATCGGCGAGCTCGTCCAAATCTGCCGACGCCGCCGCCGGGACTACGACGACGGCGTCGTCGATGCCCGAGTCGGAGCTCACGTCGAGCGGGGGCGCGGCTATCGCCGGAGCGACCGCGAGCGCCCCAGGATCGAAGCACTCGACGGGCGTCGGGCCGCGGCCGCCTGCAGCGCACAGCTCGTTTCGCCAGGCGCAGGCGCAGAGCGATGAACTGCTCGGCGGCAGCGGCGGCGCCCGAAGCACCAGCAGGCGAGCTGCTTCTTTTAAATCGCGGTCGATGAGTACGTGACAGTCACGAGCACCTGCCGCTTCGGCTGTCGCTAGCTGCTTCTAGCGGCGGCGGCGGCGGGGCGCAGCCTGAGCGGCCAGTGCGCGGCTGACGATCGTCGGCAGCTCCGCCCACCCCTGCCAAAATCCCCCTAGCTACTCGAGGGTCGAAAACCGCGAAGGAAAATGTGCAATAAAACCAGGCTAAGTAGAAGGCATGAGTAAGCTTAGATAGACGGTGTGACGTTGCAGCGTCCGCGTCAGCTTGGCTCTCACTGTTCGTAGTCAAGCTCGCCAAATGCCAGCCATGTGAGCTAGCGGTCGATTTAGCCAAGCAACCCGGCGCCTCACTGTTCGCGTTCTTCCCGAGCGATGGCGCACTCAACACGCTTCGTCAAGACTTCCCGCTTCCTTGTCGTCTCTCGCGAGGTCGCAGTTGGCAAGACGTTTGTAGCCCTTCCCGCTCGGACGGATACTACAATGGTGGCGTGTGAGCCACGCGAAGACAGTAGAGCAACGGGAGCGCTCAGCGTCGCTTCGAGCCGGGCCATGGCGGTCTGGTTCGAGTCCCCTGCGACATCGTGCGGCAGTCGTTGTACGAGAGACTCTGGCCTGGCTCAAAGTGAGCTCAGCTCTCCCCAGACCCTTCTCTCAGGGAGCAGTTCTGCTTCAGTCTCTCAGTCTCAGCCTCAGCCTCAGTCTCAGTCTCTCTAGCTTCGGCGAGCGAGTGCAGCTTGCAGAAGCGCTTGCTTACCGCTACCGCCGTTCACGTAGAAGGTTCGATGGATTTCGAGTACACCACCGTCGCCATAAGCTTAACGCTCGCAAGGCCGCTAAGCGTCTCCTTGCGACGGCTGGTCAGGACGAGTGGCGGCGAATCAGAGAACTGATCCACGAAGGCTGAGCGGCTGCAACTTCGCCTGGAAACCGCCGGGCCCTCGATGGGAGGCTTGAAATTAGGCCTCGGGATTTAGGACGAAATAGAAATGAGGATTGAGCGCATTTCGATAGCCTCAAACAGCGGTATTTCAGACGAGATTTCGGCTGACAAAATAGCACCATCGCGAGCAATAGAGCCACCAGTCTTTTGCCTTCAGTGACGTAGCAAGGGGGCTGGAGTGACCGGATGTTCCCGGGCGCCAAGGTCAAGGGGGAGCCCAAAGCAAAATGGATTGTGCATATTTTTTTCAAAACTTTTATTTCCACAAATCTTATCAGAAAAACGATGGCAAGAAGTCCCGAAGAGAGTTCTCAGCTGCATTAAGTTCTTGGTTTTTTAAAACCTGGCATTGCCTGGTCACCAAGAGAGTCTCGGCCTGGCAGGCGGGAAAAACATTAGAAACTTCTTGGTACTTCTTCATCTTCTAGCTCAGTACGATCCACTTCTGCAATCGCACCTGGAACACGCCAGAAAGAATCCAAAGTCAGTCTCTTATCTGTCTCCTCAAACCCAAAATGAGCTCCTTCGTATACTTGCATCACGGTGCTTATGCGTGCTGACACTGTTCATGCTGCCACTAACCACATTTGCATGCTGACCCAGTGCATGTAACCCCTAACCATGTTATTCATTTTGTTTGTTTTTCAAGCATGATTTTACTTACTATTCTATTGCGTATCACTTTGCAGCAAATGTAAAGCGCCTAGAAAGAGATTAAGTTCTCTGAGGGCGCTTTATCAAGTGCAATATTATTATATTATTACGGTCAGAGACAGTCTACTCTGTGACATGCGGCGAAACAGTTACTCTTTGATTTGGCCTTGTTAAGCATAGATAAAAACACTAGATAATATGGATTTTCAAACTAATAGACCAGTTTGTCACGTTCAAGGCCAGCAAAATTCCCCGAAGTTTAAGCTGTGAAAGCTATTGTGTATTAATACTTGCGTCAGAACATCCCCTGACTTGACCACATATAAAAAGAACTTAAAAACACACCTATTTAGGACAGCATTTAGTGGGTCCCTGTGATTCGTTCTTCTTGTGCTTATGCGTGTTGACACGGTGCCACTAACCATATTTGCATGCTGACCTTGTGCATGTCACCCCCTAACCTTGTTATTCATGTTGTTTACCAAGCATGATATTACTCACCATTCAATCGCGTTTCCCTTTGCGGCAAATGTAAAGCGCCTTGGAAGAGATCGAGTTCTCTGAGGGCGCTTTATCAAGTGTATTATTATTATTACTATTATTATTACATTTAATAAAAATTTCTTGACTTGATATGCCTCCTACCGTGTTTTTCGCAAATTTTTTCTGTGGTGGAGCTATTTTGCAGCAATTTCTTGACAGGGAGAGGGGCTTCATTTGTAGCTTTGTCCTCTGGTGCCGAAAGGTCTCATTACGCTACTGCTTGGCTTGGCCCCTTCGTACCTAGTTAATATTAATAATGATAATACACTTGCTAAAGCTTACTTAGAGAACTCAATCTCTTTCTAGGCGCTTTACATTTACTGCGAAGGAAACAAGATGGAATGGTGAGTGGTATCACGCTTGATAAACAATATGAATAACATGGTTAGGGGTGAGCTAAACTGCTGCACCAGTTTAAAACTCATCGCACGCTCTATTCCTCTATAGACAATAAATTAGCGTTCCATTTTTTCGCGAAAGGACTGTTTGTGATACAAGTTTTTGCTCTGCAGGTTCGCGGGTCTGCGGAACTCACATTCATAGTTATTATGTAACAATGTCGGCTAGCTGCTTGCAGCTTACTAGCTAGCTGATTCAACATCCTCTTTTGTATAGTTTTAGCTAAGCCTTTACGGCTGTGACCACTACTTGCAGTTTGCAATAAAGTATCGCTCACTGCAGGATTCGAACCCACTACCTCGGTCGTGGAGAGCGAGCACCTTACCTCCTGGGCCAAACCAGCTTATAAAGTAAACACTTTTATCGACCGTAAGTGCGAAGGTTGCTAAGAAACGCATGCACGACGGCTTTACGAATCCTCTTGTTTTTGCCGTGTGCCTCGTAACTGCTAACTACTGTGAATCCCCGATGCCAACAACGATACCTCGCGACTATTTGCTGACTTGCTGTAAGGTTCTACCCGTAGTCTGGACCAGATTTCTACACATTAAGGTGGCGAGCAACTGATGCAGTGAGATTTGGGGCCGGGATAGCCCAGGAGGTAAGATGCTCGCAATTCACGGTTGGTTCGAATCCTGTATTAGGCGATCTTGTATTGCCAACAGCAAGCAGTGGTGATAGCCGTTAATGCTCTTCTATCGCTATACAAATGAGACTGTTTGATATGTTTGTGCGCGCAGTCTTGCACAGTAAAAGATAGAATGGGCAATACGGCAGGCACTGTATTAGCAATTGCAGGAAGCCACTCGATAGCACGATAACATCTTGGCTGATCCTGGCCCAGGAGCATCTCAAAGTGCATTACTGGATCCGCTGTTCTCTTTCATCGACTTCTACTGACGTAGTGCGTTGTCACTGTACCACTGACCCAATATTGCTAAATCAGCTAATATTTAATTTCATTCCGGCGTTGCATCCAACAATCGGCGGAGCGCATAGTCGGACGCTAATGGCCGACGCGACCAGCAATTTAACCTTAGGTTGTTTTGCACAAGGCCTACAGATAAACGACACGTGATATCTCGAAGCGAGGCTTTGTGATCTGTTTTGCGGCGCCAGAAGCTCTATGTTTACCCTCCTCTGAGCGAAATGACTGACCGGATGCGAAGGGTAAACGTGTACTCGTCAAGACTCAAAAAAGTCAAGGATCTGCTCGAGGAACTACGGCGCACTGGTGAGCAAACGGATTTAATTCAGAAGTCACAGGATTAATCAAGCGTCTGCCTAACCTTCACCCTCGTCAATTTCTAAATCAGGCCTGCGGCCAAAATGAGAACTTACTATTCCTGCGGGTTTTCAACCTGATTATTAGGCGCACACTGTAATGCCCATTGCTAAGCTGCATTATACGTTTGTGCCAGCGACTGCTCCCCTCGGCGACGGGTTTAACTCAAAATTAAGCAGCGTTATCTCCACCAAAACACCGAGCATTAGCCTCCTTTCCAAGAATCCCAATGTTTTTATATACTGACTTCGCTCAGGTGGTGACATTTTATTAGGGATACAACTGCGAGATCATTTCTTTCTACAGAGGCTGCCATAAAAAATACTTCATTTCGTACGCACTAAGAGAACTTAATCTCTATCCAGGCGCTTGGCAAATGCCGAAGGACTAGAAGCCGTGATCCTAGTCACAAAGACGAGCACCTTACTTCTGGGCCAAACCAGGACGGCTATCCTAGCAATCATCAGCGAACCTCGAATCTTCCTAATATGCCGAGCTCAAAGGATTTATTTTGACACTAAACTCCAAGCATGCATTTTTGATAGAATGCTGTTGGGTTTTCAGCATGCGATGCGATAGTTTTCGGATGGGCATTTGTGGCTCCTTCCTACGCCTAAGTCGTTAAGTGCCTCTCAAAGCTCGAAAACCGTACAGAATCCCAACTACAAGCTTGCATGGCTTTTTGTTAGTTACTAGATTAGGTCCACGGTAGACTAGCAGCTAGCTGGTTGTTTCGTGTGGAAAGAGCAGACTTCCCTATGACACTCATGGAACTGCAGGGGTATGCTGGGTAGACTCTTGCCACGAGTCACTTGCCAAGCAGAGATTCACGCGAGCTTTAAGCAAGTAACTGCGAAACCGTTGCCGAGGCCTTGTCTGCAGTATGACTTCACAGGCATTCTGCAAATGACCACCAAGGCCCCAATTTTTGTTAAAGGATGACATGCTGTCGAATGTGCTAAGTAGTGCGGAAGTCCTGCATCACGCTAGCACTCAGTAGTATAACAGCAATAAATCATTGGAGAAGAGTAACTTCATCCTTGAATATCTACTCTCTAATTTCACTTTCGTTTCGCACATGTGGCCAAATTTCTCTGAATCGTCTAAGAAAACGCCCTTTGATCCTTAAAAGAGTAGGAAGTTGATTTTCAAAATTTAAGAGAGACTTTCCGTACTATTAATGAAGTAACCAGCCAAACAGCGGATTGACTTCGAGATTTTGTCGCTCACTTTTAGGTCCCTATATTCTACGGCGTCAGCCAGCCTATCAGATTTACTGCCCCACCAGGCCAAGCATCGTACCACCCGCTTTTTGCAATCTAGTTGTTTACCAATACCTCGTACGGACCTCAAATCCTTTGGAAACCGTGCATTTAGTTCGTATGCTCTCAAAGCCTGGAACTCACTCCCTACTTGCGTCACGGCATCCCCTGACTTGTCCACATTTAAAAAGAACTTGAAAGCGCACCTATTTATGACAGCATTTAGTGGGTCCCTGTGATTCGTCCTTTATGTGCTTATGCGTGCTGACACTGTGCATGCTACCAGTAACCGTACTTGCATGCTGTCCCTGTGCATGTCACCCCTAACCATGTTATTCATGCTGTTTATCAAGGATAATACCACTCACCATTTGATTGAGTTTCCTTTGCAGCAAATATAAAGCACCTAGAAAGAGATTGAGTTCTCTGAGGGCACTTGATCAAGTGTATTATTATTATTATAATTATTATAATTATTGAGTGGCTTAAACTCGGCACTCCAGGTCTATTGACCAGAAATAAAACACAAGGAACCTCTCCTAAATAAAAATGCTGTAACATACATGTTTCATTCTGTTTAGCATGACCATAGATGGTATGCATACAGAAAGAAGAAAATACTCAGTTTTTTAGGTTCGTCGCCACATTTTTTGCGGTATTGTGAATTATTTTTCGATCAAGAAAGTAATAGCCATTAGCATACTTTATTCAGTTTGCAGTTTTAGTTGCAGAGTGTTTGATTAGTTTCATGCTTAGCAGCTTCTTTTGAGAATAAATTAGCAGAATTACCAGCCAGGGTTTAACTGTTAGTTTAAATCCTGAAGTGGACGAGTTTTTATTGCCAACTGCAGATGGTGGTGATAGCCGGTAAGGCTCTTATGTTTCTATACAAATGAGACTGTTAAATTAGCTAATATATATATTACATATATTTATATTTTCTCTAAAAGCTTTAGGGCAATTCTATGTTGCACCATTATCGTGGCCCGGTTAGTCTATTAAGCTCAATTGGCTTTCCAAGGGAAAATATTGATTTCACTGACCTGCATCCGTGAAGAATGACGTAGAAATTTAAGGCGCAAAGACTTGATTTTTCTGAATGTATAAGCATTAGGAACTTACTAGCACAGGGGATCACATTGCGATTCCAAGAAAAGCACCGCGGCAAACTAGGAATATTTGTGCTAAGGCGAAGTAAGAAGAGAAAGCGTACCTGTCCAGCAGCTTACACCTGGATCCGATCCACCATAAATCGCGAAGACGATGGCACAGTGTTAACTACGCGAGAGCAAAGTGTGAATTTGCAAATAAATCTTTTACTTTTAATACAAGCTCGGCAGAAAAGTTTATATCAATCGCTTAGACTAAAGTCTGCAGGTCCAGATAATGTCGCTTGGTGGGCAACGACTCCGAAAGACAGAATACGAAGATGGGTGAGCTCTACAAAAAAAAGAAATCCTAGCTGATTAAACAGCCTCTTTTTGTATAGCGACAGAAGAGCCTTTATGGCTATCGCCACCGCTTGCAGTGGC
Source organism: Cristatella mucedo (assembly GCA_009760855.2). Taxonomy (NCBI): domain Eukaryota; kingdom Metazoa; phylum Bryozoa; class Phylactolaemata; family Cristatellidae; genus Cristatella; species Cristatella mucedo. The sequence goes on from WPIO01000012.1 coordinate 1,829,830, forward strand.
GATAAAGAATCGCCCACCGCAGAAATCGAACCCCCGACCTCGGGACCGAGGTCGTGAAAGCAACCGCCTTACCTAGTGTGCCATCACGGCTCACCTGCTGAGAGTCACTTTTTATCACCAAACCGTTGCGACGACACATCCGTAAGTTCCGCCTTTAGATGTTTGAAGTTCATGGCGTGGTAAAAGATACTTTAGCCAGTTAACCCCGTTGACGAACTGTGTCATTTTATGTGAAGAGTGTTAACTTTTCTACCCGAAAATATACTCTCGCATGTATCGTAGCGAGTTGACTGCAAAATAGCGTTTTCTTGTCCGTTTCGAAACTTAATTATGCTTTTAGAACAATCACGGTGCTTTTTTTGGGGGGAAGGGTCGTTTGGATCTGGTCTCACCTCGAGATGACCTTCTCGCTTGCGCTTCGACGGGCTCACTAATCTTCCTTCTTTCAAAATGGCAGTTTCCTTCAAACTGTCAGCGATCGTATACGCGCTTCGCATATTAGAGTTTGACTTAGGTAGTGGTGTCGCATGCTTTAGTAATCAAAATAGCTCAGGTCTTGAGTGTTCGCGGTATGCGTAGGACATAGTTGCGCAATGGAACCCGAAAACAGCTCCGGCCTGTCGTCGCCATCGCAAGTCTAACGATGCAATACCTCGTTCGCAGGAGCCAAGGGTGAAAAAGGAAACCAGGAAGAACAGCGTGCCAACGTGAGCTCAAGAAACAAGAGCATGCACTTGCTTCTCCGAGAGCTTGAGGAGCTGAGCCTGCGAAAAGAAGACCACACATCCTCAGACTCAATAGCACGCGACTGTCGCCAACAGGAAGGTACCAATCGCGAAGGGTAGCCCCAAATGCAGTAGCCATGATATTGCCAGCGAGCAGCAACATACGGGGAAGAAGCCCTCGGTTACAAAGAACCTTCTCAAGTCTGCATGGACGTGCAAACTCTCTAAGCCATTTTTTCGGGTGGCGTTCCCTCGAGTCGATCGCATCGAGCGAGCCGAGTGGAATCCGCCAGTGCCATACGTTGCAGGCAGATCTAGCAAAAACGAGACGTGGATCAACGACTCCGACAGCGAAACGACCTGGACGCATCCATCTGAAGGTACTCTCTGTCAGACCAATATTTAGCACTGTTCACTGCAGCTCCAGCCAATCAGGTCTTTCGATGGCTACTCTACTGATGATTTGGCTGCTGCTGAAAAAGCCATGGTTATAATACCGGTCATAGACTTACGATTATAGAACGGTAACGATAGCTCACCTCTTTCGGCAGTAAATTGTCGGTGTCTGCGCATTCGTGCACCATCACCATATGCTGTGCGATTTCAGCGTTTGCCTGATGAAGGCTGTACTACTCCCTCACCACGCCAAGCATCGCACGCCAGCTTTTCGTAATCTAACTGTCTACCTATACCTCGTACAAACCTCAAATCCTTTGGAGACCGTGCATTTAGTTCGTATGCTTCCAAAGCCTGGAACTCACTTCCGACTTGCGTCACGACATCCCCTGACTTGACCACATTTAAAAAGAACTTAAAATGCACCTATTTATGACAGCATTTAGTGGATCCCTGTGATTCGTTCTTTATGTGCTTATGCGTGCTGACACGGTGCATGCTGCCACCAACCACACTTGCATGCTGACCCTGTTCGTGTCACCCCCTAACCATGATATTCATGTTGCTTATCAAGCATAATGCCACTCGCCCTTCGATCGTGTTTGCTTTGCAGCGGGTTGTAAAGCACCTAGAAAGAGACTGAGTTATCCGAGGGTGCTTTATCAAGTGCATAACTTTTATTATATGGCGTTAAGTTTGCCATACCTCTCAGCAAGTGTTATCTGGTGCCTTTCAGTACACACCTGGTTACTTTGAGTCAGTGAAGGTGATATATTATTTTCGCGAGAAGTGATTAATTGCGGCAGAAATGGTAGGAATATAGCATTTGTATACTAATTACAACGTACCATATAATAATAATAATGTACTCAATATAATACTCTATAATAATAATGTACTCTAAGAAAGTTGAATTTTTTAATTACACATCACATTGTTTGCAAAGGAATTATATAAGCTATTAGCAATAATGACATTCACAATGATAGAAAATCGTAAGGAGAGAACCATCCCTTAGCTATTGGGCCAGCACTCGTCTTCGATGTCTACCAGATTCAACCAAATACTTTATCGCTCTTTGACTGGATGTCGCCTTCACATTTGCAGGTAAATAAAGTAAGTGGCATTACCTTAGGGAGCTTTGCGCACTCGTGCACGTTTCGCACACCTGAGCCTGGCTCTTTCTTATCTTGCCCAGCGGGTCTTTCAAACTTGCCGAGTTCTCGAGGCGCTCTATGCAAACAGTCGTGTGCACGGATGCCCAGGCGCAGACTTATTGTAAAAAGAGCCCACGCTGCGTGCGCCGGCTCACTGTGTAAAGTTGCACGCATAAGTTTTGCGACAAGAGCTTGTCTCCTCGCCGGATCTCGGGTTTGTGTTCACAGAAGCAAGTAAGATTGCATGCATTGTATGCGGGAGTTTGTGCGGTGACCAGTTATGGCAGACGTCAACCACGACGAACCATCCGATGAAAGAGAGTGACCAAGCTTGCACCGGTGCTAGTTTGCATTTTAAATTGGTACAGACGCGAATCGCCATCGGGATGCTTGGACCCAGTGAATTTAGTCCGATTGAAACTCCTTCGGAGCTGCGATCGCGTGTGCTTCGTTAAATCGAGTGCAATCGCGCTGGTGGCAATAGTCCATTGACACATCGCCGAAGGCCTTCAAGAGTCATTATTTTTGCTGTGCTCGTAGCTCTGGCTGACAATACTGTAGAAGCAGTACCGGAGGTGGCCGCTGGATCGTGCAACCAACCGGCCTCCAACGAAACTTCTACGCTCGTCGCCAGGGCCAGAAACGGCCAATGAGCTGAGGCTAGAAACGGCCAATGAGCTGAGGCTAGTTGCGTCCAGCGACCGTACTGCTGCTTTGCAGTTCGAGGCCGATGACGAATGCGGTATGCTTGTCGCCATCTAGGTAAAGGTCACCGAGTCCTTCGCGAAGCTGTCAACGGTCGAAGATAGCGGCCGGTGTGCTCGCGGTAGCAATATGCACGGCATATCGTACTTCGACACAGCTCCATTGGTGTAGAAGCAGGAGCGTTCTTCATTTGAAGGCCGCTCCTGCATCGTGTGGATCGCGCTAAAGATGCTGCTGAAGTTATCGTGTTTCTAAGAGCATTCCTTTGGTTGTCTTGAGATCAGGATCCCGACTAATTAAGCGACAATTTTGGCACCTGGCCTTTGTCATCCAGAAAATGCGCCATCGGACCATTGGGTCGGTACGTCGCTTCCTCGTCAGTAAATAGTAGGGCTGCAAGAGTGACATTATTTCATAGAGTAGTCCGAATCAGTAGTAACAGGTGATAGTGTGGACTCGGATTGGACTCAGCGTACAAGGACGGCATTACCGGAGAATGCACTCGACCACAGTCTGAGAGTGAATACTGGAAATTGAGAGGTAAGGCCTCTAGTCGTCGATGTAATTCGTCACTTGGTGGCTGCTGTCTGCTCTTTTATACTCTATGTCTTACTCTTTTTTCACGCTCAACTAGGTTTAGAGTGAACAGCTCCAGAGCTAGCGCCTTCCTACACTTCCGGTGCAGGTGGTGTCCGAGCCTCCACCTAAGCGCCAGAGTCTAGAGGCGGTGACGTTAAAACGGGAGACGTGGCAGTCATGGGCGTGTAAAGAAGGTCATTTATTAGTATCTCTAGACCGTTCAAGAAAGTCTTCAGTGGTCTGTCTGTGACTGTAATGTGTAAGTAGAATCGGCTAGTTATGCCTGGGAAGCAGTAATGATATCGTCGTTACGGATGAGTGAAGGAGGCCGTCAACTTACACGTCGATGCCTGTGTTTATGAATAGTTGTGGGGATCTTGAGACGGCCACTATGCCCCTAGCAATAATAACGATAATAGCCTCATGATTTTGAAGGTGAAATGCATCATAGAACATATTTTTGTATATTTTAGTTTTAGGCTTAAGGATTTAGGGTCAGGGCCAGTGTTTACGGGTTGGTATGCTCTTTGGGGATCAGAATATATAGATGTAATGTTCAGGGCTTAGAGTTTATGGTATAGTGTCCGTAGCAGAAAGTTTACCCCTCTCTGCTAGACGACGAAGTATTAGCTGGAGCAGCGGATCCGTCAGACGTACGGCGTGGTAACTGCGCTAGCGTTGAGCTATGAATCAATATGCAAAATTAACATAAAAATCAGCCGATCACACGATCAACGTCCTCATTTTTTATCGACCGATGATTCTTAACTGTTTCCATCCCCGCTTGCCGAGTACAACGAAGAATTGTCTGCTGCCAGACATTTTCTGCCGTGCTAATGCTTCGTTGCATTCATTCTGTCATAACTATGCCAGTAAGTCGTTTTGAAAGGTCCAGTTTGACCTCTGCAGCTACTGTTCGAGCTGGACTTCCTGCACCGAGGCAGTACGACCCAAGGTCGTACAGCGGCCGCGAAGACGTCGATGGCTCGGATTTTCTGCCGGCGAGCAAAATTATCAAAGCCTCGTCTGACCGGCGAGGCAGGAGGTACTCTGCGATGACGCCTTTAGAGGCATACGTTCGCCTCGGTTCGGATAGACGCGGCTCGAGGAGCCATCCAGTACAGCGTGCATCCGCCGAAGCGGACGCCTCGGCTTCTGCTCCAGCTCTACTCAATACGGGGTGAGACGACCGAGCTGGCGAGTGTGCATGCGCATGCACATAGTCTGCTGATGCGCGCGAGAGAGAGATAGAGATAGAGAAAGAGAGAGAGAGAGAGAGAGAGAGAGAGAGAGAGAGAGAGAGAGAGAGAGAGAGAGAGAGAGAGAGAGATATATATATATATATATATATATATATATATATATATATAGAGAGAGAGAGAGAGAGAGAGAGAGAGAGAGAGAGAGAGAGAGAAAGAGAGAGAGCTGTCAGCGACGGAAGTGCGCCAGCTGGGGATATTGTGTGCTATTGAGAGGCATCTAGAACAACTCTGGCCGCTGGCATCGCGAGCTCACCGCCGACTTTCGTCCTTCCACTCGACGTCAGCGACCTTCGCTCTTCTATCTCACTCACCTTTCGCCGCCGCCAAGCATTTTGGAGCATTCTGTTTAGTAGGTAGATCGTATCTACTCGTGCCTTTTTTGTGCGATCGATCACGCGCACTATCCAGCCGAAATGCCCGCGATCGCGGACGAGCCGCGCGCTCTGTCCAACCCTGGCGGCTCCATCGGCATCCGCAGTCTCGCCGAGAGCTCGAGGTCAAAGTTCAAGGCTAAGAGTCCGCACGCGGCGCGGCAACCCTGGCGCGAGTGTTGAGTGTCGTTTTCAAGAAACGCCTGCGAAACCCGATTTCGCATTTGAGCCAGTCATCAGCTGGGCTGAGCGGCGCTGATTGTCAGGACGGTTGCTTTGCAGGACAGACGCGTACGACTGGTCGCTACCGACGCTAGAATTGCCGGACGATTTCTACTCAAGAAAAGGCGTAAGACTGAAGAAAAGCTCGCTGGTTAGGGCCGAGAAAGACCGGTAGTCAACTAATGCGCATAGGAGTTTCCCGCGACGAATTGGTTAATTTTTGCAACTGCAAACACCGCAGTGACGGCAAAAATTGGTTTGTTTGTAAGGCATCCGGCAAGTTCATTGGTTCGTTGCGTTCGCGTTGGCTCTACTGCACTCTGCGTATTGCCACACCGTTGCTCAGCCTCTGGCTATTTAGAGGCAAATGTGGGCGTCTCCCTCAAAGAAAGGACGCAGGGGAAGATCGGGGGGGGGGAGGGAGGGGCTTAATCGCTTCCAGCATCGCCCGACCAGCGGCGCTTCCATGCCTTCGATGCATTCATTACGCGATGACGACCTGCCTGCGTTCGCGGAGCTGGGAAAAGTGCAGAATGACGTCCGCTCGCATGCGCGCCTCTCTGGAGGCGGGACGGGTATGCAGAAATGACTCGCGGGTGGCTCCTATCGTCTGAGCGTCTAGTCGCAGCGCTTCGGTGTATACGTCGACGACGAGCCTGTCAATGCGAACCGAATTAACAAGCAACCGTAGGAGGCGGTTCCGGTGCAAACGCTAATGCACACCACATTCAAGCTAAGCTATGCAAAAGTGACTCTCGGCGGCTCCGGCGGCCAGCGGCGGCGGAGATCGTTTTAATTAAAGCAGCTGGCGCTGCGGGACCGTTCTCCAAAAATGGCGAGAGCAGCATTTTCAAGCGGCCCGGCGTCGTCTCGGCAGAATCACAACGTCCGTCTACCACCCGCACTAGCACTTCTCTAATCTTGTGTCGCGGCGTCGGTACAAACGTGTGGAAGGTTTCGATTTGTAAATTTTATTTTAGAGTCTACTCTTATGAATGCTTTGAGGGTCCATCGCCCGCAGGTGAGCTGACTGACGTATTTTTTGCTTTTAAACCTCAGAGACGGTCACACTAAATTGACGCGTTTTACCAGCGTATGCTGAGTTCTCAATACAGCGTGCGCAGTGCGTGTGAAGAATCTCGCTTGATATCTTTACGTCGAATTTTTATCCGCGTTCCGAGCTCAGAGCGCTGTTACATGCAAGCAAGCGGGAATCGTAACACAGGTCATGCAAGGATAGAGCACGCGATGAACGTGCTGCACAAATGCGAAGCGACTGGGATAGATGCTCTGGGAGAGTTTATGCGTGCGATGGGGTAGCAGCCGGCTGCTCTGACTGGTCTGCCCAGGCATCGTTCTCAGAACCTCAAACTAATGCCTCCAGGCTTAAGTTTACTAGGTTAATGCGTCCGTCGAGGTATGCGGTTCAATGGCATAAATCAGTGACAACTAGTCCTAGCGAAGGGTCGCACTAAAAAAAATAAGCTGATTTAACATTCTTATTTACGTAGTGGCAGATGATTTTTAACGACAATGAGGTGCTGTCCGAAAGAAGCGGTCGCTGGACAGCTGGACTGCCCCGCCCATCTGGAGCTTTCGCTTAGACGGCTATAATAGCTCATAGCGGGGGGGGGGGGGCGGGAGCGAGAAGAACATAGGCTGAGTCCGGGCCCTCTCCCCCAAGGAGCCTTGCTCGGCTAGGATGGTCACTAATATTCCCTGAAAGAATGGTGCACGTGTGTCCACCCCGCCCGCCCGCCTCCCACCACCCCCCTCCGATCTTGGTTCGGCTGGGACGATTACTGAAGTAAGAGCCGCGCTCGAAATCTCTGCTTGGCGTAGACTATTACTCATTTCAACTTATAGGGACAGCAAGAATGGGACTTGTTGTGTCCGCCACCTCGATCTTTGCCTTGCTGAGACGGTTACGAATCTCTATTGCTAGGAGCAGCAAAAATGCTACTCGGTACGTCCACCTGACCTCTGAGCCTTGCCAGGCTGGGACGGTAGTAATCCCTACCGATAAGGAGCTGTACAAGGTCTGCCAGCCACCCCCAAAGCGGCAGAGCCTTTCCCAGTCGGAGCAACTGATATGAGCCACAAGCTCGGCGAGGCACTAATCGCACAGTGGTTCTTATAGATGGTCCTCATGTCGCGAGAAGAGAGCGAGGTGAGGAGCACAGAGAGAGAGAGAGAGAGAGAGAGAGAGAGAGAGAGAGAGAGAGAGAGAGAGAGAGAGAGAGAGAGAGAGAGAGAGAGAGAGAGAGAGAGAGAGAGAGAGACAGACAGACAGACAGACAGACAGACAGACAGACAGACAGACAGACAGACAGACAGACAGACAGAGAGAGAGAGAGAGGAGAGAGAGAGAGAGAGCTCGGACTACTCGAGGGAGACAGAAAGTTCAAGTGTGAGAGGAGGAACCAGATGCTGAGTGCTACTGGCAGTTACACATGAAAGGAAGCATCGAGGAAGACAAGGGATGAGAGTGTACACACTCAGCGTCGAATCTGAGTTAAGAACGCGAGCACTCTGTCCTAGTGCACGTTTAGTTCATAGAAGACTGCTAAACTAGTGTTCTATAGCAATAATGCTTTACCCACTGTGTGACGAATTTTTAGAAAAGTGTAATGACGATAGTACGTTAGATTCAAGTCATTTTGAATACTGGCAAGTGACCGTGAAATTTGCAACCGAATAATCTGCGATGGCCTCCCAAAGTCGAACAAACACTTTCTTTTCCCTTGTGTAGACTTATGAAACTCTTTACAGCTCTTGTAGTATATTTTCTGCTGCTCACGAAATCCTACGTCGCATCCATACATATATGCGCTGGTAAGAAATAATATACTGCAAGCAATACAAATAGAATACAATAATAATTATCGGTGAATGCGGATGGATGGGGTGGAGGTGGTTTGCAGCCCCCTCTTCAGTCGGCGGCATGCCCAAAAAGGAGTGTGCCATTCGAAATGATTGGCTGGCTCATCAAGGTCAAGGCTAAGCCCTCCTCTTAAAAGGCTGATTCTAGCTACGACATTTATAAGTGATCTACTAGCGCTACGGAAGTCGTATTTCTCGGAGTCTGCTTTTCACAAGCGAAATCATTTGCAGCGCTTCTTGTGCAACTGGTTAAAGGTAGCCAGCCACAACAGTTCACTTAGTGCTGAAATTATTTGCTCCGCATCGCTGTCTAAATAGCTTGGCAACTATGTCAGCTAACGCATACTTCTTTCCTATCCTTTGAGCTTGCACAAAAGCAATGCTGCACGAGCCCTGAAAGGGCTTTCATAGAGAAGCTTAACCTCTTTCTGCTTGCAGAAGCCAACTGGGTACCTCATTAGAATTTGGTTTCGATATTAAATTTGACGTTAATATACGTTTAGTTAGAATATACAATATATATATATATATATGTGTGTGTGTGTGTGTGTGTGTGTGTGTAAGCATATAATAACGATTTTAGTATAAATAAAATTAAGTTAATATTCGTATCCAAACATGGCTTGAAAATCCTGGCCCGCCAGGTATTCGTGAGCCATGATGGCACACTAGGTAAGGCGGTTGCTTTCACGACCTCGGTCCCGAGGTCGTGGGTTCGATTCCTGTGGTGGGCAATCCTTTATCGCCACTGCAAGCGGTGGTGATAGCCGTAAAGGCTCTTCTGTCGCTATACAAAAAGAGGCTGTTTAATCAGCTAGGATTTTTTTTATTTCTAAAAAAACAGCTCGCCACCGATATGTCTGTAAGGGGTACAGACGTTCCCCCGGGGCATTTCTCGCCCAGACATTTCCCCCAGCCATTCCACCCTGCGGTAGGACATACCCTCCGGGTATATGGTTTAGGGTTTAGTGTTTTCAGGTTTAGAATTTAGGGTTTAGCGTTTAGTGTTTAGAATTTAGGGTTTAGGGCGGGCTGCGCCTCCCCCCCCCCGCCTAAATCTACCCTTCGTTGTATTCTGCGCTTAACTAGTACGTATTAGGGCGTAACTAGATCTCTTGAGCTCGAGTTATACTCAGTAGACCTCTGAGGCTTAGCGCTCATTTGCAGGAACGTGCGGCACACGGCGTAGTACGCGCCCACTTTGACGGGTACGAACAAGTGCCTGAATATATATATATATATATATATATATATATATATATATATATATATATGTATATATATGTACATATACATACACACACACACACACACACATATATATATATATATATATATATATATATCCGTATTCTTAGTTATAAACTCATCAGCATAGGGGGGAAAGTCCTACGGGGGACGTCCAGGGTGGAAATGTCCAGCAAACTGTCAATAGAATATTAAGTAACTCGGATCAATTCTGCACCTTAGCAAGACAGTATTCGCCTACTTACAATTCACAGCCACTGCAGTTTTTGTCACCCCCGTAAGCCAGGTGCAGGTGTGCGTGGTGCAGCTGACTCCACCTTATGAGATGCACTCTTGTCAGAGTCACTACTGTCATTTCATGCCGCAGTATCAACGAACGTCTCAACTCTTTTGACGGGCACAAAATGCACCTAGTAAATACGACGGACGTAGTTCGTCTCATCCGCGAACATGCTACCCTAGGAACAAGCAAACACTTCTTATATATAGGCAGTTGCACCCAGCAATGCATGCACACGAGCCCTCAGCCGACATCAATCGAAGCCACTTCTTCCACTGTGTGCTTCAATGCTGGTACATTGAATACGTCAGATGCGATTGGATTTCCTCAAAACCGTTACAGCAGGGGGTTAACAAGAGGCGACACATCCTTGGCGAGTCGGTACGGTCAGTAGGTCACGCCTGCATAGCAGCCTATCATGACCATTTTTTTAAGAACATGGTCGAGCAATTCTACCGTTACATGCTTTAGCCGCCGAGCCCTGGGAGAGTCGAGCACCGAGGAGGCTCAGCACAACTTACAGGGCTCCCGTCCTAAGTCTGCCACCCAAATGCAGAATTGAAGGCCTGCTGCTTCGGTGAAGCAAGCCTTCTCTTTGATAATGTCGTAGTATGGCTGTCTCGTCTGGCTGCTGACCCGGAACCTGAGTGACAAAAGGTTCAAAGTACTCGAAAGTACTTATGATTCACCATTTCTAGAAAAGCCGAGACTCTGCACTGAACAGACGGCCCGGGAGACTCTTGCGGACCGTTCAATGAAGAAACTGTTATCGGGCCGCCTGGCAATCGGTCACAATCTTTGCTGATTTAACAGCCTCATTTGTATATTGCGGCAGAAGGGACTTGTCAGCTATCACTACAGCTTTCAGTAGGCAATATAGGATGGTCTAACTGCAGGACTCAATCCACGACCTCGGTCGGCAAGTCTCTGAAAGCTCACCACAGAAGTAAAAGACCAAATTCTTTCGAAACTCCAATATACGACGTATCTTTTAAAAATTGCTGATAGCCCCTCCGGCCAACCTGAACCTGCATGGAGGGAGGTGCTGTCCAGCAGCCTTTTTTTTTTATCCCGATCCAAATAAGAGGTCGTCGGAGCTGCTTGCCGAAGGCTCGAGCGATACATCCGAAACGCCTCGAGGGCCACTCTGTTCGATCGCAGCTCCCAAGCAGTACGGCGGCAGTAGCACGAAAGGAGCTACCAGGCTCTGGGGGAGGGGCCGGCCGGTGGCCTAAAGAAATCATTGTCGGTGCTGAGCTCACCACTTCCCGGACGCTTTCGTAGAGGGTGGGAGCCAAGTCACAACTATCCCTCTGCCGACTGCTGAGCCAGCACGTACAGCATACCTTACCTTAAGCAAGAGTAGAGTGCCGGTTGTGACAAATAATTAGCCCAAGCAAGCAGCATCAGGATCCAAGTACTGAAAATGCCATTTTGTGTGGTTTAATTAATGGAAAAATGGAATGGTCAATGTAAGCACACCCACACTCCTAAGAAAAGGCTATCAGTGAGGGTGAACAGGTGCCAAGGTCCTCAATAATCCGTGCATGAAACAGTACAGGTGCTTACAATAAATGCTACTTGATGTCAAGGATTGCTTCCATCGCTTAAAGGCAGTCAAAGGACTACTACTAGGAGGTGAGCTTCGATCATACATCGCATAGACACGTTGGTCCTAGCTAGGGCGACGGATGACATGTCATAAGGAAGCTGCCTCCAGATGGGTCAACCGAAACGCTAACGGTGTCATTGGAAACAAAGGTGCCGAAATAGATTTGGTCAAACGTCTCATAGCAGGCATACGATGTAGGTCCACGTAAACCCAAGTTGCTGGCTGTAGCCTCGAACACTTTCGGTGTGCCGTAGAAATCCGGATGCAGTATGGCAATAGCTGCACCGCCGTTAGCCAGCTTTCGGTTGTATGCCAACATGCCAGAATACTAAAAATACAACGGCCATTAAGTTGCGAGTACACGGGTTCAAACCTGCAGCCGGCAAGTACGCTAATCAGTTGGCTGGCGCTGACAGATGTATGCTATACCAAATTTTCAGACAAAACTTGATGAGGCCAATCCATTGATAGCACCTGAAAGCAAGCCCAGTATACCAACCTGATAAACAAGGCCGCCCTGTGCGCCTAGAGAGTCCTGGCTCACAGCTATCACATTCTTGTTGAGAAGGATGTCCCGCGACTTCGTGTCAATCGTTCGTAAATCCGTAGACATTATAAGTGGTGCAGCAAAAATAGCCCACATGGCCATCTGCGTTTTCTGCTGGGTAAAACTCAGGCCAAAGTCACCTATTATCAGCTGAAGGTATGCAATACGTGTGAGAAACATTGGCATGTTTTTCATTCAAAATTAAGGCAACCACCGTCGGCACACAGGCCTGCCAATCAAGCATGCCAAGCGACAGCAATTGTCAAGAGCTGCTAAACGATAAACAGGCTCTGTCATTTCCGAAGCGTTACAAGCAGTGCATTGACGTACAGACGCAAAAGTCCGGATTTCTGCTAAAAAGATCAAACACTAAACTTTTCAAGGCCTCACGGCCTGTTATAACCATTTCACGAAGTTAATTAATCTCTAGTAGCACCCTTAATAACCAAATTGAACATAGGATCATTTTTAAAACTTCGAATTAAATAAAAGAGTAGCTAAACTGATTAAGACCGATTGACATTAGAGACTAATTAGTGCCTAATGTCGAGTGCAGTATGCCATACATTTGCAAAGGCAACAATCATGGGTACAATTAATTTTATAATTATAAATGAAAATATGTGTGCAATGGAGAAATTCCAAAAAAAACGGGACAATAATTATTGATCCATTGCCTCATCGATTGATATGTGCTCATTGCAATAATATGCAGAACCTCTTTTTAAAAGACCAACCAGTTTGATTCTGGTGATGCCTTTGAGTGACTACACAATTGGTGAATGTGGTGCCTCTTACTCCTACTATTGAAGAGTAATCTATTGAAGCCAAGTCCCACAACAGTTCTTCCACAAAAGTGGAAGAACTGTTTTGAGATTTGCTTGAGGTTGAGAGGATAGAATAGCTTCAAAGAAAAAAAATACATGTACACCCAATCGTGGGAGTTAACGATTATAAAGCAGCCGAAGCCAATAAGCGATAGATGGAGATTGAAGCAACAGTGCACCAAGGCCATAGGCTGAGTTAGCTCAAGGTTGATTGTAAAAAATGCACGCCGGCCTGAAGGATAATGCACACAAAAGAGAACAATACGGGGACAGACTGGGCTGGTTGTAGAACATATAACGTGTACATGGTCACACGTTTACAATGCCAAGTAAGCGTGACCGGTTAAAGATAAGCAAATTGTGAAGTTTGCCAAGCATTACCTGGTCCGGGTCGTTGAAAGATCCTGGCCCAGCAACCGCTGAAAACTTCAAAGCATCGGCAGTGTAAAACTGAATGATGCTGTAGACACTGTCCCATGAATCATCGATATCATCGAAGTTCCTCCAGAGGTTACATATTGAAGCCAGCTGTTCATAGTCCGGCTAAAGGCAATACAAGATGGCTGGCTCTGCTGGCTCAGCTCAGCTCTGCAATGCGCACATGCAGCAAGAGAAACTGTGGCAAGAGTGCATAGTGAAGGAATGCTTAACAAAGGCTCCTGGACATCCGTTTTTCATCTGACTTCGCTCATTGAATCCCTTTTCCTAGCCACAGCAATCAAATACAGCAAGCCTACACGGGCTAAGCTAATGCAGCACACTCGCTATGCACAGAATATGGAGTCGCCCAGGATTTTGCCGGCTGCTCTTTGCCGGTTTCAGTGAGGAAGCACATGTGGCATTGTCTAAAGCAAAGCCTGCAGAGGGGGCAGCAATATCAGCCAAAGTCAAGGTCCTGCTAAGTTTTTGCTTCAGCAGAAGAGGAACCGCCTGCTTGTGCAATCAACTCTGTGGCAGGTAGGAGTGGCTCAGACTACAGAGCAAGTCTTATCATGTCGACAGGGAATGAAAGCAAGCGGGAGGCGATAGCTAGCAATCAAGCTGACTTATTAGCGATATCTACAAGGTGACATGTTGAAGTAAAAGATTCACTCACAGCCATAACAGCTGCTGCAGCAAAACCCGAGTCACCCTTTTAACCTATTATCGGTTAGAATTAATGGACATGTAATTGCTTACCACATACAGCTGTGTCTTTCCACGAGACCCCTGTAAGTGCATATTCGGCTTCGGGTGCCCAGAGGAAGCATTACGACCATGCATGCTCCTGTTGTCATTTCGTGCTCACTTAGATGGTACTACTGCATGTCCAGTACACGGCATCCTAGCAAGTTACCAAGATGAGTTGGCACCTGTGACTAAACGGCAGGTCAACTCTCTGCCCAGGTGCCCCCTGGCTTTCGATCGATATTAAGAAAGCAAGGAATACTAAACAAAGCCTTGAAAAGGTTACCAAAAGTCACACCCACTGTCTGCAGCCTGGCATTTCACAACTATTGTAGTTCCCATCAACCCATTTTGGCAAAGGCCAAGTACAAAGTGTATATAGAAATAGTTAAGTCACGCATCAATAATCTAAATGCACCCACAATCGACCGTCTTAACTGCTCACAAACAAGCGATCGATCCAGTCCCTGTGGTGACTTCGCCGAGCGTTTCCCCAAATTTTTCCCAGAGAGGATAGAATGAATCAGGGACTCAAAGCCACCACTGCCGTTCCTGCTGGACAGCAATCCTGTATCACCCTCTCGCTGTCTCTCCTCTCTCCTTCACACCAGTTCCTACTGAACGCATCCCTAAACCTTCCTCTGGCAATGTGCGCTCGTGTGTGTGCGCGTGTGTGCATGTGTGTGCGTGTGTGTGTGTGTGTGTGTGTCTGTGTGTGTGTGCATGTGTGCAGGGGCATGCACGGTTCGCCCTCTCATAGGGGAAAACACCAAAGAGCAGATTACAGCTGACAAGGGCTGGTAGCCAGAAGCTGACGGTGCTGACGCGCACGTGCTGAAAATGCACGGCCAGAAGCTACGGCAGCCGGCCAGCGATAGGGCTGAGGTGCAAGGCAGCTGGCACACGTGGTGCAGGGGTGCAGCTGTCGAGCAGGAGCGCCAGAGGACGGCTTAGACACTGCGAAAGATAGCACAGCATCGGCCCCTTTCATCAGCATCCCGAGAGCTGCTCGAGCGTTCAATGTCGAGTTGTGCAGCATTTCACTGAGCAGCAGAAAGCCCCCCCCCCCCCCCCCCCCCCCGCGCGCAAACGAGCGACCAATGCGCCTCGGCAGCGTGCACCTGAGGTGCACGCTGCTGCCGGCCTCGCTTGAACGGAAGCAAGCCTGCACTGCTGGCACGGTCGGCCCGGGCCGTGCAGTCACGTGCCGTCTCACCTTGCTTATGTAAGCAGGCCAACTACACGAGTAGAGCATCGGCCGTCCTGTCACGTTGAGTGCCTTCGACATGGCCGGATAGCCTGACAGCACAGAGAGGTCCACTAGCAGAGCAGCTGGTGTAATAGCGCAAACGGCTGCGCGAGTGCAGCTGAAGCCAGCTAAAGGGAAGCACGCTCGTGGAGTGCATCGTTGTAGCAGCCGCAAAGATAAAACAGTACCGACAGCCAAAGTTCAGACCAGGAGTGAACAATGTGAATGCACCAGCTCGCCTGCTCATGCCTACTGCTTGGCGTGCCTGCTGCTTTCAGACGGAACCTCTAAATATTTGGTAATGCTTTATATGCAGCATCTAAAAAGTGCCTAGAGAGAGATTCAGTTATATGAGGGCACTATATAAATTTACTATTAACATCATTCAATAGCTGGTGCGAGTCTGGTGCCTACCTTCCTTCTTCGAGTGATGGCAAGTGGAATGGTGCTCAATCAAGTTGGGGGAGGGGCCAGCAGCCGAGCCAAGCCTGTCTGTGCATCATCCATCAATCATCTCCATTACGACAGCAACTGTAGCAGCAGTACCTGAAGCTGCTGCTGCTGCTGCCAGGCAACAGAAGGTTGGGGGGGGGGGGGGGGGTTCCAAACACCTACCTCACTATTTACGCGAGTACCAATGCCACATTTCATTGCCACCAGCTGTGGCTGCAAAAGCAGCCGCAGCTGGAAAGACTCTGAGCACGGCACTTTGCATCGAAGAACCAACTAGCATACAAGCTTGATGGGCACCTGAAGCAATGTGGGGGCAGCCAAAAAAATACCAAGACTGATTTCAACGTCACAGGGCTATCCTAACATATTTTCCACACAGGATTGCTAACAGGAAGATATACTCGTATGTATAAAAGACTGAACTGAACGTTGACATAGGCTAAACGGACGTATATAAACTATTTATTAAGGGCTGCAAACAAATAGGCAGTCAAAGTGAGGCAGCTTAGCACATTAGCATTATATAAGAACGTCCAAACCACTGACAGCTCAAGAACGGTAGGATATCTGGTTTGGCCCAGTGGTTAAGGTGCTCGCCTTTAACCAATTTCAAGGTAATGTATTTGAAGACTAAGCTCGTGGGCTTGAGCCCCATGGCATAAGTGAAGTGCCCAAATAGAGATTAGATTTTCCTATGATGCTATACAAATGAATTATATTATTATATTTAAATTACCCCGTTGCTTTAGGATCATCCCTCATTAGGACAATTACACATCCCTACATTCTTCCTCCGGCCAGCCAGTCTCTGTCCGTTTGCCTGCCACTCTGTCTCTCCATCTCTCCCCCTTCTATCTCTCTCTCTCTCTCTCCATTTATCTCTGTGTCCTTCTGCCTCTTTCCATTTGTCTGCAAATATGTCACTGTCTATGCAAGTCTCATCTACACGGCTTGGTTTCTCTAAGCAAGAACATAAGGAGTGTATGACCACGTGATTTTACGCATACAGGTGTGCACATACACTCACATTCACTAGTGCATTCACACACATGACGTGCACACACGCACACACATGCACTAGCACACACACATGCACTAGCATACATACATGCGAGCGCGCACACACACACACACACACACACACACACACACGCACACAAACACTGACACGGGCACATATGCATGCTCATTATTTGCATACGAAAATGGTCACAGTACATGGAGATTATGCAGCATGCAGGAGTATCTTGGCTGGGCTACACTGATCAATATTGCATGGCCTAACTCCTAAGTTGCTGCCACTCCGGATGCCGAAATAAAATCCTTACTTTGTCGAACTAAATCAGAGGACAGCCACCAGTCATGTTGAACGAGTTCGACTAATGCCTCATCCTGATTTACAATGCTGCCAACATCAATCAGCTTAGCTGGAGCCTACCATTCACCACCACCTCACTAAGCTAGAAGCCTGCTGTCCACTGCCATCTCACTCGAACAAAAACTACAGCTCCTCATCGGTGAGGGCTGACTGACAGCCGGGTGGGGGCGGGCAGTGCAAGGCCACTCACACTTGCACTGTGACTACTCACTGTAATTGTAGTAACTCTCGTTGGCGTAGCAGCCGTCCAGCTTGAGCATGTCCACTTGCCAGTCGGCGAAAGTCTGCGCATCCAGCTCCAACTGGCCATAGCTGCCCGGGTAGCCGCCGCAGGAGTATGTGCCCACGTCCGAGTAGATGCCCAGCTTCAGGCCTTTCTTGTGCACCTGCCAACGTGGCACAGCACACAGGCACACGTGCGAGCTTTGCAATCAGGCGGTGAAACCAGGTGGAAAGCCTGGAGAAGCAGGAGGCCAATGTGCAGCCCTCGCTGCACCAACCAAGAAAACCGTGGTAGCAGATCGAAGCTCAACGTCGGGAGGAAGTGAGGGAAAAGTCACTAAGAAATTCAAAACAATCCAGCCGCATCCTGTCCCAGTAAAAGCATCGCAAAAGCAGCTATTTATAAGCGATCTGCCTAGATGGCAAATGAGGTGGGTGCGAGTCTCATGCAATCGTACCATCTTTTTTGCAAAGGGTCAACCTTCAGTAGAGAGTTTGGACTATACAATTATGAAATTAGCAGCTCTCCAAACGCATGTTCTCACACATCGGCACGCCGTTAATGTGCTTTCGTGAGGCTAGACACACGTGAGAACATGTTTTTACCTATCTGATAGAGATAAGCTGAGCTAAAAACAAACTGCACGAGTGACAGCCAGCATTAATTATCTGAATTGACCATCCTCAAGCCATCACAACCCGAGCAGCCACCTGCAATACACCTAGTGGTTGTGCTACCACTGCACTGTCCTTGGCGCTTGGCTTGTAACTCAGGTCATGCCAGGTTGGAACTCAGATCATGTCAGGTTGGAAGCACTTCGTGAAGCAGCCAACGTATGCTCACTATTATGGCACAAGAGTCGAAGACGTTTGGCACTTTGGATTTCTCGGCAGCAGACTAGACAATCAGCCTCCTATAGCTATATCGACTGCTCATTATTAGGAGCATGTCTCCCAACTCCTGACGATCTTTTCCGGAAAACATGGGATGATGAAAGGAAGCAAGCAGCACTGTGCCGTGCAATGAGCCAGCTCGACCAGGCCTCTCACTGTATTCTAGATGTAAAGGGGCGATATACGCTACTGATGTGGCATGCAGTGACTATATACAGCATACCAAGCCTGAACACCAGAGGCTCGGCACACGGTTGCGCCAGCGGCAAACAGGCTTGGGCTTCGCTTACTTGACATGACCGGCACGATAAACACTTCCTCCACAATTTTTGCATAGATCTTTCGGCCTTCCACAGAACTATTGGGCAATAGTGCTCATTAGCGAAAGGGCAATACAATAAAATAAATGTTGTATTCAAGTTAGCCATTCTTTGTTTAGTTCCGTCTTCGAAGGATTCTTTCTTTGGACATAATAATAATAGTAATAATAGTATTGTACCCTAAGAGAATCACATCTCTTTCTAGGCCCTTTACTTACGATGCAAGAACGCTGGCCTCGGCCTTTTCTTTCGATGTTTGGACACTATAATCCCATATGCCGGCAACTAACCGTAGACTAGGATGATCAGCTGATGTTATCACCAAATAAAGCATCAGACGTTTTCTGATATCAGGAGATTGGGTTTGTTGAATCAGATCAGTGATACAGCAGTAAAACTATCACTTAGCACATGCAAATTAGGAGTCATTTTTTGTTTTGCAGCGACATTTTTCAAAATGTATTCATAGATCATAGCCAAAATTTCCCCAGAGACCCATCACATTTGGCCCCCTCTGCCGATTCGTTCAATTTGCTTCACATACCACAATAGCAAGCAGAATATTCCAATAGCTCTTGGTTTCTGCCTAGGTAAGCTAGACCACAGCTATAACTAGCAAAGCTCTCTATGTATTCGTAGACATTGTTGCTAGCTACACTCTCAAATGCAACACACTCTTCCAAGAGCCTCTTTTGATGAAGGAGCTATGGTCACTCTGAAGTGCTATGAACTGCTATCGCAATTTCAGCCACCTCATGCCCATGCACTCTCACGGAACAGTAAATTAGTCGTCGCATTCATTCGCTAAAAGACTATTAGCAAAGGACAGCCTAGTACTCTGCTGGTCCTAAACTGAAAATCACCCTGACTTCCGGGGCACCGATACTCTCGGCTTTCCTAATAATGATTCCAACACTAGCTTTCCAGCTATCTTTCACTACAGTTTTCTTACAACTATTAGACAGAAGACTTGATGGACTAAAGGTTGGACATGAACAAATTCGTCCATACGAGACTGCACTTCGAGCGATCTCTCAATGCCTAATGTCTAATGGTAAACCTACCCCATACATTATGACTCCAGGGTTCATTCAAACATGATTGCACACCATTACAAAGATCTGCATGCACAAGCATTTGAAATGAGACAGCTGACTCTCGCTTACGACAATAAGGGTTATGGTTCAACCTCCAAGACCGATAACGATATCCCTGTTTTGCACCTGAGAAAAGTGCAGGCACAAGTAGTAGGGTTCCATTATTCAGGCTTGGGTGTTTAGACTTTGCGACCAAAAGCCACGGAGGACCACCAGGACCCATACCCACGCCCATACCCACTCATTCATCTTGGGTACAGGGTGGGCGTTGGTGATGTCTGTGATCCTATGGGTGCGCAAGCATAGTAATTGGCCTGCCTTATAAAATCCCACTTAAGGGTGCCCTCAGGAGTTCCAACACCCGATTCTGCCCACAGTTCTTTCAAAGTCAAAGGCAGAGTTTTTCGTGGAGTTTTCGGCCAAGTTTCGGTGATCCGAGACAATGTCTCTGGCAAGAGCAAGACGATCCGGGTATAGGTGGTCTGGCGACCAAACTTCTGGGCGATGGGTAGGCATGAGTGGACAGGGCTGCCGTGCTTTAGGAGGTTGTCCACGAGCACTCCCAAATGGCAATTGAGGGCTCTGGTGTACATACACCTAGCAAACAAACCTACAAACGAGCGCATGTGGGAGCATACAATTATAAACAGCATAATGACACCCATTGAATACATCACAAACAAGATCAAATATGTGCTAATACATACAACCAATATATACAAGCTTAATATAATTAATAATATAATTCATTTATATAGCGCCCCAAGGGAACTTAATCTCTATTCAGGCGCTTTACATATGAATCGGGGCTCGAGCCCACGACCTCAGTCAGACCTTGGTCGGGGCAAGCACCTTAACAGCTGGACCAAACCTGCTCGAGCCAAACAAGCTTCATATTTCTATCAATCTTCTGGGCTTGTCTCTTCTCTCTTACCCGATCATTTCACACACCTATTTTATATGAATTTCAGCAATGCCCATGCCATAAAGCACATTTTAGAAGTAGCACCAAACTTTGTTCACACATCACTTATTACACTTCTTGAAAGAGCGCGGGCACAAAAAACACACCTGTGCACGTATATTCTCGAGAGTAGGTGAATGTGAGTGCACACATAAACACACGGGCCTGCACGAGCAAGCGTGTACAAGACAAAAATGACGAAATTCTGATGCCCAACTTGGCTGAAAGGATTGTAAGGACAGCGCCAAGCCATCAGCAAAGCCAAGCAGTCATCTGCCTGCCAACCAAGCTCGCACGAACTGCCTGCTCACATAGTCTGCTAGGGCACGCATTCCACTGGGAAACCTTTTAGAGTCGGGCTCCAGCCGTCCGGTGGTGGCATTCCGCTGTTTAGCTTGCCAGCAGTCGTCAATGCTAACATACTGATAGCCTGCGTCCCGGTATCCATCTGCAGCCATTCGATCAGCCATATCCATGATAAGCCTCTCACTGCAACGAATCCAATACTGGTACACAGCCAATTATCTTATGTCCTGCTTACCCTACCGATGCTATTGCTGACGGAGAAGCACAGCTGAAGATATAAAGAGAGTACATACAAACGATGAACATATGTGAGGAACAGGCTGCAGGGACGAGAGAGAGAGAAAGAAAGAGAGAGAGAGAGAGAAAGAGAGAGAGAGAGAGAGAGAGAGAGAGAGAGAGAGAGAGAGAGAGAGAGAGAGAGAGAGAGAGAGCAAGTGAAAGGTAAAGTGCATGCACGAAAAAATAGAGAGCACGTGAGAGACAGTGAGAGAAAGAGAGACTGCGAGAGTGCGCACGAGAGAGAAAGCTCTAGATCTAAAGTCTAAAATGAATCTAAAAATCTAAAATTTAAACACAATTAGGTTTGCTTCATAGACAGTGCAGTAAGATAACCAACTAAGAGAATTAAACGGCATATTAGCATTTACAGTCTTCCAGGTGAGAATATAGAGCCAGTTCATTGAGCACATATATGCTAAATAAATGCTTGGAAGTAAAGCATTTTTACATAATCGAGTAGCAGAAAATAGTCTACCGATTGGTATACACCTTGGTATTTAAAATTCTATGGTGCCACAGCCTGCCTCACTCTTGTCTTTAATCGTATGTTAGTGACAGCCATCCCCTGTAAGGCCGTAGTACCCTTTTATCAGATTTTGCACAACAACCCAAGGTCAAGGTCATTATATTCTGGTTCTGATAACCTTTCTGTGAACCCTGACTATTCAAGAGAGGCTTGAAAGAGAAATGCTGCTCAATAAGTGCTAACTCTTGATGGTATTTGGGATGCCTGATCAGTCTTGATACAGCTTTAATCATGGTGGGGCTTCCACATGCCTTCGTTTAGTGTCAATATGCTAGCCCCAACCAGATGGGTGCTAATAATGCCTTCGGCACACGAAAAGTGAATGCCAGATTGATTGGCAGATGCAACAGAATTCACATACCAAACGAGATGCTAAGCAGACAGACTATACCAGAAACACGCATCGAGCTCACCTGATACAGTTGTCCGGATCGGTATCACAGTCGGTAATGCACCTGAAGCGCTCCCACGCCATCCAGCCCATTGGTGGTGTGGTGGCGAGACCATTGTTCAAGCAGCCTACGTGCCTTATAACGGCCGTAGCCATCACCAATGCCAGGCCATAAGCCTGGCTCTGCATCATGATGATCTGCAACAAAATTCGAGCTGTCACCCAAGGGACACAATATGTGCATTCATTCAAGTACTCAATAGATCATCTCCTTGCTAACCTCATTTGGCTGACAAAGAAACAGCGCAGTTGTAAAGCTCCGGCTATGCTTTAGATGAATGCAAATCCTCACGTAAGGGGAATGTGAGGCGATTCCTAGTAGATGCTCACTATAACTATACTATGCTACTAATATTCTACCATCACAACACCTACAAAATGTACACAAAAAATAAACTAGATCGTGCGTGCTGAAATTCAAAGCAGACGATCTTATGAAAAGCAAGCTGTTCCAAATACTCAAGGCCATGACTTGACTTTGGAAATTTTAAGAGCTGGAGCTTCCATGCCAGTACATGAGGTCCATGAAAGTAATTTCAAGCAAGTCAAGTATGCAGGCCACTAAACGATCACTAGCTGTCTGTGTAGCAATTCATGCCATTTCTGATATGGACACAATATTGAACCCTCAGAGAGTCTTAGCTCCAACCAAAAACTTTGCAAAAACCAAAAAAGTTGAGCTGGCAATCAATAATGGCATCGGAATTGAGAGATGACTCCAACGGTCGTAAAATATGTCGTGATTCTAAGCATCCGGACCGAGTGAAATTTTGGCAGGAGTAAGATTGTTCAGTATTTCTTGCCATTATTTGTGATGATTGTACCATTGCATGAGAGCCATACCGGTACCGTATAACGTAAGGTGAACGGCTTTATCCCCCTTTTGAAAAAAATATGACAATAACCTAAGCGCTTGCCACTAAATGAAGTTTCCTTCAACAGACGAGAAGGAAGTAGTTAAATGCCCGATGAAGTCAAGCATGATGCAATGGTAACACGTCGTTGCCCAGAAAACATTGTCAAATGCCCGATGAAGCCAAGCATGATGCAACGGTAACACATTGTTGCCCAGAAAACAAGCCGTGCAGCTATGGTGGTCGGATTGCTGGGAACGAGGGCCCTCCTCTCAAATGTCAACAGCCGATGAACGAAGTAAACCAAACAGCCGCTTAGTTGTTCCTTACAAAAATTCGATGACAAGCACATCGATGACTTTTCTTTTAACCAAACTATTTTCCCGAAGGATGGCTTTACAAATTGTATGCTTAAAGTGTCGTGTAATGAACATGAATGTCTCATTCTAATGCTAAGAACAAAATATCGCGGGACATTAAATTACCGGATGATGAGAACGGGACAGATTATTTGAGCAAGCTAGAAAGCTGGGCTACGCTGTCTAAACGGTTGCGCCAGTCTAATAGCTGATATTCTTAGAAAACAAGACATGGCGGGAGCCGGCGCGAGCAGTGCGTCTCGCGGTAACACCTTTGATATCAATGTTTTGTCCACGGTTACATAAAACTGTACCGTGACCTTAAGAAGCCGAAAACGCGACATCGCCGAGTTCCTAGTTGCAGCTACTATGCGTACAGTAGATTTTCTTAAATGAATTCCTTCGTAGAATGACTGACATTCATCGTGCCGGCAAAGAGCTGCCTAAGTAGGTGAGGTGAGCGCACTGCTGTGACGATCATCTCGTCGCCGACCGCACCGACCCACGGGTTTTCCGCTACCAAGCTGTCTTCCATCATCTGACACCCAGGCTAAAACCACATGCGCTTTTCGTGCGTTTCGGATGATGCTACAAGCGCGGCACGCCTGCGCATACCGTACGTAACCGCTGGGCCAGCGGCTCGAGACGCAGCGACTGTGGGGCGTTACAGCTTGCGACGAAACTGGGATAAGAGACGATAAATGGGCTCGCTGCTGTGATATCACGTGACAGCAAACCCGGGGCGCCCTCGCAGTGGTGACCTGCATGTTTTCGAACGGTTGCAGGTCTGGAGTGCGCCGGACGTTGCCGGACCGTCTGCTTACTGCGTGCGAGGCGACGCCGAACGCGAAGACTCTCTACTCTTCCTGACAGCTCCGGACGCTAGTAAGCAACTGTGACCGATGCCGTTCTGACTTCGCTAACACCGATTTGGGCGTGCTCCTGCAGGCCGAGTAAAACCGGACTAGGCCGCCGGCCGGGTATTGCTGGCCGCCGGGGCACCAGTCCCGGCCGCTGATGCGTGGCATGCGCCATCCTTCGGCCGAGACCCAAAGAGTTCTAAGAACCTTCCAACTGGTGGCGCCGCGGCCGCTCTGAAGGCGCGCGCTGCCAATTGGGACATGCCGTCGCTCCCGCCTGCACGGGGGGGGGAGGGTGGGGCGGTTTTGAGGCTGGGCTGGGGTGGGTGGGCTCCGGCGAGCGGCGAGTCGGTTTCCCGCTGTCCCGTGGCCCGAGTTAGCGGGTTGTCGTGGCCTTGCGTATCGGGCAGAGGGTGGACTGGCGGCGCTCAGCCTTCGAGCCGATTCGCAGCTCTTCGGCGCGCCGGTGACTGAGCCAGCTCGTGGTAGCTCGCTCGCCTGGAGCTTCCATCGCCCTAGAGCTGCCACCGCAGCCTCGCTTCTCGCTTCGCGACCGCATTTCACGACTGGCAACGTGTGTTGATTTCCCACGCTGCGGAGTGAAAGTGCCTCTCCGTTCATCGTTCCGTTTGGCACATCGGCCCGTAAGCCTGCCCTCATCTCAGTGAGGTCTTTGCTGTATATAACCTGCTGCCGCTTAGGAGTGAACAACTCCCAGCATATTTGTCAGTATCGTCATTGCAAGCGGCGGTAATAGCCGTCAAGGCTCTTCTGCCACTATATAATATTATCTTTTATTATTGGTATTCAATACGACTCTGCAAGTGTTGTCGTTTTGCAGGCAATGCAAGGATACAGCAAATGTGGCCATCATATGGCCCAGACCTGGCCCGACTCGGAAACTTAAGCAGAAGCCTGTCTCCATGATGCCAAGCAGTCATCGCCCCTGGGTCTTAGCTGGGGGGGGGGTCAGGGGTAAGGTGCTCGTTCTTCACAACACTTGGCGTGGGTTCGAGTCTTGTAGTGGCCTGTCCTTTATTAACCACTGCAAGTGGTGGTGACAGCCGTGAAGGCTCTTCTGCCCCTATTTAAAATAAGGCTGTTAAATTAGCATCCCTTTTATTTCTTTTTTCTAATTTTGTTATCATGAGCAAAAAGGTCTGTTTCTCTGTAGCCGCCCTTCCCCTACCGGGGTTCTTCCTGGAATGCTGATAGTTCGTCGGTACCCAATCGCTAGCAAGCCACACTATCCACAAGGGTTTAGGTCTTTTGTGTGCTTCCAACAGGAATCTATTATTCAGCAAGCTTGTGACTTTTCGTCAGATTCACGGTCATAATCTGACTGCAAATACATCACCTCTACGTGTGGTAGCATTGTCATTTCTAGCCGTTTGGTCATGCTTGAGCTATCTTAGGGCTAGTTAAAGCACTTTGGTTCCCAGTAAATCTAAACCCTGCTTAGTAAATCTAAACCCTGCTCGAATAGCATGCCCCTACTGAGCTGGGGAGAGTGTCTGCAACTATCGACGAATTTGGACGGCTACATGGTTGTTCTAAAGTTGCATCATCCACCAGTCTTATTCCCCCTTCACTTGCGTTGATCAACGACAAGCAAGAGTCTGCGTGGGCTAAGGATGTGCAGGTTTTATTTAGTTGCACAATGATTTTGCCAGGGGCTGTCTGGTCTGCTCTCCGCCAGCCGAAGCACCCCTACTGGCCTACCAGCATGTGCGATCAGGCGATTGCAGCTGGTGCAAAACTCGGCAGCTAGACTTGTCTGCCGTGAGCGTCGCAGTTGCCACATTACTCCATTTCTCGCCAACCTGCACTGGCTACCAGTCAAGCAACTGATCGACTTCAAGGTTTTGTCGCTCACTTTTAGGTCCCTTCATTCTATGGCTCCAGCCTATCTCTCCGACATACTCCCCCATCAGGCCAAGCATCGTACCACATGCTTTTCGGAATCCAACAGTCTAGAAATACCTCGTACAAACCTCAAATCCTTTGGAGACCGTGCATTTAGTTCGTATGCTCCCAAAGCCTGGAACTCCCTCCCGACCTGCGTCAGAACATCCCCTGACCTGACCACATTTAAAAGGAACCTAAAAACACACCTATTTAGGACAGCATTTAGTGGGTCCCTGTGATTCGTCCTTGATGTGCTTAAGCGTGCTGACACTGCATGCTGCCACTAACCACATTTGCATGCTGACCCTGTGCATGTCACCCCTAACCATATTATTCATTTCGTTTGTTTTTCAAGCATGATTTTACTTAACATTCAATTGCATTTCACTTTACAGCAAATGTAAAGCGCTTAGAAAGATATTAAGTTCTCCGAGGTCAATATGCAAACGTATTATTATTATTATTATTAGCTCGTCTGGAGAGTGGCAACCCACCCACGGGCATCCAGGAGGGGAATCTGCCACACTTTCGAAAGTTAAGAGCATTGGCACTTGCTTTGGATCACTTTGAAGGGAATTAGGCGGCAAGTTCAGTGGAGCAGTTCCGGTTTTGGAGTCACTCCCATGGACTGGCTGTGACCAAATTCCCAATAGGACCATCCCCATTTTAGGGAGTAGTAGAAAGGGTAAGATTGAGGAGTAGCCGATGCTGTGATTTTAAGTTTGACAAGAAGCTGTCATTGCCCCATTTTGACTGACCTAAAGGGTAGTCAACAAATCCCAGAAGTTCAGCCACTCAGCTCCTTTGCTTGAGTAGTTGCATTGCTCTTGGTCGACTGACACAGCAAAATTCTTACTCTAACTAACCCACAAGGGTGGTGACCCTTGTGTGTCAGGTCACCATGGCTTGGCTCCTTCAGACCTAGCTGAACTGCTGCACCAGTTTCAGCCTTGTAGTGCCCTCGGGTTCTCATGGATTGTAAATTGGCTGCTCCATTCCTACGCTTAAAGACCTTTAGCAACAGAAGCCTTTGCTTTGCATATCCTAGACTGGGGGGGCTAAATTCCACAATGTTTACACAGCGACATCTACTCTCTTGTGCCGACTGTTGCTCATTGTTTCCAGCCGTCCTGAGCTGCTACTTCCATGTTACTTACGACATCTACTGCTCTCCTGACCCAGCTATGCTTCTCTGCATTGGCCCGAGGGTTAAGGTGTTTGCCTTAAACGACCAAGGTCGAGGACTCGAGCCCCGTGGCTTATGTGAAGCACCTGGATAGAGGTTAAGTTCTCTTAGGATGCTATACAAATGCATTGTATATTTTTTTTATTTCTTATTCTTTTCTTTGTTGCGTGAGATGAAAGCATTGACATGGACAAGTTTTTGAAATCTGTTTGTGATGCAGGCCTTCTTGATCTGCATTCAGACTCTACCGGCAGCCTCGATACCCTCACTGATGCGATGAACGTGACACTCAGGAGTGCTCTTGACAAGCATACCCCCGTTCGCTCTATCAAAGTGTTCAAAGTCGTCGAGATTGCTTTCAATTTACAAAAAAACTCCTTAAGATGCGCCGTGTTAAGCGCAGGCTGGAACGTCATTTCAAGAAATCGGGATCTGAGGCAGACCTAGTCAATTTTAAAGACTTCCTTCGAGTTTACACACGAAAGCTTAAAAAAACCAGGGCTTCTTTTTTCATTAGAAAGCTGAATTCCTGCCAGTCGGACACTAAACAGATTTATAAGACAGTAAACCATTTACTGGCCAATGCTGTGAGGTCTGACTCCCCAGATATTAAGGGCTCAGCCGAAAAGTTTTCAGCCTTCTTTACTGAAAAAACTGTGCACATTCGTGCCTCCATTAAGCCCCCTCCGACCAAAGCAATCGCGGTTCCTCAACCTGTGACCTTTCTTAATAGGTTCTCCGATGTTTCTGCCTTGATGTGGCTGCCTTAATAAGGTCTAGCAAAAAGAGCTCATCTCCTGAAGACCCTATACCTTCATCTCTCTGGTCTTCACTTGCTAACCAACTTAGCCCTGCCATAACCAAGATTTTTAATGCTTCTTTGGGAAAAGGGGTCGTCCCCAAGTCCTTCAAATCGGCAATCGTTAGACCTATTCTTAAAGAGCCTGGATTAGACACAGAGGTCCTAGCAAACTATCGTCCAGTTTCCCTTCTTCCGTTCTTATCAAAGATTCTTGAAAAAATTGTTGCTAAGCAGCTAGTTGAACATATTGAAAATAATGGAATGTCTGAAACATTTCAATCAGGGTTCAAGAGGCAGCACTCTACTGAAAATGCTCTCCTCCGTGTTAACAATGACATTCTACGTGGCAACGACGACGGGAATGTCACTGCCCTAGCTCTGCTAGATCTGTCTGCTGCCTTCGACACCATTGATCACGATGTTCTGCTTGAACGATTGAGAACAACGATCGGTCTGGCAGACGAAGCACTGGCATGGTTTAAATCATACTTGTCTGATCGTGTTCAATCCGTGTCGTGTGGGGGTCAGGTCTCAGACATAAGAAGGGTCACCTGTGGAGTCCCTCAAGGGTCTGTCCTCGCTCCCTTGCTGTTCTCCATTTATACACAACCTCTGGGAAAAGTGATTAAGGCCCATGGAATAGGATATCACTTCTATGCTGACGATACTCAGTTGTATTTGTCATTTAAACCGTCGGAATCTGCTGCAGCAACTGAGAAACTGAATGCTTGCCTTGCCGATATTCGACCCTGGATGTCGGAAAACTTCCTGAAATTAAATGACGATAAAACCGAACTGCTTCTCATAGGACACCATAAGCGTGTAGCTGGATTAAAAAGCTTTGCTGTTCTAATAGCTGATGCTATTGTGCGACCTTCACCACGTGCTCGTAATCTAGGTGCCGTGTTCGACAGCTGCCTCAATTTCAAAGGCTTCATTCAGAAGACTGCCTCTACAGCTAGCCATCACATCCGATCCCTATCCAAGATTAGAAGCTGTCTCCCACAGTGGCTTGTAAAAAATTTAACTTGCTCTTTAGTTCTGTCTCGGCTTGATTATTGTAATTCCCTTTTGGCTGGGCTGCCAAAGAAAGCTATTATGCCACTACAGCTGACTATGAATATGGCTGCAAGGCTGGTCTTCAAGTCCCAGTGGTTTGAGCACATGCCACCTCTGCTGAAAGAGCTAGGTTGGTTGCCGGTTGAGCAAAGGATACAGAGCAAAGTTCTTACGCTGACCCACAAGGCCCGCCACGGCTTGGCTCCTTCATACCTGGCTGAACTGCTGCATCAGTTTCAGCCTGTTCGCGCCCTCAGGTCCTGTGTGGACAATATATTAGCTGTTCCATTCCTCCGATTAAAGACCGTTGGCGAGAGAAGCTTTAGCTCTGCAGGTCCTAGACTGTGGAACTCGCTTCCACAATTCTTATGCAATGACAACTACTCTCCAACTGCCGACTATGGCACATCTTTTTCAGCCGTCCTGAACTGCTACTTCTATGCTACTCACTACCTCAACTGCTCTCCTGACTCAGCTATGCTTCCCACTTTCTCTCTGTTGCGTGAGGCGGTCTGTTTGGTACCGAATGCCTACCGAAAGCCGCTTAGGCTGTGAGTGCGCTATACAAAACTCTCCTGCATTACATCCACATGGTCTTTATGACTTTGTGGAGTTACTGATGGAGACGGAGATACAAGTGGCTATGGTATTGGCATAGAAAGCTGCTTAGGCCATTAGTGTATTTGTGAAAATTCTCCCGTGTAACGCCCACTCGGTCCTTATGTCTGTGGAGCTACCAACGAGATACATGATTACGTCAGCACATCATCATATTGACTGGTGAGCTGTGAGTTTCACTGTCATTGTCATTGTCACCTCAAAGGGCCGTGGCCGGCAGGCAGTAGCCGACCTACCCCCAGGACTCGTCTGCAAATACCATGCCTAGCAGCTAGCTTCAGCCCTCCTGTCATTCTTTGCCCCGTGCAGGATCAAGGTGTGGCATCATTCTTTACTTAATCTTGAGCATACCTGTGGCGAATCTCTACAGCCTCCTATCGAAATCCGAAAGCTGCATGTGCACAGCACTGAAAGTTAAAAGCATGCTTCAGCTGAGAAGCCTTCGGTAAACTTGACCATAAACTTAACCTGCAGGCACTGCTATATATAGTCTTAGTTCATGCCCAGCCAGCTATGCTCAGCTTGGCTATACTTCTGCTGCAAGCCCACCACACTTACGGTTTTCCGGATAGGTATGGCTGATCTGATCGGGTTAAGGGTGCTTGCAGCAGTCAGTTCAGATATTAGCCTGGCAAGTTTGCTCAGCCTAACCATGGCTGCAGTCTTATCAATAGCTTTGCCTGGCTTCGGTTTTCTGGGAGCCAACCTTTTCGTTTTATGTCATAGTTCAAGCCAGGTGCTGCCTACACGTCCCCTATACCCATGACTTGCTTGACAAGCAGCTATGTCATAAATAAATAAATAAATACTAGCTGATTTAACAGCCTCTTTTGTATAGCGACAGAAGAGCCTTTACGGCCATCACCATCGCTTGCAGTGGCGATAAAGGATCGCCTACCGCAGGATTCGAACCCACGACATCGGGACCGAGGTCGTGAAAAGCAACCACCTTACCTAGTGTGCCATCACGGCTCACCAATCACTGTAGGAGGCTGCGTGCACCCCCATTCCCACCTCCAGCGGACTTGAAGAGAGCGCTTGGTGAGCCGTATTGGCTCACTAGGTAAGGTGGTTGCTTTTCACAACCTCTGCCCCGAGGTTGCAGGTTCGAATCCTGTGGTGGGCAATCCTTTATTGCCACTGCAAGCGGTGGCGATAGCCTTCAAGGCTGTTCTGTCGCTATGCAAAAGAGGTGTTGAATCAGCCATTTTTTTGTCGGCTACCCGCTCTGCTGAAGCTCTGTCTGCCTTTTCGGTTGCCGCTGCCGCCGTCTCAGACGCAGCTGTGGGGCTCGCAGAGCAGCATCGATACCCAGGCTTGCTTGCACGTCACTTTGTCTCGGCTTTGGTTTTGGCTCTCACTCCAACAAGCTGGATTGCCAGCTTCGTCGACCTTCACCTTGTATCACGCGTCCCTCACGCTGATTCTTTGTTTGTAGAGGCAGGGATGAAGAGCCGGGCATACAAGGCGTACAAGCACCTGCTGCCCGTGCGGTGCGAGACAAGGTTAGACATGGCGGCTTCGTCAGCCCTGGCCCAGCCCCTGCGGCCATCTGCCCGGCCGAGGCACTGCTGGGCCGTTCAGGCAGCCGGCTGCTGTCGCTATTCTCGAGCGAATGGACCGTCAGGATTGTGGGCCATCTCGCCGGCCCGGCAGCGGCAGCTGCTGCTTCTGCTGGCATTGCTGCTGTGGAGCCTGCAGGATGCATCGTAGGCGTCTGAGAAAGAGCCAAGTGCTGAAGCAAGCACGTACGGGCGCTTTCTTTACCCTACCATGCCAGGGGCCAGTGACTCGCACCGACCCGCCAGGTTTCCTGCATCCGGCTGGGTCGGTCGGAGGCTGAGCTGTTGGTGCCGGCAGAGCGACTGCTGCCTCTTGCTTTTCATTGGTCATGGTGCTGGATGGCGGGCCTGCATGAGTTATCGGATTGCAGGCTGACAGCTCATATATGAGCTGGCATCGGGTGCGCACATGCATGCAGGCAGGCGCATTAGCTCTTGCTCACCCCTTATCGGGCTAGACTTGTATGTGGTCTCTGCCATCCCATGCCATCCATTCGATCGTGCTTCGTTTTCAGCATATGTAAAGTGCCTAGAAAGAGTTCTCTGAGGGCGCTATATCAAATGCATTATTATTATTATTATTATTACTCCTTTGCGCCCAGAGGGCGCACATGGGCATGGAAATGTACTTGTAGCATCTTGCATGCTTGCGCTTATGATGCGCCGGTCAATTCAAAAGTTCATCGAGGCGAGCTTGCTTTTCAGCAGCAGCGATCTTGTTCGTGACTGGCAATTGACTAGCTGCCACACTCCCCATCACTCCAGTGAGGCAGCCTCCTCTTGAGTGGGGCCTCGACACCTCAGCACCTTGTTCAGCACCAGCTGTATGTGCTGTTTATCCCAGGGTCATAACAGCCATGTGGTGTGACTATCCGTTGGTCGGTCTCGGCACCTGTGATCGGTCATGAGTGGCTGCCATGACTTAGCATTCAGTGCAGGCTGAAGGATTTTTAGACTCGTGGGAGAAGGGTGAAACTTATAGGCTTGTTGCCCCCATTGTCACACTGGGATCATTCTTTCTATGTTTACTGACCTATTTTAAGCAGTAACTTTGTATCCATCGGTGCGAAGCCTTTCCTTGTTGGAGCCAGGTTCCTCCATTGCCTGTTGCTCCAGGTGGTTGCAGACTGCCCTCCATCGTTCTCTACTCTAATTGTTCTCTAGCTACTTTGCTATCTCCTGTTGGTTTAAGCAGCTCTTTAAAGGTGAAAGACTGAGAGCAAAGAGGAAGCTAAATACATAGCTTGCTACAGAGGAGAGAGCAGCTAAGAGCACAAGCACAAAGCAAGTCTTCGTGGTGCTGCGCCGCTTGAGACCAAAGGCACACTTAGGGATTACGTCAGTGTCTGACCAATCCCTGACATTGCTCGGACTGGCCGGAAGGCTGCAGCTGCATGCCGGGCAACTTCCAACCTGGTTTGTCACTCTAGGACCGTGTACCTTGGCCATGCCTGTGCCTCCCTTCCATATGCCTATGCATGCGACAGCAACGATGCCTGCCCGAAGACTGACCAATCACCATGAAACGAGTTGGAAGGTGAGGGTCAAGAGAGAGGTTCCCCTGTCAAGCTTCTGCTTGTGTAATTGTGTCGGTGCTGTCTTTCCTGGTTAATATCTGAGGTTCAGGCCAGTTCTTCTACCAGCCACCGTGTTTGGCTGCCAAATCTTAGGAATACGTAGAATAAGTAGCATGAAATGTAATGCATCTCCGGCTGTAACTCACCAAACCACAGAGGCTAAGTGGGTGTTACACTGGAGTTTTTTTATAGCACACTCAAAGCTAAGCGGCTTTTGATAGTGAGGTAGCCAACATACTCTATCTCACATAAATAAGAGACCGTGGAAGCATAGCTGTGTCAGAAGGGCAGTCGAGTTAGTAAGTAGCATGGAAGTAGTAGCTCAGCACGGCTGGAAAAGATGTGCCACAGTCAGCAGCATTAGAGTTGATGTCACTGCACAAGAATCGTGGAAGTGAGTTCCACATTCCTGCACCTGCAGAGAAAAAACTTCTGTCAGCAACGGTCTTTGATTATAGGAATGGATCAGACAATAAATTAAGCTTATTCCAGCTAGTTTTCTTTCTGTTCCCCCCACCAGCTAATTGAGGTCGCGTCATCTCATGCAGGTTCCGGTCTGCTCTCAATTAGCCCAATAAGCTAGCAGTCGAAGTCAGTCTACCTTGTCACCTGCTGCATTCACTGTATAGTGGGCCGATCTTCCGGCTGCTGCTATTGTTGTCGTTGTCAGCTTTACCCTTACCAGGCATTGTCTTCTTTTGGCATCGTCGTTCAGAGAAGCTGGCTGCCTGTTTGATGCATCTTTTCTACTGCTCACCCAGTGTCGTTAGCTGCAGCTGTTTCTGAATGGATTCGGCCATGACTGCTATCCGACTGGGATATCCGACAGAGATGAGAGAGAGAGAGAGAGAGAGAGAGAGAGAGAGAGAGAGAGAGAGAGAGAGAGAGAGAGAGAGAGACAGAGAGAGACAGAGAGAGAAAGAGAGAGAAAGAGAAAGAGACAGAGACAGAGAGACAGATAGAGAGAGAGGGAGAAAGAGAGAGAAAGAGAGAGAGAGAGAGAGAGAGAGAGAGAGAGAGAGAGAGAGAGAGAGAGAGAGAGAGAGAGAGAGAGAGAGAGAGAGAGAGAGAGAGAGAGAGGGAGGAGATCTCGCCACTCATCAAGACAATGGATGTGGTACAGCGATCGGGTCACACAGCCGTGCCTCAGTTTGCCTTTTGACCCGAGAGTCTGCTTCGACTAGTACAGTCTGCTTTGACTAGTACAGTCTGCTGCGCACCCTCAGGTAAGAGCCTAGGCTGCCCCAGGGCTGCTCTATGCTGACAAATACCAGGGATTATGGCTGCATCAAGCTGGTATGGCTGCATATGGCTGCATCGTTTGCTACTTGGAATCTTGTCGGCATCTACCTGGATGCTCAGTGCACTGGCTCTTGATAAAAGTCTGGGTTTTCTCTGCCATTCTCCTGTGCACAGAACGGCTAGGCTTCTGATAAGCAGCAAACCTGACCAATGAGTGCTAGTAGGTGACCATTGAAAGCCTGTAAGTGCCTGTTATGTGCCAGCAAGGGCTTGCACTTAATGGCAATTCGGATTGCACACCGAACACTAAGTCAGCTTATCCACTTTTGCAAACATAGTTTACTGAGCTGCCAAGAGGAGCTGTGTAGCACTTCCTCATCCCTGTGCCTGTGTGTTAGGAGTTAGCTCTGTGCCAGCTAGAGGAGAATATTATAGTCTCCGGGAGTTGAGTCCAAGTCCCCAATCCCATGCGATGACCTGTTATCTATCTGCCGTGGTGCTCATCTCTTAGTTGCTTATTGCCGAAAACAGTCTGACCAGATTAAAAGGTGCCACTGGGGATCTGTTATGACTGATGCACTAGCCTCTATGAATTTTGTTTCACCCCAAAATTGGCAATTTCGGAACTTATTTGGCAAAGCATGACCACAGCAACAAAGAGCCAATCCTCAGACTAAAGCGAAAACGGACAAGCAGTCCATTTCGTCTAAGAACAAACTGAATAATTTATCAATTTATAATAGTTTGCTGCAAAAAAGGATGTCAAAACAGGGTTTAAACTCTTATGTTGCACTGGTTTGTGTAGTTGTTAAGGTGCTCGCCTTGACCAAAGTCAAGGTGAATGCAGTTGATGACCGAGGCTTGTGCCCCGTGGCACATGTGAAGCGCCAGAATAGAGATTAAGGTGTGTGTGTGTGTGTGTGTGTGTGTGTGTGTGTGTGTGCTCTTTATGCTTAAATTATAAAATTCAGATGGAATGCCTATTACTGTTCCTGAAATTGGTGTTAAGTATCACTTTTGCTTGAATTAGCCTACGATCTAAAGGCACGGTCTCCAAAGACTTTAGGTTCGTACGAGGTATAGGTAAACGATTAGATTCCGAAAAGTGGGTGGTATGATGCTTAGCCTGGTGGGGGAGGAGATCTGATTGGTAGGCTGGAGCCAAAGAATGAAGGGACCTAAAAGTGAGTAACAAACCTTGAAGTCGATGCGTTGCTTGACTGGAAACCAGTGCAGGTGGGCGAGAAGTGGAGTGATGTGGCAACTGCAAAGCTCACGACAGGCATGCCTATCTTCAGAGTTTTGCACCAGCTGTAAGCGCCTGAGTGCACAGGCCTTTAGACCAGCAAGCAGTGAGTTACTGAAGTCGAGACACGATGTCACAAATCCATAGACCAATTTAGACATGATGTCTCTGCCTAAACAAGCCCGAACTTTAACAATGTTATGTAGCTAAAAGTAGGCAGACTTGACTGTGGAGCTGATGTGGTCATCTAATAAAAAGTTGCTTTGGAACATGACACCTAAATTTCCTGCAGATTCAACAGGGGATATGCTGGCAGAGGCGATTTTAGCTTTAGCTATTCCAATCTCTGAATCACCCTTGGTTTGCCAATAACTAGTAAGTTGGTTTTTATCATCATTCAATTTAAAAAAGTTTGTTGCCATCCATGTGTGGATGTCATGAATACATGCAGCAAGGGAGTTAAGAGAATTTTATGTGATGGAGGGCTGGAAGGGATCAAATTATAGGTACAAAATGAGTGTCGTCTGCATAGAAGTGAAAGCCTAGATTGTGCTTAGCAGTCACATCGGCAAGAGGAAGAGTATGAACCGTGAAAAGAATGGGACCAAACATGGAGCTCTGAGGTACCCTGTATTTCAGAGGATTTGTGGATCTTACTCCATTCACATAAATATTCTGGAGTCTCCCACTGAGATAGGACCTGAACCATTGCAGAGTAGTGCCAGTGATGCCCTGGCGATCGATAGTATCAAAAGCTGCTGAAAGGTCGAGCAAAACAAGCAGAGATACTCACTCAACCTAAGTCTGCATTCCTGTAAGTATATAAGTACACACACACACACACACACACACACACACACACACACACACACACACACACACACACACACACACACACACACACACACACACACACACACACACACACACACACACACACATATATATATATATATATATATACATGCATCCTGTATACACATATCCTGTATATAGTCCACCCCTGTCTTACGAAACAGGTAAGGACAAGAAAACCTGTCGTAAGTCGAATTCACCTTAGTCGAAAATGGTATATGATATGCTCTACTTTGATTCGTTCTTATAAAGACATAGATAGGTACACGAATTGCATTTTTGTACGAATAAATAACAAATAAGAAATAAATAATATTTCCATACCATAATTGTAAGTATTCTTAAGAATACAGAAACTGGCAGTTGTACTGCTGTACATTGAGTACTATTGGGGATGAGTGTGAGGAGTTTGATGTTCTTGCAGGAGAATCATTAACTCTCTCTTCCTGAAACCCTCGTGACTGGTTGAGGTGTTGTTAAAATCTACTGACTGCATGGATTTTAAAAGTCTGTTGGATAAATTTTGGTTGACGAGGGTTTTGAGTGACCGTGGCTGAGTTCGTCTGTCCAAATTTTCGCAAGTCGAACCGTCGGAAAATGTGGGCTGATTATATATATATATATATATATATATATATATATATATATATATATATATATATATATATATATATATATATATATATATATATATATATATATATATATATATATATATATATACATACATACTTACACCCTAGTTGTGTATATGCTGATATCAGACAATATGCTCACTCACAGGCTTAAGCAAGCACGCACGTGCACACACACTAACGTCTTCTTGTTCTGGCATTGTTTGCACATGCAAAGCAAATGCTTAATAATTCGTCTTGGGCTCGATATTTGATGGAATTTGCCTGTACATAATAGCCAACTTTACCACACCTGTATACTCATTATAGATTAGTGTGCCTCACTGGGTTGTCCTTCCTAGCAGATTGAGTATAGAAAATCCTAGGAGCCCCCATGACCTAACAAAGAGAAAATAGTGTGTCTAAAAACAATTTACAGGAAAAGCTGCCTCGAGAGCTATAATAGCAATGGGCTGCAGTGGTATCGAAGGAAAGTCGGCTGCGTCTAAAAAAAAGCCGAGCCCGGCTTGGCAGCTCTTGTGCAAATGAAGGCAAGGGGCACCTTGTTCTACGAATCCAGTAAAGGTATTTACATTGCTCCCTTGCATTGCTTGAGCCTGCAGCTCAAGTACAATTGCGTTGCAGTGGTCCTCGCGAGCTGCCTCAGCGCACTTCCAGCTTGTTCAGCTTCATGACAAACCACTGGCTGACGTCACTTATGTGGAAGGCCTACCGAAAGGGCATCACTCCTGAAGATCTGTATGACACACCACCGGAAGACTCTGCACAGACCAATGCCGACAGGTAGGCTGAAAGATACGTATATGCTGTGTGCTACTCATTTGTCAGCAAGCTGCTTTTTGTGTTAGCTTATTATGTGCCTACTTACTGCTAAGTCCTCCTCTCTATGGTGTCAAATTCAGTTATTTTGTCATCCCGTGGTTGGCTGGGTTTGTCTGCTGGCTGCACAAAGGCGGAATTTCAGTCGTGTGTGCGTTCTTTCTTTTTACACATGCACACTGCAGAGTGGTGTCTTTACGCCACTAGAGCTACTCTCCCGCTGCCGACAATGGCACATCCTTTCCAGCCGTCCTGAGCTGCTACTTCCATGTTACTCACTACCTCGACTTCTTTCCTGACTCAGCTGTGCTTCTCACTTTTTCTTTATTGCGTGGGATGAAGTCTGTTGGCTACCGAATGTGTACCAAAAGCTGCTAATGCTGTGAGTGCGCTATATAAAGCTCTCCTGCCTAACACCCACATAGTCTTTGTGGCTTTGTGGAGTTATAGATGGAGATGCATTGTATT
The DNA here is from genome assembly GCA_009760855.2 of Cristatella mucedo. Taxonomy (NCBI): domain Eukaryota; kingdom Metazoa; phylum Bryozoa; class Phylactolaemata; family Cristatellidae; genus Cristatella; species Cristatella mucedo. The sequence continues at coordinate 1,868,000 of WPIO01000012.1, forward strand.
GCATTACATTCGCCTGTGCTGGTTTATCCCAGTGATTAAGGTGCTCGCCCGACCAAGGTCGGGCCGAGGTCATGGGCACGAGCCCCGTGGCATTTGTGAAGCGTCTGAATCGAGATTAAAAGTTGTCTTAGGGTGCTATACAAACGAACTGTATTTTTTACACCAGGTTAAGTGCAATTACTTTAGATCTAGTTTTGCTTCTGTTGCTGCCAGCTTGGCACTAGTAAAGCATAGGCAACCCTCTATTACTTAGAATACACTTATGGGCTCCACACTTGGAACAAAAAATATGTCGGTGCTAACAGACAGCTTGGACAGGTGTCAGTGTGTTATTGGAGGTCATTGTTCATACTTTGTAATATTGCTGGTCACGACAAAGCTTCACTAGCAAACTAGCTGCTCTGGGACCAGCTGGAGCTGTCAGTTTGTGTGCTTCTAGATTGCAGAATTGATCCGAAGTAGTAGCTTTGCAATTGCTGTTCTTGTGGACCGATGCCATGCATCGAGGTGTCTGCAGACAGAAACACGAAAAGCAAGTGCTTGCTCGACAGTGGCTGTCGAGGCATCACGAGAAAGGCTTTATGCTCTGTGGCCTCGTAAGTGTTCCCGCTATATGCTTCGTGGCCTCCGGCTGATTTATAAGCTTAACTAATGTCGTAGAGGCCGTCAGTGGGCATGAGGCACATGTGCATGCTTCATGCCTGCATGCCATGAGTGCACAGACACTCGTGCATGCGAGCATGCACAAGATCTCACACACACATACACTTGCACACACACACACACTCACACACACACTCACACACACACACACACGCGCGCACACACACACACACACACACGAGTGTGCACATGCGTACGCAAACTCACATTCGCGAGCGCACATGTGCAAACGCAAGCGTTCACTCATGTACGCACGTACATATGTTCACATGGGTGCAAGCGCGCATGCACAAATACATGCATTAACATGCACAATCCAGCATGTCCTGTTGAACTTGCACAGGTAACATGTGTAAGCATGTTGCACTTCATCCTATGTGATTGTTGTTGTGCCTCGTTATGGCAATTGCCTGTTGAGTGTGACCCCAAGCAAAACCACGATGGCTGCTTGTTGGCAATTGATGTGAATAGGCATCAATTCCACATCCGACATTTCAGCATGCTGTCTGGCAACCTAAGATGAGGGTGTTGCATACAGTGCTAGCATGGTGAGAGTGGACTTGCTGACCACAGTCTAGCTCAGCTTGACATGCACGAAGCTGGAGGCTGTCATCTGGTGCTCCTGTATTAACCTCAGGTTAATGCGCAGTGGATCTGATTTAAAAGCATACACTTGTGATTCCAGTTTACGATCTTTTCTACCGGCTGGTATGTGCACTTTTCTCCTTCAGCGATTGAAAGTAAGGGTTTGATTGGTCAGAGCAATGCACCACTGGACCGAGATGCTTACGGGTGAGCAAACAGTGGCAGATATACCGTACCTCAAATTGCTACAGAGCTGAGCTCTGAAAGGAGGAGCTGCCTCAAAGCATGTCTACTGTGACTGTTTGGACAGCACAGACAATAGATCGTTTTCCATCCACTTTCGTGTGCTCTGTCTGTAACTCCTAAAAGCATCAAGTAGCACAATAAGAGTTTTTAATAGTGCTCTCTTAGCTTCGGTGCTTTCGGTATGCTTGGGATAGCCAACAGACTTAATCTAAAAAAACTGAGAGAGCATGTGAAGAATAACTGAGTCAGGAGGTCAATCTGTATAAAGTAAGTGGCATTAAAGTAATAGCTCTGGACGACTGGAAGAAACATTGTCGTTGACAGCAGAAGAGAGATGTATTGCTTAAGCATTATAGCATTGAGTCCCATAGTTAGGACCTGTATAGCAAAAGCTCTTGTCACCGACGGTCTCTAAGCCCTACGAGTACAGCTAGTTTATTGACCATAGAGGACACGAGGAGGCTGAAACTGGTGCAGCAGTTCTGCTAAGAATGTAGAAGCCGAGCCCAGGTGGGGCATGTGAATCAGAGTAAGAATTTTGCTGGGCATCCGTTGATCGACCATGTGGTTGTTGCAGCTTCTTCAGCAAAGGAAATATATTGCTGAATCTTTGGGGTTTATTGTCTAGCCTTGCAGCCACATTCATTACGGGCTCCAGAAGCTTAATGGTTTTTTCGGTAGGCCTGCCAAAACCGAATTACTGTTGTCCAGTCTAGATAGAACCAGGAAGCCATATGGATTTCAGCAAGCCGTTGACGTAGACAGACCTTAATCATAGATCGAACATGATGGCTAGCTGTGGAAGAATTCTTCTGTGTAAAGCTTTTAAAATAGTAAGAATTATCAAAGATATGCCTAAATTCCGAGCACAGCGTTATGGCTTCTCTAAAGCATCAGTTATTAGAAGAGCCAGCCCTCCTGATCCAGCCACATGTTTAGGATGTCCTACGACCAGGAGTTCGGTTTTTATCATCGTTTAGTTTTAGTAATTTAGCCAATGCCCAAGATCCAATGTTTGCAAGGCAAGCATTTAGTTTATCAATTACTGCAGAGAATTCCGATGTTTTAAATGACAAATACAGCTAGGCGTCGTCTACATAAAAGAGATCGCCGATCCTATGGGCCGGAATTAATTGTCCTAAAGGCTGGGTATTACTGGGGAACAGCAAAGGGTCGATAACAGACCCTTTTACAAATCCACAAGTGAATGGTTTGAGCAAGATTGGTCAAGTACGATTCGAACCATGCATAATATGTGTGTGTGTGTGTGTGTGTGTGTGTGTGTGTGTGTGTGTGTGTGTGTGTGTGTGTGTGTGTGTGTGTGTGTGTGTGTGTGTGTGTGTGTGTATACATGTCTACACACACACACACACACACACACACACACACACACACACACACACACACACACACACACACACACACACACACACACACATATATATAAATCTGGTGCCTCGTCTGCTTGATCGATCGTTCTCAATCGTTCAAATAGGATATCGTGATCAATAGTGTCCAGGTGAGCGATTAAGCAGGAACATGGCAGTGATGTTACTATCACCATACTACCACAATAATAATAATAATACATTTGATATAGTTCCCTCAGAGAACTCAATCTTTTTCTAGGCACTTTACATTTGCTGCAAAGGAAGCAAGATTGAATGGTTATGATCTACTGTTAGCTGTTATGGATGCTGGCCCATAGCTGTGAGCTTGCAACCAGATCATAGCAAGCTCTTGCGAGTTCTGCGGTTTGTTCTCAGCCGCTTTCTCGGTACTGGAGACGAATTTCATTATTCACAAGCAAAGCAAATTGTGATTGGATGGCAAGTTTGGAAATTCTGAAACCTATGCTGGCTGCATTCTGTTGTCCAATATAATGCCGAGTTGCACGATTATTTGTCAATGTTACAGCCGAGTACAATGAGTACAGCCGAGAATGATCAGTGCTGATCGTGCCTAGCAGCCGGGCAAAGTGCTTTCTCTACGGGCAATGAGGCTTTTCGATTGAATGCTTTGCATGGATTAAGATGCCACAGCGTATCTGTTGATATCCCGTGACAGCATTGTAGACATTATAGGTCTGGCTGACGGTTCAGCTTCTTGTACATGTACATTTCAGTCTTGATATGGAGTATTTATGTTGACTAATTTGATTAGCGGTTCCCCAGGGATATTCTTTTCAACTAGATCTTGAACAATTTTAAGAGCTTTGAAATTTAAGGAAACCACTTATAACGGCCAATTAGACGCACCAGCTCTCAAGCATATTTAGGCTTCGATGGGTGGTAACATATGCTTATCTTCATTAAGTGGGACATTTGTTGGACATTTGTGTGTAGCTGTCAGACATAGATAGACAATATCAAACATATCTAGACCTAGTGCACCGGCAGAGGCATACCCTGGATTTAATATAATTAATATAATTCATTTGTATAGCGCTTTAAGAGAACTTAATCTCTATTCGGGAGCTTCACTTATGCCACGGGACTCGAGCCCACTACCTCAGCCAGACCTTGGTCGGAGCGAGAACCTTAACCGCTGGACCAAACCAAGAAGCCAATGAGGTGTTCAGATCTTGACCTTTCCAGGGGTAGCCAGTTACATGAAGGCTGAAATCGAAAACCAGGTAGCTTGGGACATGTCGGGTGGCTCGGCCATCCGACACGTCTCTTCAGATGGTTGTCCAAAGTGAGCCGTGACCCGGCAGCCTCTCATTGGTCCCTCAGCCTTTTACACACTGGCCCCACGAAAGAAGCATGTAGGTGATAAATTACATCAATCTGACTCGTTTGCTAGCAAATGCACCCAATGTACTGCACGGTTGGCAATTGCATACCAGTATTCCATATTTGTGAGCAGTTGCCAGCTCAAAATGAACGAATGAAGTGCATGCCATACAGTGGCAAGCTGCTGCTTTTGAGAAGGTAAAAATTTAGCTATTTTTTATAATTTTGATGAAGTTTTATTCAAGCGATGCGACTATTATTTCTGCATGCTATCAAATATATTTCTGGTTGTCATAATCTTTTAAATTTAAGCGACCTGTTTTCTTTACTGTCTGTTTGATCATAACGGGCTGTGCTCCTTTTTTCAAATTTTGAAGCTGTTTGCAACTCTTGTAACCACGCAAGCCGGAAAGCATGTACGTTGACGACTGCCACCAAGGCTGGTTGCCGACTGCTAGGTGCTTTATTTGCTCTTGGGCAGATTTTGTGTGGCATCTCATGCAGAGCATTAAATCTGCCGTTTTACGGCTGTCGGTGTGAGTGGTGTTAAGGTGTCTTCTCTGTAGTGCCATTGTTCTGCTTAGCTGGAATTCATGACTCTGTACCTTGCTTATCTTTAGATTTGAACGTACATTCAAAAATGAGATTAGATCAAAGGGATTTGAGAGAGCCTCTCTATTCAGAGTTATTCTCAAGCTCAGCTCCAAGTCATTACTTGCCTCGACGCTCTGTGTTTTGATATTCAACATATGCGGGATTGTCTCTCCGGTGAGTCACTGCTGCTGCTCTGAGCAGCTCGATCTACACGGCTGCAGTGGATTGTGCATGTTCTTTTGCACAATGTCGTTACAGCAACCCGTAACTCGGAGCATTTAAGGCAGGAACTTGTTTATTAGTTTTTATTTAAGAACTGTTGCGCTTAGTAAATTGGGAGGAGCCAGTGAGAATGTCCGAGCGGTCGTGTTCGGCAAGGCATTGCGAGCTGTGGCGGTGCACAAGGGCCCTCTGCTGACTGTGTTAATCTCCTCCTACTTTGTCGGCTGCAAATGCAGTAGCTGAGCGACTTGAGTGCTAAAATGAGGCACCCTCGACCCACTCCTTAGCCAGTGCAATGAAGCCCCAAGCTCTTCGACCAGATACCTGCGTGCAGTGGTAAGACAGTGCGTGAAAGTCTCGCTAATTCTGTCTTGCCTGGACGATTTCCGTTATTCCTTTGCAGGTGTATTTCGTCCACGGGATACTCGAATATGCTGGCTCCTCTCAACGCCCTGGCCTAGGCTATGGACTCTCTCTGGTCATTGGCATGGCTGCCACCGAGGCTTGTCGGTCAATCTTTCTCACGACAACATGGGCCATAAATAACATATCGGGTCAGTTGCATCAGCTCCTGCTAGACGAACCCCCCCCCTTTGTCTTATGCTGTATCTGGAGGCGTGTGTAGTGTGATTTCCAAGCCTCTGGATGGATATTGTGCAACTGCCAAAGCTCAGCTTCAGCTTGCTCCAATGATGCCCGGAATACTGACTGCACTGTTTGTGATTGCTCGCTCTGTTTTGTAGCAACTCAGATACGCTCAGGCGTGCTGACTGCACTATTTCGCAAAATTACAAGGCTCCAGTCTTTAAAGAATACCAGCCCGGGGGAGGTGAGTAGTGCCTCCTAAATGATTTACAATGAACGTGACACGTCCTTGCCACATTCACTCTTACCCTCAGCATGCACTCCCTTCTCACGTGGCATGTACTTGCTCACTTATATGTGCACATACTTATGCGCAAGCACACACAGACACTTACCCATGTACACCAAACACATAGGTACACACGAATGCACCCCAACTCACATGTGGTTACTCATTAGTGCACTTACACACAGTTACGCCGAGTGTGCAGGCTCTTAACAGACATACAGACTTCCAGGCACACTTGAAAACACACACACAACTCTTACCATTGATTTTTTGTAGTCACAATTGTGCAGTTCAGTCTTGCTGGTTGTTCAGTTACAAAACAGGTTTTTGCCTTCATCACTCTCTAATGTTCAGTGCAGCTGAGCGCTTAGGTAAGAAACTTATCATTCATTATTGTAGCTGTCAAATTCTTAATTGAGCAGCTGTTTCATTATCGCAGTGCTGGCTGCCTATTCTGTTAATTGTCAGCCACATGGAATGTTTGCTGTGCGGCAAATAAATTGATGATTTAAATAGCGCCGGCAATAAATAAATTAATTGATGATAAATTGATAACTATGGAGTCATATCAAGCTGACCGTGGACCCAATAATTAAATCTGAACTAGTTCGTCGGCCAACTTGCCCTTGCCAGACTCGTATGGTTAATTAGAGAAAGACGGAGGAAGACCCAGCCTAGCTCAGTCTGGATGATCTGTCGAAACTGCTGTAGCTTATGTTCCTTCTTTAGGGACTTCACTTGGCATTCTATTGACTCGTCTTAGTGTTAATGCCAGAGAGATCTTTCACATTCCATGGCTGCTCTGCTATTGATGGAATCGTCATTCCCTGAAATGCTGCCACTGCCAGCTGACTATCTAAGGGACCAAATATTGACTAGCTATATCTTTTTTAATGTCGGTGAATTTGGATCTTGACTAATGAGACCTGTCCGGATCCCAAGCCATATCAAGCCCTTTTTTCATTGGTCCTTATCCTAGCTACTGTACCGAATTTTCTAAGGCTACTTGCTGCTAACTACTACCGCTGGTGATCATGTATTGTAATTTGCCGTGAAACAGCTTTATCATGACTGACTACTGACATATACTGGCACCCCACCTGCTTCTGTTGCCGTCTGTACTTCGGCCACTACTTTGCTGTCTGTGCTGTGGATGTTGCTATCTGTTTTGCTCCCGTTTCTGTCTGTGTTTCTGCCGGTGTCATCAGCTATACTGCGGCAGTCTGTACCTGTGTGCTCGGGTTGCACTGAGCTACTAGCTTCATCTGTGGAGTTTTATTCCAGCTCATCAATCTATGCTCTAACGACGGGCAGAGAGTCTTTGAGATTATGATGACCGGAAATTACCTCTGCGGCTGCGTTATCGGTTTCGTGGCAGCAGGCTTTGGAATCTCCCTCGTTGGTAGCTGGGGAATACTTGGCTTTGTCGTCTACTTCTCCTTTTTGCCTGCACAGGTACTGCAGACTTTGATATTGCTGCCGGCTGCTTGGAGCTTTTGCCTTCATTGCAAAGATTCAGGAGATCAGTCAAGAGCAAATTAGTTGCCTGGTGTGTGTGTGTGTGTTTGTTTGTATTGGGTCTGTGTTTTCCTTATTTTCACCGAGCTAAGCTTTGGCCGTTTGGCAGATACTATTATCCAAAGTCTCTGCGAAAATTCGAGCGAAGACTTTGGTGTACACAGATGGCAGGGTGAGTGCCAGCTATGTCTTAATGTAGTTTATATGTCCCGTCAGTGGCTGTTACTTAGTGCTCTGCAATTTATCGAACTTTTCTAGCAGTTTTTGCTAGTTTGAGTCAATGAATCTAATAATTTATGTTGTAGGTTAAACTACTTACAGAGATCCTCACTTGTATCAAACTTATTAAGATGTATGCTTGGGAAAAATCATTTACCAATAAGATCAACGGTGAGGTCGCATGTCAGCAAATCGTCGATTAGTCAGCACGCTGCTCAGCCAGCACTGTTATGATTCTGCCTGCATGCCCCTCGTATGATATAGCCATGTACCGTTTGAAACTCCCAGGCTTTTTTTGTGGTCAAAAGTGTATGACCTCTAGCTGCAAGACTAGATGCTATCTACCGTAGATGATTGGCCAGACCATCTGCATTGAGAACTTTGGCTTTACCTCTGGTGCATTCAATGTAGTTCAGGCTCAGCATGTGGTTTACGTTACGGTATCCCACTTATCTAGTCTTTGTGGCTGGTTTAAGTGCTGGCCTTAATCGATGCATAAGGCTATGAAGTATTGAAGAAAAAGGCTGGCAGATAAAGCTGCCGAGAAAATTATGCATATGGGGTCTTTTAGGTAAGCCAGTCGCACGGGCACGTGTACTGCTGATGTTGTACTGACTTTTTGTGTTGGCGATGCAGTTAATAGCGACCTGCTTTGTGTTTTAGTGGGCTTTAAGCTTCAGTATTGTAAAACTTTACATGGAGGAGCTACATGGCTATTCTTGCACAGTCATTTGACCGAAGGTCGCTTAAAAGCTTGTATCATTAATTTTGTCAGCACCAACATTTCAAGCTGCAGCACTTAGTTGATTGCATTCAGAAGCAGATTGTGAAGCTTTCTATTCATTTTCGCTGGAGTGTCAGCTCCGCCATCATAAGCTCGTACTGCTTGTAAGCTGTCGATCGTGATGCATCTGTCCCGACATTGCCTTCTCGTTTTCGAAAGATGTGTACCCATCGGCGGTACCCTCCTGTGTGTCTCTAGCATTCATATGTTAATATAATTAATTTGTATAGCACCCTAAGTGAACTTGATCTGTATTCAGGCGCTTTGCTTTAGCTATGGGGCTCGATCCCACGACGTCGGCCAGACCTTAGTCGGGCGAGTACCTTAACCACTATGCCAAACCAGCGTGTTGCATGCCTTGCACACTGGGCCAACGTAAAGACAAGGCTATAGCTCAAAGCTTGATGCTTTGCCTGTATTTCAAGCTCACCTCTTAATGCCATACATTTGCAGAAATTCGCAGGGAAGAGAAAAAGGAGACGGAGAAGTTTATAACACTGACCACACTTACCTATGCTGTGCCCTCATTTATGCCTCTTCTAGCATCTGTCATGACGTTTCTGCCAGTGACGCTGTTGGGCCATCCCATGACTGCGGTGCAGGTATGTTGTTGATGGAGGTTACTGCATCTCACTTCTAGATAGTGTGTCTTTGCTAGCTTAGCCCGGGGGTAAACGTTTCTATCACTTAACGACACAAGTTGTGGACTTTTATCAAGCAGCAGGTAATCCTTTATTACCTGCTGAGAGCAGGGTCATAGCCGATGAAACACTTTTGCAGCTATGCAAATAAGGCTATTGAATCATCCAACATTTGCCTTTTCACTGTTCATGCTTTCTCTGCTCGGGCTTGCACTGATCGGTCTCACACGGTCGCTGGCTACTATGTTGGCTGTACTTCATTCGTGTTGATAAAGCGTTGGTTCCTTTCAGGCATTCACATTCATATCACTGTTGAACAGCATCAGGCTGACTCTGTCCATAACGCCCGTGAGTGCCAAAGCCGTCACGGAAGGGATGGTATCACTGAAAAGAATCAAGGCAAGCAATTAACTAAGCGAAATCGGCAATATGCTCAGCACTTTAGCAGTTTTAGCTGCACCAAGTGACAATCCTGTGGTATGCAAGCTTTATTGGGCGTCTATAGCTGTCACGTAATATAGTATTGGCCACTTTTCCTTATGTGCTGTATCCAATTTTGATGGTGTGGAATGTGGTGCATTTATTGCTGACGTCATGCGTTCAGGCCGTTCTGCTGATGGCAGAGTGGCGGCCGGTTCCAAGCGTGATGCTCGAGCCAAGCAACTCTGTCGAAATCAGTTCAGCCTACTTTGCATGGGATGTGCCCACGGCTGATCTAAGCAAGAAACTGCCTCCAGCACTGGCTGGTGCCCAGGGGGAGACAGCCAAGCTAATGGCTAACACTTCTGCTGCCTCTGCTGCTGTTGATGATGCCAGTGCACCGGCTGACATCTCACCGACACTCTCAGACATCACACTGAGCATGCGTAAGGTACTATGGCTGCAACTTGTTCACTTGCTGTGATCTGCTTGCCAGCCTAGGTATTACGTCTTGGAGCTGTTGAGATAGCCTTTCTTGTTCAAGTTCAACTTATGTGCCCTGGCAGTGATGCTGCACTGGTGTGGGAGCTAATAGGACAGGGGCAGTCCTATAGGAAATATCAAGAGTAATATTTAGACTGCGATGTGCATCGAGTTTTCTACTTATTATGCAAATCAGTTGTTGCTTAACTAAATGATATTTATGATCAAATAGGGTTTATTTACGTCCTATCGTATTCTTTCAAGTGGCTGAGAGCTCATTGACGGTTGACTTGGGTGAGCTGGTAACCCACTCTCTAGTTTGGGTGATCTTGCATTTGACCCTCTAACAGCGTGACACATTCTTCTTTATTGCTGGTGCCAAGATATTCCTCTGGCCCTTTATTGCTGTATCAATCTGACTGAAGGCATAGATATGCCTGATTAGAAGGCCTGTCATGGACAATCAGCACTTATTTCTTTTTGATACAGATATACGCCTGTGATCATGGTTTAGCCAACCATTGAACCGTGGAGATGCTTGCTCAATACGATTTTTCTAGTGAGCTAACGATGTAGTGACATTAATTTGGCACACTAATGCATGCTTCACGTACTTGTATGTGCACCCTTGCTGTGTGTGTGCTATTGTATCCACCATAAATGTGTCTCTGGAACACTGGATTAGTAGGGTCGAGTAGGGTTTATTCAAGTTTGGTATTTTTTAGTTATATTTATTTCGTTATTGTGGTTACTCTGATGCTGCTGCCTCATTTCTGCTCAGGGTCAGATATATGGCATCTGTGGTGCCGTGGCTAGTGGAAAAAGTTCGCTCATATCGGCAATACTGGGACAGGTAAGCTGTTCCCTTAGGAAGTCGGGTCACACTTCAAGTGTCGTCGAAACGCTACCGACGTCAAGTGAGTGAAGCTGCAGCCAAAACTTAGTGGATTCTTCGGCCAATTGGCAACGGTCTGTATTTTTGATCCAGATGAAGCTGGTCCGCGGAGACCTGGCAGTCTCGGGCACTGTGGCCTACGTGCCGCAACAGGCCTGGATCATGAATGCCACCATCAAAGACAACATACTTTTTGGAGAGCCATTGGATGACAAACGGTACGAAACAGTTAGTTGATGGCAGACTCGGCTAAGTAACTCTGCTCGTGTGGTACGCATGCTTGGTGACAGGCAGCGCCAACAGCCAGCCCTTCTAGTCCAAGTCCGAGCCGTGCACTTTGGCCCACATGTTGGCCAGCCAATGGCTGAGTAGTTCGCTGTCACCTATAGGTACCAGGTGGCACTGGATGTGTGCGCTCTGCTGGACGACCTTAAAATTTTCCCTGCTGGCGATCAGACAGAGGTTAGTAACAATTAATTGCACCTTTTTTGCTCCTGTGACTTCAGCATGGCTTTGATTCTGCCTTTTTTTTTACTTTTGGGTGGCTGTTAAATGTTCTTACTCACGATAACATAGTGCTGCTTCTCCCATGTTCGACTTGTTTTGCCGAGGTTGTGACTTCTGCAAATGTCAATAGGTTCTTGAGGACTGCTCTCTGCTTTAAGGGTAAATGTTGAGAAAATACTGAGAAACTTGGTCCAACAGTTGAATATTTGTTTAAGGTTCCTTTTTAAAAGACAAGCCTGTTAGAAATATGATCTGAAGTTTTGACGATTTCTTCATAAAAGCATGAAACATGATTTGGCAAACCATGTCTAACTTGGAAGTAAACTTTAAGCACCATGTCTTCAAATAAAATATACCTATCTCTGCATCATGAATTTTTCTTAACTTATTGAAACTTGATACATCGAGATGCATATTTTCAGCTTGTTGGTGTATGTGTTTTTTACTTTTAAACAGCTTTACATGGTAGCTTTGTGTGTTGTAAATTCCATAGCTCGTTCAATACTTGATGGATCAGCATAAAGTTTCAATTATAAGTTCAGCTCTGCTTGTGGACCACTGAAGGAGTTCATTTAGGATTTTGGTGTGAGAAGTTTGGCTATGCATGCCATTCTTTTTGTGGACATGTATAGCAAAACATATCCAACCGAATTTAGAAATGAACTGCTGAAGGGGTAGGTCACTCCTCCAACCTCCTCAAGGGTTGATCTGCCCCTCCCCAAGGTCAACTTTTATCCCATTTCAGAAGTTCTGTTGCCCCTTGGCAAAATCACCCATGAGCTTAGCATATTTTCAGAGCAAATGATCGCCTTAATGTGCCTGCCTAACCGCAATCCCTTGCCTTAGCAGTGCCATCTGTGGAGCTGTGTTGCCTGTTTGCACCGTGCTGCGTGGCCGTATGCTCCCCTCTTGGTCACCACTCTGCTCGCCCGGGCAGTGCTGGCGTAAGAGGCCCACGGTGGGTGGTTATTATTTGCAGATCGGGGAGCGAGGCATCAACCTCTCGGGCGGTCAGAAGCAGCGCGTGAGCCTCGCTCGCGCCGTCTATAGCTGCCGAGACGTTTACCTGCTCGACGACCCGCTTTCGGCCGTGGATGCGCACGTAGCTTCTCACATATTCCAGAGCTGCATTGCCGGCGCCCTGAGGGGCAAAACGGTTGTGTTTGTCACGCACCAGCTCCAGGTACTTGCCTCGGCTCGCCCTTCCCCTATCTGCCAGCAGAGCTGTCCTCTCACTGTGTGTGTGGTCGCCCTCTGCTTGTCCAGTGTGTTATTGACTATTGCTCCTTAACTCGGTGCCCGGCTACCGGGTGTTGAGTGTCGGGTTTTATTCTAAGGTGGCACAGGCAGGAGACCAGACCGTGCCTGACCTTGATCTGGCCTTGCACATCTGGTGCTCAGAATGCGCTTTCGCGCTTTTCGAGATGCCTCGAGCAGCGCGCATGCACTCACGACGGACGAGAGCTTGCGATCCCGTGTGTGTGTGTGCGTGCGCGTGGGCTTGAAAGAATGCAATGGTCTGGGTTAGATGCCTGCATGCGGCCGGGCGTTTAACGGTAAAAATCTCCATGAATTTCTACCCAACGGCTTCCAGTGTTCCAAAAACCGAGTGCTCCGATTTCTACCGCCCAACTTTTCTTTATTGCAAACCATAGATGGCATAATGTGTGACACAGGTGACATCTATTTGTTCTTCACAAGCTTTAATTCACTTTGATTCACCCTCACTTTTAAAGACCGTGCATTTGCATAACTATTTTAACGCAAAGCTTTTGCATTGCGTTTTCCTCACGCCTGGCAACGGCTGTCTATTCCCCTCTTAAGTACTATCTTGATAGCCCAGAGGAAGGAAAGCCGATGGAACGGTTGGCTCCTGTGGCCTGCTATGCTTACATATCTCGTGCATTCTTAGGTATTTTGGTTTAATAATGTGAACTGACCTGTCTGTTAATACGCTGTAGTTGTACTGATGTGTGTTTGTGTGTATTTATGTGGGCGTGTATGCACTTGTGTTTGTATGTATACCTGAGGCATGTGTGAGATGCTACACATGCCATCACTACCAGCAGGCACAATGTCTGAGCTGATGGCAGGCCAGAACATCATTACCCGAGAAGTAGCGATGTTCTGGTTAATTAAATTAGCATGTTTGTTGCTAATTTAAAAACGGCAATGGCCGGACAAAAATGGTTGTGGAATTTCGATTTGTCTATGTCGGTAGCAAGAAGAATGCATCATCCTGTATTAATAGTAAGGTATAGGTGAAGTAAGTTCTACAATCTAGGATAATAATAATAATGCACTTGATAAGGCACCCTCAGAGAACTCAATCTCTTTCTAGGCACTTTACATTTGCTGTACTGGATAGTTGATAAGAAGAAGCTGTGGCATTTGGGAGACACGACTTGCTAAACACTTTTACAGGTACCCCGTTCCAGTGCTCTGCAGGTTAACAAAAACAGCTCACCGTAGCAGTAGTAAGGAAGTTATTGAAAGTAAACTGCTTCTTATCATGCTTTCACTGTCAGCGAAGGGGCACGTGTTTGCTTTTAATCCTGATGTCGTCCTTGTTCTCTGAACCAGTAAAGTGGTGTGATACACTAGTTCCAATTTCTTCCAACTGGGCAAAAACCTGTTGACGTCAATTTCCTCCTGTGCTTTGGTACCACCTGACCAATAAATGGCCACAGACTTTTGCCTGCCCCGATCAATTCCTTCCCTACGACCTCTCCTGGGTTGATGCAATGCCCTTGAAAACTGTACTATTTGTACTGCTCAGAGTTGCTAGTCTCCGATGGGCTGCTTCTGGTCGGCTCACTAGCATCTCTAGCAATTTATTTGTTTAATTGTAGTTCCTGCGAAACTGTGACTTTATCGTGGTCATGAAAGAAGGGAGAATGCTCGAGTCGGGCACTCACGAGCAGCTCATGTCTGTCGACTCCGAGTACCGAACGCTCATCGACAACTACCTTGCCCAGGAGGAGAAGGGAGAGCAAGCTGAGGAGCAAGACACTGGCGTGATCAGTGAGCTTGCGCTGCTGCATGCATGGAGAGCATGAGAGCTGCTTGGCTAGGGTTAAATATAATTACGTAAATGTAATCCATTAGTATAATGCCCTAAGGAAACTTAATCTCTATCCAGGTGCTATACGTATGCCACTATGGCTTCACGTATGCCACTGTGGCCCCTTATGGCTCGAGTCCACGACCTTGGTCATCAGCTGCATTCACCTCGATCTTGGTCGGGGCGATTACCTTAAATCTGGCTCAAATCAGGCCGATTAGTGGCCGTGTGCGGTGCATCGTCCACTGTGGCATCACATGGGTCCCAAACTGGGCGTTCTGGTGGCTGCATACTGTGTGTGGCAGTGAGTACTGTTTTGCTGTACATCAGATCCTGATCCACACCTAGAGGTCATCGGCATTCTTGTGGTGTGATTGCATACTTCGGACCACTGCTCTTCCCCTCGTTATTGCCAGACATGTATGCTGGTGTGTATGCCCTTTTAAAATGTGATAGAGAAGTTTGTATGTCTCATCGTGTACAAATTGATGTCCGGTATGCAAGTTTTCCTTCGTTTAGCTGAATAGGTCGACATTTTCAGCTCTTATTATTTGGGACACATACCGGTGCATCGCTCTACTTTCGAACTTAAGAATGTGAGAAACTGCCATACTTTCATTGAGATAGTCATTGAAAATCTAATCTGCATCTAGCATATAAATTGAAATATAATCTGAATAAATTGAAATATAATCTGCATCTATTTTGAAGTCGGTATGTGAGAATTTGCTGTGCCATCTAGCAGCTTTGTTGAGCTTGTTTTGAGTGTCGTCTTCATGCGAGATGCTCCTCGATTGGGACAATCCAAAGAGCAACCATAAAATGTCAGCTATTGATTGATTGGCTGCTGTAACTATTGGCTGCATTAACTCTTGGCTGGCAGGCATAATTTTTGCCAAGATATTTTATTCTCGAGGTGCGGGTGGTAGTAAGAGGAGTTGGAGGAGGAAGATTGGCATTGGGCGACAAGCAGCATTGTGACCTTACATTACTTATCCATTTTAATGGTGCCCGTGCTGCCGTTTGAGAGGCTTTACTTGCAGCTGGGTGGGGGCTCGACAGGAGCTAGAGAAACCAGCAATTGGTACACACTGGTGGCATAGGCAACACTTTTGACAGCATAGGGATTTGGTAATCATAATAATTGATCGTCTGTACAGCGCCCTGCGAGAACAAAGTATCTATCCAGGCTCTTTAAAACTTCTGTAAAAGAAACGATTACCTATGTTTAGTGATATGCAACAGTAACCTTATGTCATGCTTAGGCCAGCATGCCAAAGCAAGCATGTAGACACCCCAGCCACCGGTTTGTAAGACCTCTTACTAATAGCTTGAACTGAATCATGTACTGGTATGCACACAAATCACACCGTAACAAGAAAGACAATGTTCCCGGGGCAAGGGGAAAGCTTATGTTAACAGCTGCATCTTTACCCGAGACTGATAATAAGATGATAATAATAACATAAATACATTTGTATTGCGCCCTCAGATAACTTTATTGTTTTCTGGGCACTTTACATATGCTGTCACGGATGCGTGAACAAATGGTTAGTACAATGTCAGTAAGCATTGCATATTTAGATGTGACAATCGCAGTGTCAACATGTAAAATATAGGTAGTGGTAGCATGTGCAGTATCAGCATGCATAAGCACATACATTAAAAATGTAGGAGTAGTATAAAGGTAAAAGGACTAATCACAAGAACCCACTAAATGCTGTGATAAACAAGATGCAAGCTCATTATAGTTAGTGATACATAGCTGCAAGCGAGTACCAGACTTTCGGTGCATAGGGCTGTATGCTCGGTCCCCAAAAGATTTCAGTTTAGTGCAAGAAAGAGCAAGATGATTAGTTGCTAATGAGTGAGTGGTGATAGAGTACACTGGTGGAACGATGAGGCAGGATATATAGGCTGGTACTAGGGAAGTGACCTGTAGGCCAGACTGTTTTTCGTAAAACCGATTTAATGCTTAATATGCAGACAGTGAAGCTCAGACAAAGGTGGTGCGATATTGAAACTACTCTATTGACGACAGACCTGCCGAGAAGCTGAGTTTTGCTGTTGCAGACGATCAGTTGCCTTCGAAATTGTGTATAGATGAGCAAAATTGTGTGGCACAATGGATAAGACTGTACTACTTAGAAGGCCTCCGAAGTGCCGTCCCTAGACCATGCGTTTCCCCATGCAGGTTAATGTGAAGTGGCTTTGACTTTTTACTACATTGTCTTAGGCTAAATAAAGATTCGGCCTTTATCATTCGTCTTGCACATGGACTTGGTGACATTGCTATTTTAATTGCCTGTCCCCTCCCTAGCCTTGATTAGGACTCATGATTGGCATGCTTTTGGTGACCTCTACTCCATAGTTTATGCAAGATTCTCTAAATTCTATGTGACATCACCGGGACCATGTAAACCGGTGGGTCCAGTAGCAATGGAGGATATGTTCTTGGTACTGGATAAATAATGTTTATTTGTACAGTAATTTATTACCTTGGCGTTTGTAGAATATGAAAGGATGTTGTCAGAACCCAGTCGGCCTGGTGAGTTATGCCTGGCATATATAAGTTAACGATCGCGCATTGAGCAGCTTTTTGCAAATGATCTCCACTCATGCTGCTAGCCCTCTGCTTTAGAACTTCATTTATCAGATGTCGTGGCTGTGTGTGATCTTTGTTCGTATTACCACTTCTAGAGCAGCTATTCCTCATGCTTCTGCCTTCGGTACTGCAAAAGCTAGTGCCGGATGTGCTAATCAGTCGTACTTGTCTTTCTATAGTATCGACACTGCAGTCATACCTTGTTTTTTCTCCATACATATTATAGCCTTAGTGAGCTAGCATGCTCGTCTGGCTGGGCACTGGCTATTCGTGAAAATCGTATTCCGGACAGGCTATTTTCTTCAGGGAAGGGACTTTCTTTGCAGTTTCCTGGGCAGAGCCTGGAGTCGAAGAGAGCAGACTGTGTTCTGTGTCGGTCGGTGCTGAGCCGTTTGATGCCAGTCCTGTCTATCCACCGACACTACCCAATCCCTTTGCGGCCAGAGACGGTGTGCAACTGCATAGGCCGTTGAATGGCAGTCGACAGGATGACCGCAGACTAGCCGACATGGGCCTGGCGGCAGGAAGCACTGGCAGTATCAATGCTGCACTTGATGCAGAGCTGGATGCAGAAGCAGCCGACCGTTGTTCACTGCGCAAAGACTCAAAAATGCCACCGTCATCACCTCAAGCAGCTGGCGGTAAGCCACAGCACCCAACGGCAAGACAGCTGCTTCTGCTGCTATTACCGATCTGCTATGCGCTCTTGTCTCTCCGGAGCTGATGTTGTCTCAGCATATCTAGAACAGATAAGGCACGTGCACAATGTCACTTGCAAGCAACAATATGCTTCATTGGGAGTCTTTCATTTCATTAAGAAGTCAAACGTCCCAAGAACTTCTCGTGGCTTGTAGATGCTGGTCGGAGCATTCTTTCGTCCTTGGCTGAGTCTTGATAACCTATTTATAAAAAAAAAGTCGTCAGTTGGTTATTTCCAGCCCCAGTCATATGCCTCCTGGCCATGCCCGTCTGTATGCATACACTATTTCGTGGCTTCTTGATGAGTAGGAAAAGCAAGCTATAATAATTAACCTTTTTTTGGTACTAGCAAAATGTGTACCCCTTGAGTGATTAAGGACAAATGACATTCTCATACCTAATCGTGTCTTGTTTATGTCATAAGCACGAACACTGGCTGCACCACATTGACATGTAGTTGTGCTGTGAAGTATTAGCATAGCGTCGGGGCTGAAAACTGGCCAAATAGCGGGCATGGAGTTGAATATTCGAAGAGTTGAGCATGCGGCTAGACGAGTGAGATAATCCTGCTGAGTCGAGCAGCAGGATTTTTCGTCTGTCGTTTGGCAATGGCTGGTCTTCAGATACCCAGCACTCCTTGTAGAAGCCAAGGTACCCAGGCTGGTTCTACGGGTTGTTTTAGTATACATTTGTGCATGAGATAGATTAATTGTTTGGCTAAGCTGTAGTCAAAGTCCTTGTAGGGCATGCCGTGGATTTTAAAGCTACATGTTGCAGTGGCTACGTTATGTTCATCTTGACATCCTGCTCAGTGTTAATGGCTGAAGGCCCATCCTAACCTGCCTCGGCTCTTCTGGCTGGCAGGCAGCAGCCGTTCTAATCATAGAACAGCTGCTGCCTGCCTTAATACCTCTGCTGCCAGTTGCATTTGCCGAAAATCTTCAGTATCCCCAGCATCCGACTTCCTGCCGCGTATTTGCTTTCAGAAATTGCCTACGTTGTCACATCCTTTCTTTTTTCTCAAGACTTGTATTTCCTGCGGTGTTTTCACTGCCACGTGTAGCTGTGGGCGCTAGCATTTCTGCCCGTGAGCAATGGAAGCAGCTGCCTTATTTCTTGTCGCTCTGCTTATTTACAGCAAAGCTAATAAAGGCTGAGCATATCGAGCAAGGCTCTATCGGCTGGGCCACTTGGAAATACTACATCGATGCATTTGGAGGTATTCTGCTATCCTCCTTAGTGCTTCTTGTCATGCTGCTGTGGATGGCGACCACCAACTTCTCAACATTCTGGCTCTCCTATTGGCTGAAGCAAGGCGATGGGGTAAGTTGACGTTTGCCTCCGGTGTGGCATCATACCCAGAAAGCTGAGATACTGTACCTCCTCCTTCCTCCCGGCGCTAACTTACTCCCTGGCTGTAGCTTTCCACTGCCACCCATTCAGCCTCAACCCAAGATCGCCAGGGTGAGGGTTTAGCCCCTAAAACATTTCTGGCTACCACATTGCACTGGTGCTGCAAGGCATTATTGTAAGTCCCGAGACCGACAGTGCTATTTATTCTCTTCCTTCCTCCCGTTGCAGTCGCACGATAAAATATAATGCAACGTCAAAAGAGCTTTAGGGGTTAACAGATACGACTGTTGGTACAACAATGCAGTTCTTGCTATTGTTTCAGCAATAGTTGCAGTTTTCTGCTCAATGCAGCTTTTGATAGAGCAACTATTCTCTCAAATAGGCATCCCTTGCATTGCACTGCGATGGTTTAGGTGCTACCTAGGTGTGAGATTTCAGAGCGTAGATGCCAACAGTAATAATCTGGTGAGCCTTAAAAGTATTGAATATCCGAGGTATCTTTCTTAAGTGCACTTTTTTTACCACTTATACTTACCCGCCTCGCCAGTGTAATTGCCAAACACTATCTCACAATCTTGGCTTTTGTATTTATGCCGGTAATACAGCATGGCTTTTGATTTCAATTGCTCCCTGGCTTTCAGAATCACAGATTCTCTCAACTTACCTGTAGCATGTATTGCTGATATTCGTACTTGGATGGCAGCAAATTTCCTCAGACAGAATAATGATAAAACCAACTTAATTTTTATAGGCTAGCCTAGTGTTACTCAGAAGCTGCAGCACCTAATGCACAAAGCTGGCTTGTCAAACATGCATCTATTGTAGCCTCCGCATGTTATCTGTTTGTTCCTTTTCAAGGTAATCTTGTACTAAATATGCTTATCAAATCCTTGGTTCAAATCTGCTTACGTTTAGCCAAGTATCATTAACAAATGTGGGGCTTGTTTACTTAAGGATTCCACAGCCAAGCCTGTTTATGTATTTGTGACATCGTTTCTGTGTAGCTCAAAGATCTTTCTGCTGGAGCTATACAATAGTAACGGTTGGTGCAAAACTCTGCTTCAAGGCTTTTATTTCGTGGATGCTGCAATTGCCGTGTTACACAATTTCTCACCGACCTGCACTAACTCCCTATTAAGCATCGTATCGATTTAATGTCTTGTCACTCTCTCCTAATTTTCTTAACTCTTTTGCTCAGGTTCACCTATCTGAAATACTTGCTTCTGCCTTGCTTCATCGTTTCATCTGCTCTTACGATGCTGTTTTTTGCCTCGAACCGGCCTCGAATTCTTTGGGCACTTTCTCAATTTATGATATTAGTAATATTATTAAGTCAGGAGTGGAAGTAGCAGCTCATGGCAGCTGGAAAGGAAGTGATGTAGTCGGCAGCAGGAGAGTCGATGTCGTTGAATAAGAGGAACCCCCCCTACCGGCTAACTCCTTGACATCCCTAAAGGTCACGACATTTAAAAAAATTCTAAAAATCCTATTTTCTCCCACATCATTTGCTTTGTGTGAATTTCCCTTTGTCTGCCTTGTTTGCATTTGTGCCGACACATTATAATGTTATCACTTATCAATGGTTCTGCTTTCTTTCCAGCATATGCGAAATGCCTAGAATGAGATTTTGTTCTCATGGTGCTAAACATGCCCCTTATATTATTATTAATGTATTGTTATTATATTTGGCATCAATAGCACATAGCACTTGCACATTTCATCGATCGCATTCTTGCCGTTCACTTTCCCGAAAGCTGGCATGGCACACACACGTACATGCAGAATCCGCCGGCTTCGAGCTAGCGCAGCTGCTGCCTTTCGGTACCACACCATTGTGTACCGAGCCATCCCACTTAAGCGTTCTCTCTGGCCTATACTCAACACCTCTCTTCTTGTTCGAGCAGGCGCCAGCTGCAAATGCGACCGGGAGCTCGTACTACGACGACGAGGAGGGCCGCTCGGCGGTCGGGAGCCTGTCGGATAACCCGGAGCGTGACTACTTTGCCTCAGTGTACGGCATTCTAACCCTTGCCGTGCTCGTGGCAATGTGCCTCAAGTGTCTGCTATTTTCAAAGGTAGGCCTCCCCTCTTCCCCCAGTTGCTGTTATCTCCTGATCTCGGCGGCCGCACCTCTCAGCTGCCCCTAGCAGCCCTGCCTACTGGAACATGCTTAGCATGCACTAACTGCCTCTAAGTGCTCTATGCTTCACGTATGCTTATCGTTGACTGTCCACTCACATGTAGTCATCCAGCAATAGTAGTGTCATATAAGATTGGCCGACTTCGGCAGTGCAGGCGACTCGTGCTGTGAGCTGTTGCTTTGTTTTGTCACCATTTGCACCCTGCTGCCCTTGTTAGCAGATCGTTGGCTAGACTACAGGAGCAGGTTATTCTTTGTGGCTACTGCAAGCTGGCTGAAAGCTGCTAAGGCTCTTCTGCGGCTCCAGGGTGTCAAATCAGCTGATGTTTACTATCGCCTTTACAGCTGGCCGTGCGAGCAGCTGTGCATTTGCACGAGCAGCTTTTGAAGAAAATCCTCAGGCTGCCCATGAGCTACTTCGATGTCACAATGACAGGTCAGATCATCAACCGGTTCTCCAAGGACACCGATGAAGGTGCGAGCATAAATTGCTGTGTCCGAGCAGATTGCTGGGTCCCAGCAGATTGCTGTGTCCGAGCAGATTGCTGGGTCCCAGCAGATTGCCGTGTCCACTTGCTCGGCGCTTGTATTACTGCTCATTTGTGCTATACCGTGTGCCGGAAACGAACTCGTGAAAATGCTAGCACTAATAAACCAACTTTTTGAATCTGCACATGTGTGGCATGCGATGGCCATGTAGCAGCAGGTGGCGCAAGTGATAATTAATCCCTTAGCAGTCAATGAAAGGATCTACATTCGTTTTCTATATTCTTACTATTTGTTGTCCCGCATGAATTTGGACGTCTGCTGCGGTAGGCTTCTACTCAAGCGCTACTTGGGAATTTCGTTGCAAAAACCAAGACTGGTGCAGATCAATACAATAAAGAGAGGATTGGGTTGCCCTTGGATTGACTGCTAGAAATTTATATATTTTCCTGCTTGCGAATCTTTTCTTCAGACACTAATATGGTCAGCTTATTCAAAATCTTTACCAAGGTCGGGACTTCTTACAATGTGCAGTGTAAATCTGCTTCATCTGTTCTTGCAGGCCTTCTGCTCCCTAAGCAAATCGGAATCGTCATAGCTTGAGTATTTTGACCGCTCGTCTTACAGGTCTGTCGTTCTGATCCTGCAGGAAGGATAATTTCTCAGCATTTGGTTGTATCACGTGACCCGGTCACCACCAGTGCTCTCTGCAAACTTTGACAGTGCTGCCTTGGGCTGCTTGTGCAAGGATGACTGTTTAGTCAATTAGAATTGGTAGCGCAAAGTTGTTTGAGTTTGTAGAAACAGCTACAGGAGACGCCTGCCTAGATGCACAGCACATCATATTCTGGTTGCATTGCTGTTCTTCAACATGCTGCACCCAAACTGCAGTCGTATGTCTCTGTGCAAAAAACTGTGCAGCACATACAAGAGTAGTTTAGCTTTCAGTTCCCATGGTTTCAGAGCCTTCGGCACACTGCATTCTGACGTCACGACCTCCCATGGCCAGACGATATTTTCAAGGAAGCCGAAGATCTTACTTTTTCTCACTACATTGGCCCCATCCTTTTGAATTGCCCATTCTGTAGTTGTGCATCTTATCGCTTACTCATCGACACGCTGCCTTCTTAACACATGTAAATCGCCTAGAAAGAGGTTTAGTTGTCTTAGGATCATATTCAAATGTTTTGTAATTATTATTACTATCATTACTAACACTCGCCAGCATCAGTGACAGATATAACTGTATGCTGTGCACGTATGTGGTTATACCACTATATGCCTCCCCCCCCCCGTGCTTCTCCCGACCAAAAGAACAGCAGCCTATAGGGGAATTTAAGAATATAGCCATATCCATGCTAACTAGAGCAACGTTGTGAGCGCATACATGCTTGCATGTACTCTTGTGTGGAACGATAGACTAGTGAACTTCGGTGAAGCATTGAGATCTGTGTCGTTTGCCTGCTACTAGAAGCAGTAGTCTTGAATTCACTGATCAGCATGTCAGCAGTTATTTCTAGTATTCCGACGATGCAAGTGTTCTTGCATTTTAGCCTTAATCAATGCCACTGCCGGTTTCATTAGTGAACGCAACCCAGAGCTCCTTTTGCTGTAGCCTCAGAATTAACTCTTATGTTACTTAAGTTGCATGTTCACTGTACAATTTATTTTTGTTTAAAAAATGCCTAGAATTATTTTGGTAATATCTTGGCCATGGCATGCCTTCTTGGTATCGTGGCATTTCGGCAGCTCTTACAGCTTTGGTGCAGTACCTTGCATGGCAGTAAGAGCTGCCTGCACTTCGGGTATCTTATTTTACTTCTGATACTAGGATACATGTCGTGGATAGTTTCTTATTTATAGGTAAGTTCTCCTTTCCTCTGCTTTGGTGGCTAAGCAGTATCCTCCCATTCCCTGGCCTCCTTTGCACCACCTTTTTACCGCCTCTGCAAGCACTCTGCTGGCCGACTGCATGGCAACTGTGCCAACCTCGCCCGTGCTTCTATTCCAGAGTATTACGGCTGGTGGATTCGACCGCACTGCCTGCAGCTCTTTGTACTGCCCCCCCCCGCCTCCTCCGGGCGATGTCGGCTCGGCTAGCCACTGCATGCAGCTCTCAGACTTGCCCTCCTCCCATGTGCATGGTTGCAAGCGACCCCCCCCCCCCCCCGATCTCCGACCAAAGGCCGACCGATGCATCACAAGTGGCATTTTTTTCAGTGGACATTTTCTTCCCGACCACGCTCGAGCACTTCCTGACCAACTCGCTGCAGATCCTCGGCTCGCTGGTGATGATTGCCATCGTCATGCCCTACATGCTTCTGCTGGCCGTGCCCCTCGCCATTGCACTGGTCTTCCTCAATCGCATCATACGAAGCGGAGTGAGGGATATCAAGCGGTGAGCATCGAGCAAGCTTTCCTCTCGGCAAGTTTTCGTGCGAGCTCTGACTCTCACGGGCGTGACTTTTGGGGAGAGTGCGTGGATCTCTGAACCGTGAACCTTGACGTTGTGCTGCTGCTGATTTCTCCTCGGTTCTCCCTTCTATTTCTTCTGGCTACGTCCCAAGAAGTATTGGGCAGACGGTAACCCCATTGGCAGGGCCTGGCCTGTCCACTGGCAGGTAGTGCAGGAGAAAATGGGTATGAGGCTACTACTGGTCATCCAGTCCATCCAGGCAGGAGAGTATAGGCCAGATTAGCTGCAATTTTCCTTCCGTCGGGCCAACAGCCCAATCAAGCAGCTATGCTGCCTGTTTGTCATGCAGATGCTATGCTAAAGCACGGCAGAGCAAAAAAACGAGCAGCAGCTTACTGCAAATCCCCGTGGTCAGAGATTTACGGTTACATCCATGAACTTATCTATATTTGCTAGCCAGTAAGAAAGCCGCTAGTTTCAATTGGCCGCCGTCTGCACTACTGAAATGTGACATTATACTAATAAACGCTCATTGTTGACCTTGCTGTGTCGAGATGGCTTTTACAACGAATATCGATTGGACTAAGGAAAGAGCTCATCGATTTACAAACTCGATAGCTGCTGAGGCTTTTTAATACTATATAAACGCTGCTGTTGGATCAGCTAACCTTTCCTTTTTTCTTTTTCTTTTACTTCTACACCCATTTCCATTGCAAATGGTTTATATCTCCAATTATACTCCTGCATGGGTCAGCTAGGTTCACATAGCAGCTAACCTTTTGTTCATGTGCCACATCCATATTTGCTACCAAAGGCCCAATCGGCTTTATAAGAATTGTGTATTATCGGAGCACTGACCGGAAGATAGTATTCGGCCGAATATTAGTCAGCAGGACTTCACAGGAATACTATACAAGGAAGATGTACTGCTCTCCCATAGCATTGAGCTGAGGCTTCAGCACACCATCCACACCAAAGCCAGCTTTCTTGTTCTGGATGATACTTATGGAAGGCCAGCACATACCATCTTGTCCCTCCTGTGGAACCATTCGGACCATTACCTGTAACTACTGCACTTCTGCTTCAGGCTTTCCAAGCACAGCTCGTGTTTTCTGACCGATGCAGAACTTTCATAACTCGCAAGTTCAGACAAGCGTCGAACTCGGAATCTGAGACAGATAAGACCTGCTTGAAGCTTATCTATTTGTTTTGCCCATAGGGCAAGCGACATTCTGTGTTTGTGGACTTTACCTGCATGCTGCATGCTGCATATGCCCCCAATCCGGTCGGCATTTGCACCCACCGTCTTGTCGGCAATATACTTCCGTGCCTGTCGTCTTGTCGGTATGAGCTTCGGCGGCTGCACATGGTTTTTCCAGCTATCTGTTGGCTCGTGCTACACTGCCTGCCATTCTTTCGGTATATGTTCTCACACCTGTGCCAGCCGTCTTTACAGTTTTGGAGGACTTTAGTAGCCATGCCCGGCTGTACTTTTGTGCATGCTTGCTATCATTTGCTATTGCCATTCAAAGGCATTTCTCATCCCGCTACCTCTACCAGGGCTCTTAAATTGGGTACCTTGCACCGGAAGCAGAGGCAAAGTAAGAGAGGGGTAAGGGACGACATGCCAGCATGTTTTGCATTGTTTCAAGCCGCACAGCATTTCTCGATCTCGCTTGAGCATTACGCTTAGTTACTCCTAACTAAATTTCTCATTGAGCCTTCTTTAATCTCACAGGCCACTCTTAAAATTTGCCTGTGCAATGTGTGTTCGATGATATGGGATAAACCTCTAATAGTATGTGATATGATTCTTGGCAACACTCTTGGCTTGTTTGCTGTGACCATGACCTGATTCAAATCCACTAACTGCCCGACCATAACGGACACACCTCTATAGACTTCTCTTTCTTTCGTACCCTGAGCTCTATTAAAACTGGTGGTGGAGTAACAATCTTTACTCGTTTCTTGCTGGATTTGGAATTATGGAGCGACGGGCACGTCGTGGGAATTCCCCTCACACTTTCCTGGTCTTGAAAATTTGCATGATTATTTTCTCTTCGTCCTTATTCTTAAAGTGCATGCTAGTTACAGAGATGGCGGTTTACAGGAATACATTGGTCGATTTTGTAGACATTGTTTTGTAGACTCGTGTAGGTCTGCTCGTAACACAGACGTGCTATTCCAAAACTACTTCTCATTCAATGAGCACATGTCCTCCACAGTCCGGTTAGCCTACTTTCACCTAAGGAATATTGCTTGAATCAGTGCCTGCATACATAAATATACGACAGCTAGACTTGTTCGTGCATTTGTGACAGCTTGTCTAAATTACCGCAATTCCCTTATTCCAGACTTATAAATGCCCTTAATCGCCTGCAACTGGTTCAAAACTCAGCTGTTTGTCTGGTCTGTCGTCAGGGGCATAGCATCCACATTTAACCACTTCCATGTGAGCGGCATTGGCTCTCTATCAAGATTTGAATCGATTTCGAAATTTCCTCTCTGCTTAACTTGCCGTCACTAGCCGATCTTCTTTGCCCCTGTGTGCTCTCGCAATACCTGCTCCTGGTCCTTATCATGTCATAACGTCGACCCTCAGTCTAAATTAAAATCTTTCGGTGATTGGGCCTTCAGTGCATATGCACCGAAAGTGTAGAACTTGCTTCCGGCTATAGTCACCTGTTACCCGGCTATCTGAAGTAACCTTTATCTTGTAAGTCTGCTAAAAATGCATCTATTCCAGTCAGCTTTCTCTTCACCCAAGCGAAATTGTCTTTGTTTTGTTCTGGTGTGCTTTGCATGCTTAATCGTGCCTGATTCTGTGTATGCTACTTCACAGAGGTCCTACTAACCGGTTTGTTTTGTCTTATTTGTTTTAGCATGCTGGCCTAGGTGATGTTTATTTGTTTTTGCATGCTGCATGATACCATTTATATCAGTAAACCAATGGGATATTTTCTCTTGCAGTGAGTTGTAAAGCACTGGATAAAGGTTTAGTTTTCTTAGGGTGCTATACAAACGATCTATTATTATTACTGTTATTATGATTTCTGCTATTGTTTACATCAACAGGATTATCATTAAGGAAAGATTTAATTATGTGCATATAGTATGTAATATTATATAGAGCAACTGATCAATTCTATAGTTCATTAACTTCGTCTATAGTAATGATAATACATTTTTTAGAAAACCCTTAGAAACCCTAAGAAAACTCAGTCTCTTTCTAGGCACTTTATATTTGCTGCAAAGGAAGCATGACTGCATAGTTAGCATGTAGCATGGTCAATAACAAAAAACATTACATGGTTAGAGGTGACAAGCACGGGGTCAGCATGCAAATATGGTTAGTCACACCATCCACTGTTTCAGCATGCACAAGCACACAAAGGAAGAATCACATGGGCCCACAAATGCTGTGATAGATAGGTGCGTTTTTAGCGTCTTTTTAAATATGGTCAAGTCAAGGGATGTCGCGATGCAGGTCAGAAGTGAGTTCCAGGCTTTGGGAGCATACGAACTAAAGGCATCGTCTCCAAAGGATTTCAGATTCGTACAAGGTATACGTAAACGATAAGATTAGGAAAAGCAAGCGGTATGATGCTTTAGGGGGGAGTAGATCTGGTAGGTAAGCTGGAGCCAAAAGAATAAAGGGGCCCTAAAAGTAAGTGACAAAACCATATAGCTGAAAGTAGGCAGGCTTGACTGTGAAGCTGATAGGGTCGTCTGATGAAAGATCACCTTGAAACATGACATCTAGATTTCGTGCAGATTCAACAGGATATGCTGGCAGAGCCGATTTTGAGCTTTTTAAGTTTTCCAATTTCTGAATCACTCCTGGTTTGCCCATAACTAGTAAGTTGGTTTTATCATCATTCAATTTAGAAACGTTTGCTACCATCCATGTGCAGATGACATCAATGCATGCAGTAAGGGAGTTGAGAAAATTTGACGTGCTGGAAGGCTGGAAGGGATCAAAGCAAAGATACAACTAAGTATCATTTGCATAGAAGGGAAAGCCTAGATCGTGCCTGGAAATCACATCGGCATGTGGGAAAGCATAAACTGTGAAAAGTACTGAACCCCAAACCCAGAGCCCTGAGGCACACTGTATTTCATAGGTTCCTAGGATGATGATTGTCTGTTCACGTCAATACTCTGGAATCTCTCACTGAGGTAGAACCTAAACTATTAAAATGCAGTGCCAGTGATGCCCAGGCGAGATGAGAGGCACTCAAGGACTTGGTGATCGGTGGTGTCAAAAGGTGCCTAAAGATCGAGAAAAACAAGCAGAGATGCTCTGCCTAATCTGCATACCTAAGTAGGTAGTTATGCATGCGAAGCAATCCCGACTCAGTTAGATTATCTTTAAAACCAGACTGGAACTTACTAGCTAGGTTTGAAGTGTCAGTATATGAGTTCAGCTGGTCTGTTACTACTACTCTTTCCAGTTTCTTTGATAGGACAGGTAGCTGGGAGACTGGGCGAAAGTTTCTCAAGTTCTCTCGGTCTATTGTTGGTTTGTGTAGTAGTGGCTTGACTAATAATAATAATAATAATAATAATAATAATAATAATAATAATAATGCCCTTGATAAAGCATCCTCAGAGAACTCAATCTCTTTCTAGGTGCTTTACATTTGCTGCAAAAGGAAATGCAATTGAATGATGAGTATTATCATGCTTGATAAACAACATGAAAAACATGGTTAGAGGTGACATGCACAGGGTCAGCATGCAAATGTGGTTAGTGGCAGCATGCACAGTGTCAGCACGCATAAGCACATGAAGGACGAATCACAGGGACCCACTAAAGGCTGTCCTAAATAGGTGTGTTTTTAAGTTCCTTTTAAATGTGGTCAAGTCAGGGGATTTTGTGACGCAAATCGGGAGTGAGTTCCAGGCTTTGGGAGCATACGAACTAAATGCACGGTCTCCGAAGGATTTGAGGTTTGTACGAGTTATTGGTAGACTGTTGGATTCCGAAAAGCGGGTGGTACGATGCTTGGCCTGGTGAGGTAATAGATGTGAGAGATAGGCTGCAGCCAAAGAATGGAGGGACCTAGAAGTGAGCAACAAAACCTTGAAATCAATCCGTTGCTTGACTGGTAGCCAGTGCAGGTCGGCGAGAAGTATGGGGCAGACTATGGGGCAGCAGCAGATCAATGCATCATAGAAGCAAGACAGTGGGATTAGGGTCTAGAGGACTGGTTGTGCTCTTTGATTGATATATGAACTTCAGGACGAGGTCGCTAGTGACCTCCTTGAATGTAGACATTAAGGTGCTACATGGAATTGAGGGACATGATTCCAAGAGGAATGCTGCCACCTTAGGGAAGCTTTCCGTGATCTTGTCTATCATGTTGACAAAGAAGCTTGAGAAGCCATTAGTTAGATCATCACAGGTGTCACTAGGTAAGGAGCTAACCAGGGAGCAGTCAAGGAGATGGTTGATCGTCGGCGCCAGCATTTTTGGATTGTGCATCTGTGATTTAACAATGTTTTTATTGAAGCTAGACTTGGCCTTTGCTATGATCGATTAGTACGATCTACAGTAGTCCTCGTGTGCCTGTCGATAAACCATCACTCCTGATCTTTAGTTTGGTTTTTCAAATTCGCGTGGCAGACCCAGCCTGAAGCAATAAGCGTTTAGATGTTCATAGGCACGGAATTCTTACGTACTATGGTCAAACGACAAACAGGTAAGCTTTAATCAGGTCTTGGCTGTATCGGTTTCCGTATACGATGTTCACAAAAACTTCGATTCTCGGAAGAGAGAGAATTCTGCAACTGACAAGAAATGCTAGTAGCATGTGGTGTCGGGAGGCAAGAATGCCTTTCAAGGCCTTGATCGTCAGCTGGTCTTGCCTGGCCATTCCGGGCTGTGTTGCCCGTGTCATGCACACAAACTTAATAACTTCGATGCCGATTGAATATATCCAGACAGTGTGTTGTGTTTTGCATATACCCACACAATTTCAAGTTGGTGTCAATGTGCATTCACATGCAAAGTGTCTCCACAGTCTTAACTATCCATTCCATGCTGTACTGTGCTTGCCGAACTGGAATGCTTGCATCTCACGTTTGATTTGATTGCACTACCGGCAACTGTTTCCGGTGTGCCGATGTGATACTTATATGTGCCTATAGCTTTCAAATTCAAATAGATTGCAAAGGCCCGGCATTGGCCCCGCCTCTGCCGTGCCCAGCCATGCTGCCACCCATTTGAGCAACTTCATTTTGGCAGTGCAAACCTTGACAAGCTTATGCGTAATACAAACTACTGCGTTCTCAGAGTGAATTTTCAAAATATCCTCAAACGGTTTTATTAAATGAGATGTTGACCGGAGTACAACTAATCGCTTGGACGTCGGCAGGAAATACTTTCGTAAATTTACTTCGGCAGCTGTCATTTGGGATTTTTATTCAGTTACTGGGAAGGGTAAAATCTTTGTTTTGTCGTGGTTTTGTTCCGTTTTTTCCGAGACTTCACGAGCGAGGTGCTGTGAAATGTCCTTAGAATTGCAGGTTGTTAAAAACATAGAAGAGCGTGGCTGAATATACAGTGCATGCACTTTCAGGTGTAGACAGCGAGGACTAAAAAGAAAAAATTATCCTTTTCGAATGACGGTTTAGTTTTTTGAGTATTGCAAGTGATTACTCTCAGTTAACTTGCTGTGATGTACAACACATTGCCAATGTTTGCATATGCAACAAATTTACCGAATTATATTTGACCAAGGCTGAGCTTGAAACAATGCAAGAAATATCGAAGATTTGCTTCCTTTTTTACTTCACCTGAGCTTCACGTGTGTAGGAAACCCATTCACGAACCGTGACAAAGTCAGCAGCATCCGGCAATGTTTTTATAACAGCAGTAGCCAAAGGATAGTAGACTTGCACGACAGTACCAAATAATAAATAGTCACTAAGAGCCGGACGAGCTGTAATGGCCAACTGCTCGGCACATGAGCCCATGCAGACAGACCGGCGGTTGAGTCAGCACGTGCTGAAAGAATGGCTCGGCATATGCATCAAGCAATTATTCTCCATGAACTAGAATTTCGTGCGCACTGTAGAGGAAAATAGATAGGCTTTATAAGCTGGTCTTAGCTGTCGAAGATTCCTAGTTCGGCACTCTGCAAAACTTGTAAATTTACAGGCAATTCTACACTGGTCAGAAAACTCCGGGTTTTGTGAACCGGAAGCAGAAACTAGTCCATTTGTATGATAATAACTTATTAGCAATGATTGGTTCTATTTCGGCCCATTTACCTTTTACGCGGCACAACTAGATGTGTTGCAGCAATTTACCCTATCAGTATGTGATGATTCTTATTTTGTAGGCTGGATAACGTTTCACGGTCACCGTGGTTTAGCCTTGTAGCCACAGCCATCCAGGGCTTGGGCACCATACAGGCTTATGGCAAGGAGAATTACTTCCTTACCAGGTGAGCTTCGATGAAGTATACAGTAAGGTGACTGTTTGAGCAGTCACATCTATGTATAGTTTTGTGAAATTGCTCTGCTCGCAGTGGGCAATGGAAAATTACCTGCTGCCTTACTCGAACCCACGACCTCTGTTGTGAAGCTCGACAACCTTATCCCCCGAGCTAACCCCTAGTGGAACCCCCATCTTGTTCCTGCTGTGTGGATTGCGGCTACTCTTTTTAGCTGTCGGACTGATACCTGTTCCTACAAGATGTAAGTCGTTGGAGCGGTTCGTTATCTCGAAGGTGACGTGCGTGCACTAACGCTGTAGGTTCAACCTCTTGTTGGATAGAACAAGCATGCCGCTCTTCCTGTTCAACTCGGCAATGCGCTGGGCAGCGACTCGCCTGGAAGTTATCACCATCACAGTGACGACGTTCACCTCGGGATTTATAATCTGCTTGCCCCAAGGGTTTCTAGAGCCGGCCTATGCGGCTTTGGCTCTGTCGTATGCCGTGAGTGTAAGTCTCTTCTCCTGTCAAGACGTGCTACGTGCGCCGAGTTCCCCGATATCCAATGGTGTCCGATCTGTGAGGTATCCTTTCCCAAGTATAATTGCAATGTGTTTTTGTGTTCCAGCTGACCGGGCTGTTTCAGTACACTGTTAGACTCCTCATCGAAACAGAATCCAGGTTTACGTCGGCAGAGCGGATAATTGTTGACATAAGGGTGTGTACACCAGATCTTCCTTTCTCGATCTCCCCATCTGTCTATCAGCCTCTATCTCTATTTAGTTAATCTTCTGTCAGTGAAATTCTCGGGAAGGGTGATAGTGCCTGTTGCTCCATGCTTTTATACTGCAATGGTTGAAAAATAGTCGCGTGGAAGGCTGACTGTCTCTTTTCTTAGCTGATTGAACAGCCTCATTTGTATAGTGGCAGAAGAGCCTTCTGTTTGCGCAATCAAAATACTCCTATGTGCATGCCACTGCATTGGTCATCTCCTAGCCACGGCAAGCAAGCTTCAACCTGCTGCTTGCACTACTTTTTTCTTTGAACGGCTGACGGCATGAATGGCATCCCTTGTGCTGCAGAAGCTGCAGACTGAGGCTCCAGCCGTGATTCTGACCAACCGACCACCGAGTCAGTGGCCACACGAGGGTACTATTACCTTTGAGAACGTTTGCCTCAAATATAGAGAGGAGCTTCCACTCGTTCTAAAGAACATAAATTTCAGCACCTATCCACGTGAAAAGATAGGCATTGTGGGAAGGACAGGATCAGGTTGGTATCGCCATGAACATTCGCTTGTGCACTTTTGCTGAGTTTATGCCCGACCGTTTACGCGACCTGAAGCTATGTGGGAATGTTGTTCAGCTATTCTTGCATGTGTGGATGCATTGCAGGTTTATTAGCATTATCAGCTTCGGCTTGCAATACCTTGTTCGTTATAAATTTAGGCCTGCCAGATCATGATTTTTGTGATTTCCATGTCTAGGCAAGTCGTCACTGGGTGTTGCTCTTTTTCGGCTGGTCGAGGTCTGTTCGGGGAAGATAACCTTGGACGGTGTCAATATTAGCAACATCGGCCTGGAAGATCTGCGTTGCAAGCTGGCTATAATTCCGCAAGACCCGGTTCTTTTCAGCGGAACCGTGAGGCAAGTTTGTGTCGTGACCAACTGGTCGGCGAGTTGGTTCCTTCGTTTAATGATAGTGCACTCTAACTCAAGAACATTGTCTTGGGACAGTCTGTATTAACTAGTGGCATGTTATGGTTGCCTTCACACACAGAAAGTATTTGTGTAAACGGTCAATTTCCGAGATTTCTGGCTTGTGCTGCTTCATAATTGCAGCTCAGTGTCATCCCTATTGTGCAAAATTAGGTTTAAAGCATGAAACCGACCGGGCGAAGGCTTTATAATAATAATAATTATAATGCACTTGATAGAGCGCCCTCAGAGAACTCAATCTCTTTCTAGGCGCTTTACATTTGCTGCAGAGGGAAATGCAATTGAATCGTGAATAATATCATGCTTGATAAACAACATGAATAACATGGTTAGGGGTGACATGCACAGGGTCAGCATGCAAATGTAGTTAGTGGCAGCATGCACAGTGTCAGCACGCATAAGCACATGAAGGACTAATCACAGGGACCCGCTAAATGCTGACCTAAATAGGTGTGTTTTTAAGTTCTTTTTAAATGTGGTCAAGTCAGGGGATGTTCGGACACAAGTCGGGAGGGAGTTCCAGGCTTTGGGAGCATACGAACTAAATGCACGGTCTCCGAAGGATTTAAGGTTTGTACGAGGTATTTCTAGACTGTTGGATTCCGAAAAGTGGGTGGTACGATGCTTGGACTGGTGGGGGAGTAGATGTGAGAGATAGGCTAGAGCCAAAGAGTGAAATGACCTAAAAGTGAGTGACAAAACCTTGAAGTCGATCAGTTGCTTGACTGGTAGCCAATGCAGGTCGGCGAGAAGTGGTAGGATGTGGCAACTGCCACGCTCACGACAGACAAGCCTAGCTGCAGAGTTTTGCACCAGCTGTTAGCGCCTGATTGCACTTGCCAGTAAGCCAGCAAGCAGTGAGTTACAGAAGTCAAGATGGGATGTCACGAATGCATGGACCAACTTAGACGTGGTATCCTTATCTAAACAAGCCCGAATTTTAGCAACGTTATGTAGCTGAAAGTAGGCAGGCTTGATTCTGGAGCTGATGTGGTCGTCTAACGAGAGGTCATTTTGGAACATGACACCTAGATTTCGTGCAGATTCAACAGGAGATATGCTGGCAGAGCCAATTTTGAAAGTCAGCCTTTCCAATTTCTGAATTACACTGGGTTTGCCCATTACTAGTAAGTTAGTTTTATCATCGTTTAGTTTTAGAAAATTTGCTGCGATCCATGTGCGGACGTCATCAATACATGCAGCAAGTGAGTTGAGAGAATTCGGGTTGCTCGAAGGCTGGGATGGATCAAAGCAAAGGTACAGCTGAGTGTCATCCGCATAGAAGTGAAAGCCTAGATTGTGCTTGGCAATCACATCAGCAAGAGGAGAGTATAAAACGCGAATTTAGTCACTCTATCGTTATAAGAGCACTGCCCTAGGTGTTATTTTATTCCTCAGATCTCCGTGTGGTATAGATCAAGTAGACCAGCTGATTAATATCATTATTGCTATGCAACTACCTGTCACCGCACGTGGAATCGGTGGATTTAACAGCTTCACTTCCAATGGCAGAGCTAGGATATTCATCTGGGGTGTAAGACCAACAAAATTTTTATTTAGGGAGCAAGACCCACAAGATTTTCAAGTAGGCAAGGGGGACCAAACCCGTTGTTAATGGTGAGTAATAGCATAAGGTCGTAGTATTTATTCTACACACACTTGGTAGTGGCTCATTTAGTGGAATACAAGTGTAATCTCTTCTATGGGGATGGTTGTGGGCT
The DNA here is from genome assembly GCA_009760855.2 of Cristatella mucedo. Taxonomy (NCBI): domain Eukaryota; kingdom Metazoa; phylum Bryozoa; class Phylactolaemata; family Cristatellidae; genus Cristatella; species Cristatella mucedo. The sequence continues at coordinate 1,903,033 of WPIO01000012.1, forward strand.
TAGGAATATGTGTGGCCCAGCTTGCTGCCCCGATGTAGGGGGGGGGGCAAATGCCCCCTGCCCCACCCCTGGCTCAGCCACTGCTCACTGCTGTATGCTTCTATAGCGACAGACAAGCCACATCGGCTTTCACTCACCTTACTGAGGGCAATAAAGTATTGTGTAAAGTATTGCCCGTGGTGTGTCGTTCGTTTTAAACAACGGTACACAAGCAAAGCCGTTTTCTTAACTGCACAATCTCTGTTTGTGAAGGATGGGCCCAATACCTTTTTGGAAAGCCGTGCACCCCTGGCTCGCTCTGTCCTGTGTAGGTGCGTGGTATGTAGAAGTGATGTTCCCAGCTATGAATCTACGAATGAGCAAGATAAACTCGCTGCCGACTTGGCGGTACGAACTACTGTGTGAGCTTGCCTTCGAAAACATCCATGTGCTAATATTCTACTGAAATTTTTTTATAGTTCCCATGCTGGACTTGATAAATTGCTCATTTTCTTCGAAACTGCATAGATTTCGTATAACTCTATTCGTTTGCCCACTCAGGATTAGCTTTTCTGTTGAATGACTACTAGTCGCAATCTGTAACTCACTTGCTAAGGAAAAACAAGTCTATTTAAACGCCTGCTTGATATAGCAGTAGATGAGCCTTAACATATATCACCGCTTCTCTCAGGAGGCAATAAACGATTGCCTCCTGTAGGACTCAAACCCACGACCGGGGCGTGAAGTGTGAGCACTTTACTTGCTGGCTAAGGGAGAGTGGTAATAGCCTTCGAACCTACGTTATCCGCCTGATTGGGCTCAATTTAATACACAAAATGAGTATTGATGGAGTGCATTTAAACTCGGTGTATCACCGAGAACCAGAAAGAAATGAGGTAAGGTGTTTGAAAAGAAGTATTCAGTACTTCAGTAACACCACGCTAGTGAATAGTAGTAATAATAATAATACATGTTTTTAGCGGCGCCCTCAGCAAACTCAATCTCTTTCTAGGCACTTTATATTCGCTGCAAATGAAGCATAATCTAATGGTTAGTGGAGTTCTCACTTTCCTACTCCTGCCTGCAATCGACAGACTTTGTCACTGCCGACATCCTGCTGTAATAGGCGAGTTTATTCTTGTGCTCTCATAATTTTACTTGCTTCAAAAATGCAAATATTATTTCCATAAAGAGTGCCATGACTTGTGGACTGGCTCCGTGTAGAGCCTGGCGGGTACAATTCAGCTAGTATGATGCAATGTAGCCTTGAGATTGAACACTGGATTTAAGAGAGCTGGTGTATCAGTTTGGACCTTGCTTACCTTGTGTCTAAGATAGTCAGCTTATACTGTAAGGCAATCTCCTAGAATGTCTAATTGACACACCTCCTCTAGCTGCTCCATAGCACACTCTTTCACCCTTTCCTTGATGAGTCCACCGAATTTTACACGGGGGGGGGGCTGTGGAAGCAACTGCATCTGTGATCAGTTCTCAGTCAAAACTAGGCAGAGCTGCAACACAGGTATGGTGCATAATAATAGATCATGTGCATGCAGATTTAGGTTCTGTATAAAACAATCAAATCCACTCGACATCGGCCTAGTTATGGCTGAATTTGCTTCCTAGTTACGAGGGTATGCTTGAAAAATAGCAGACTGTCGTAACTGATTAGCGAAAGATTGTGTTAGTAGCCAGTACTATCAGCGTTCTTGATCTTGCAGGTACAATTTGGATCCTTTTGGCATGCACACTGATGGGGAGCTGTGGAACTCATTAGAGAAATGTCACATCTTGGAGTCTGTAAGTCAGATGCACATGTGGGCAGAAAGGTCGTTAAATGTCCATAAGTGTGCATTTTAGGGTTGGAACGTTATCGGTAATTAGCTTGTGTTTCTTATATGTTGCACTACAGGACCTGCGTTACTTTAAACTCTTAATTATTATGTTTGCCTGTCCATTGTTTGTGCACTGTGTCTCGCCTCTTTATTCGAAGATCAGCCGAGTGCTCCGGATCCGAAAGAGTGTCCTATTGTTGGTCGCCTGGCTGTCGTGACCAATCGTGTAGCCTTCATTCTGCATTGCTCGTTTTCATTTCTGTTCTTCGCCGGAATCTATCATGAGTTGCTCGTTTGACTTTAAGATGTTCAACTTATGGTCAACATTAATTCGTCCAATCTCATGGGGAGTTGGTGCTAATGGTCCTAAGTTTGTTTTTGTTTTTTATTCACGAACGGTCTAGGGCTTAACCTACTCTGTCCAGAATTACTTTCTGTGGTAGCCTGAGATTCCCTTTGGCCTCGTGAATAACTTCTGAAATTGGTTCTCTGCGTCTTTGCCGAAGGGTCATTCAATGCTGTGCTTTGTTGAATTTGTGGCATATAAACAGCACCTGGCGGTGTCAAATAGAAATTGACTCATGAAAAAGGCATTGTCCTTAGTGGAGGAGCAGAGCTTACCGAGGCATTGGCCATAATTAACCCTGGGCGTTCCAGACCTTGGCCTTACAAGGGGTAACTAACCTTGAAAATGCTTTTGGGGGTGGGCTATATATCTGGCTGATGCTGCCCACATACCCATTGGATCAATTCAAGAGTGCCAGCCTTTTGACATCAGGATCTGCTTTATTACAATTTAAGCTGCACTGTGCACTCCCGGTGTGTGCTGGGCCTAACCAGATTCTTTTCCATGCAGCAACCTCTATTCAGGGTTGGGCTGACAGAGCATCATGAGCTCTTCAGGAGTCAGTATGAAATCAGGTGAGCCCCATGATCAACAGGATGGTACAAGGTGTGGCTCTTCGTGAAGTCATATGGGCAGCTGTTGCATGGTTGTATCCAGGAGTATGGAGGTGAGAGTTTGGCTCGCTTTTGGTTGCAGCATTATTGCAGACAGATGGAGCAGGCCCGTAGGCCTGCTTTTGAACTATTTCCTGTTCATTCACTTCATATAACTTACAGTCTCATCGACACTTGCAGTCTCACGGACTCACCTTTGAGCTGCATGATACTTTATGAAGTCCTAGCCACTTAGGTCCCAAACCTTGAATCTGTGTGTACAATTCTGGTGATACTGGTGTTTAAGAACAGCTATTCAATAACAGTATGCTAGATGCAAGTCGCAAAGCCACCCCCATTATGGCTTCACCGAAGTTAGCTGTCAGTCAGCATTTAGTCAGCAAATGATAAACTCTGTATTGTCCAGGCTGCGGCATGAAGCAAATGTGTAGTGTAAGCTAAGCGACCTTCCCAGCTGCCGCTGATGGCTGGTGAATATTTAGTTTGAGCTCAAGCTTGCTATCCCTGGCCCAAATACTGTAACGTGTACCTCTATATTCTGATTAGGCTGAGCTGCGTCGATGGCTGGCTCTGCTGTGGGTGCAGCACTTTTTGCTTTTACCAGGCTTTCCAAGCACATCGAGCTTGAGCTCACACGTTTTGACCTTTACCGTGACAATCCCTAATACATCAATTACTTCCCCAAAGAGGTGCCCTTCGCGCTGTCCTTATCATTGATTGGCCTGCAGTATCGTTGGGTGAGCAATGCATCAGACGCATTAGCTTGAGGGTGCAGGCATATTGGCACAGTTTAGCTATGCCGACATTTACCTCACTGATCTAGCCTCACTGGGACGTTGTGGACCTGCGTATAGTTGTGAGATTGGAGCGTGGACAGTCTAACAGGAATTATTTCTGGTTTTCTTTTGAGCTCTGGCAGTGTTTTTGAATATAGGTGCGCTGAAACACCGACCGATCCGAGGGCATAGGTTATGAGAAGTCTAGCGTCGACAGGCAAGGCAGTGGCAACTCCCTCGTGGCCAGCCGCAAGCTAATTTCAGTGTAAGGAAAGATAGGGAATTTTGGTTACCGAGAAGTGAGGTTGACTGAATCCCTAATTGATCCATGAACTTACCAAAACCTGTTTGTGCACATAATTCCCAGAAGATTTGCGTCAGAACAGATGGTGCATCAATCGCATCCAAAGCTGGGCGTGTTAAGGGAAATGCGTACTCACAGAGAATATGCCTGCAGACATTGTATACATTGCCCGGCTCGCACTTCTGCTTCAAGCTTTGCTGTTGTCAGCGTGTGGCCTGCCGCCCGTGTATCATTAACCGTGCTGCAGCTGCACATGGGGCCACTGATGCCAGCCTTCGAGACGGCAACCAGCCTTGGTGCTGCCAGCTTTGCTGGTGTTGGGTCACTCTTTTTAAGCTTACGGCCCGAAGCTTCGAAATATCCCGTGGCATAACGCCCATTTTCTTTCGTTTTTTCCTCGGCTCCGGCGGCATGGCACCGTGCTAGCCGCCGCGACTGCAAGCTTCGCCTTCTAGGCGTATCGCCGGAGGAGCTGGATTTGCTGCTCCCAGCTGGATCCGAGACTTCTGAGAATGCCAAGGCGGCATCGGACCGACGGGCGAGGCGCTCTCGCACGCCGACTGCTGCGCGAGCAGCTAGCTCGCAGAAAAATGGCCGCCCATCGCCATCGCACCCCCTGCCTTCCTCGCTGCAGATCATGTCGCTGGAGCAGCGCCTGGAGGCGCCCGTGCAGCAGGGTGGCGAGAACTTCTCGGTCGGCGAGCGGCAGCTGCTGTGCATGGCCCGCGCGCTGCTTCGCCACAGCCGCGTGCTGGTGCTCGACGAAGCAACGGCCGCCATCGACTCAGAGACAGACAGCCTCGTGCAGCAGACCATTCGCGAGGCGTTCCGCGACTGCACGCTGCTCGTCATCGCTCACCGGCTGAACACCGTCATGCTATGCGACCGAGTTATGGTGCTCGACGAAGGACAGGTGGGCAGCTGCTTCGGTGGCCGCCTTTTAGCTTCCCGCCAGCTGCTGTGCTCAGGGTTCGGCTCGCTCGGAGCCGTTAGTCGGCAGCCTCGAGAATTGCCCGCGACGTGTTGTGCAACGGCCGCCGATACACGGGGCAAAATGCCCGACCAGAATGGAAGGAATGCCCCATCAGAAATCACCTATATTTTCAGACTTGGCGTAGCAACCGTTGCATCGGTCCGTTTATATCGTTGCCTGAATTGACACACTAAACTAACGGCTATATACCTAGCCTCACTGGTTTAGATCTCAACAAAAAGTAGATAGAGCTGGTTTATCTTTCCTCCAGCTGTTCCTGATGTTACTTCTGTAACATGATATAGATATGACCGTAACTTTTGTTTTCATTATGGTATTTAGAAAAATAACTATTTTCTGATCCCCAGCGTATATGCCAACTTAGAGAATGAAGACGATCGGTCTCTGCATAGTTGTCAGGCTCCGACACGATATGACCGTACCACTGACCTGCCATATCTGCAGTCTGGCCTATTTTGTCTTCGTGTATCACCCAGGTTTAACCATGTATGTCATTTTCGCCATAGCTTCTGGAATTCGACACTCCTGCTCATCTTCTTGCCAGAGAAGACTCTTACTTCGGCCGCCTGGTGGCCACACAGAAGTCGCACACTGGCCTTTAAATGGCTGCCTTCACGTGCTGATGTGGCAGCCACACAGGAGTCGCTCACTGGCCTTTAAATGGCTGCCTTCACGTGCTGATGTGGCAGCCACACAGGAGTCGCTCACTGGCTTTTAAATGGTGCCTGCTGCCGCCTCGTGCTGATGCAGCGCCGTTGCATCGTGTGTGCTACACTTTCAAGTTCCTCCAGTTCCATCAACGTCAGCTTCGAGCACGAAGTGAGCTTACTAACATTAGAGCTTCAATATACAGTGCATTTGGTCAATATTTGACCCACATATTCCGTGTGCCCCATATCAAATACTCTTTTTAATTTTAAACAGGATCCTATTGAGGTTTCCTGATGAGATAGGTTTTATGAAAAATTGCAATGCACCATTTTTACTGTAGGCCTTATTGTACAAGCCTTGCTCACTGCATTTTGGAAGGCCGTGTTGAATTGTAAAAGTCAATGATTACTTTCTTATAACTTGGGTCGTATACACGAATAAGTTACTTTGTGTGAGCTTGTTAATATGTGCAAGCAAGTGCAGCCTGCTGAAGACTTTTTGGCCCGATGCAGATGACGAGCACAACCCGAACTCGGATTTCTGGTGGAGATGTGTATTCTTCACAAGTTGATTGAATGAAGGTCTGGTCGTTCGATACGTTTTCGACTTAGCCTATATTCTAGTAATTGCACTATGATCCAGCAATATGACCCGCGGAGGAACAGCTAATTATTCTGCCGATAAATAAAACCACTTCTCTCCAAAAGTCGATGCCTCTCCGTTTGCCTGCTAATTTTGGTCACCGAAGCGACTTCCGGTAACCGAAAAAAAAGCTTTGCCAAGCTTGCCTTCGATTCGCCGTCAGTGCAGTCATGTTCGGCAGAGGGATTCGAAGCCCGACGTCTTGCTTCGGTGGACTTCGGCGGCGGCGAATACTTAACCGAAGTATACCCGACACAGCTTTCCCCCATTCCAAGTGCACGAGCAATCTTACTGTTGCTCCAGCACTGTTTGTGAAGTACCAATTGATTACTAAATTCGCTTTGCTCTTTAGTCTTCGGCCGCCTTGCCGCTTGAAAGAAAGAAAGGGGGGCAGAAAAACACCCTCAAGTCGTTTGCATCTTCCGTTGGCTCACACTGAAATATATCTCACGTTATTCTTCTTCGATGCTCAGTTCTGAAAAGGCACCGACATTTTAAGAATCTCAGGTGTGTGGCTTGTGATTGGTCGATTTTTTCATTTCCGAATGCATATCGCAATTCTCCTATATAGTTTCCATTTTCGAGTACCTCGAGAGCTGTTAAGCTGCTTTGAACCCCAAGAACTTAGGAATACGGCTCCTTCCGAGGTTCATACGTACTATTGGCCCCCGAGTGGTAGGCGTTTCATCCCGCACTGACGCTATGCTACCATTGGAGAAGTGGGAGGTTCAACGAATTCGGCCGACGATCGTGCAGCAGGAAGGCTAACGGCGAGGCTGCAGCAGCCATCAACGGTGTGTAGCGGCGTGAGTTTGCCCCGTCACAAGAATCTCGTTTTTTTATAATTTTGGGCAGCATATTGGAGCTGTAGATATAAGGGGAGCTAGTTCCCGGCGAGAAAACATTTCCGACGACAACGAATTCGTTTTGGAAGCGCGGTCAAGTAGTCACGAAACATGTATAAGCCATCGTCCCGTCCGTACGTTTTGACATTTACACACACGTATTATTCGGAGAGCTTCCAAGGACTTAAAAAATTATTTAAAAAATTTAGTAATCCTAACTTAATGTTGCAATAAGGGCTTGTCCAAACGAAGTACATGAGGATGCTTATCTCTGTCTATGCACCGTTTAGTTTGACCCGATGAGAAATACTTAAGATTACGTGCTGTTTTAGAGGTTACCTGATTGCCGAGCTTATTATTCAGATTGCCAGAGCAAGTCCAACTAAGTAAGCTAGTCACTAGCTGTTACCATTTAGGGTTTGTATATGCTTCCTTTGCATCGATTTTTATTGTATTTTACGTATGGTTTCGCTAAATGTATTTTAAGTTTCATCGGGAAATGCATTACTCGCGGTTGCTATTGCCTGTTCAAGTCTTACTGGATTTTAATAATAATAAGTCCTTTTCATAACACACTACTACCAAACTTTTCCCAACTCGCTGCAAGAGAAGCAGTAACCCTGGAATAATGAAATTCAAGTTATCCTTATGATGCAAACGTACAAAAGCACGCAGAAAGACTGTGAAAGCCAACGGCAGAACCGGAACTTTTGTAAAGGCATGAGACCGGCAAGTTATGAAATATTACAGGTGTTTATTTGACACTCACTCAGTGGTTGCTCTGTGAGGCGGTAAGTAGGTCATAATCTCGTAGTCGGGGAAGCTCGAGGCGTATGTATAGGGGCGGTACAGGTCGCTGCCCTGCTCAAGAGGGGCAACGACCCCCACCACCTACACTTGGCGCTCTGCCAATGCTCAGACGACCAGCTAGTATGACCCCTCGTTAGTGGTGTGCACTGAATGCACTTGGAACAGATGCATTGCAAGCATGCTGGGCTTTAGGGAAGGAGCAGGTGCTTTAGCAGGAGTCTCTAGCTGAGACTTAAATGATGCAGTGTCAACAAAGGTGGAAACGGAATCCGGAGTCGAGTTCCAAACTTTTTGTGCGTCAAGACTGAAAGAAAGCACGATCACGCAAGATGTCGGTATAGTATGAGGAATGGCAAGGCGACAGGAAGCCGCAGAGCGAGCGTGCGTTACCAGAGTACAGCGGAGCAAGCATGTCGAATCGGTAGGCTGGTACGACCGACCGCGTGAAGTGACCTAGAGGTCAGAGAAAAAGAGTGACAGTCAAGGCTCAATAAGGAGCTAGCGACGCTCAGAGAGACGCGGTGTTATTAGGCAGCCACACACACCCCGCTGATGGCAGGCAGGGCGAGCGGCCTGCGTTTCGCACCGGTAGCAGAAGATTAAGGGTTCAAGCCAGTAGAACATAATTAAAGGAGTTGACCATCTCCCATCGGAAGCGATCAGGAAATATGCACACGTCCACAGCACGCAGGCCACTTAGTCGGCTTCATGCAGTTAATACTTTGTCTTGGAGCATTAAGCCGAAATTAAATGAACACTCTACCTGGACCTACCGCTGCCGTCGGTCGGCAAACGCTGCACACACTCGCCGAAGCCTCGGTACTTCCGGTCGGTCGCCCGCAGGCAGCGTCTTTAATTCCGGCTGTTGAATTTCCGTTCCCTTGAAATCAAGAGGCTACTTAGCTACAATCAGGTTGTCCAGGAGAAGCTAGTTGAATTTCTGCTGGCCCAGGCGTGTATGGCACCATGCTTTGGTGGCCGTGTGTCTGAGACCACCCACTCGGATTCTCATTCTTTCAGTCCAGGCGGTCTGACAAGGTGGGTTGCAGCATTGCTGCTGTTGTTCCTGAATCTCGTGGCTGTAGTGGCGGCAGTTTTTGCACGAACCAGTGACAGAATCACTTGCTAGCAGGTCCCCATCAAAGACCATGCTGCTCAGAGTTGTGATCTACAGACCTGGCAGTCTAAACTTAATGATGGAAAAATTGTCGGACTTGCTCAATAAAATATTCGTACGTGACAGGTCGTTATTGATTGTAGGTGACTTCGAAGTTCACGCTAACAATCCTAGCAACAGTCAAGTCTGCTAATTTCTCGACTAGAAAACTTCGGTTTAGTTAAAACTATTAATCGTGGCACTCATATCAGTGGCCACATCCTCGATCTCTATCACTGTTTGAACCACTAACCTTGTTGTGTGTCCGCTGATCATCTCAGATCAGTACTTAGTTTTGTTTACGCTTTTTATTTGGTTGTACGTGCAGGGTAATGTTGAGTTTGTCTAGCGACGCAACTTGATAAGCATTGATGCAGAGAATTTTTTTTTTAATTACTCTTTGATGCCTTCTTGATCTGCACTCAGACTTGGCCGACAGCCTCGATAGCTTCAATGATGCAGTGGACGTGAAACTTGACGAGCATGCTCTCGTACAGTCTGTCTTCTCCATATACAGAGTCGTGGAGATTCTTTTCAATTTACCAAAAAGCTTCAAAAGATGTGCCGTGTTAAGCACAGGTTGGAGCACTGATTTAAGAAGTGTTGGTCTGACTAGGATATAGCCAATTTAAATGACTTCATTCATGTCTACACCAGGAAGCTTGAAAAAGTAAAGGGTTCGTATAGGTCAGACAAAACCGAGCTAGGAGTGATAGGGTTGAGGCTTGCGTCAGGTCAGCCTGCTAGTTGATCGGTGGACTCCAAGCTCGTTCAGTTGCAGGCCGAGAGCTGGAATGCCGGCGGTAGCTTTGTCTGTATAGAGAAGTACGGTTGTGCGGCCGATGGCCGGTACTAAATGGCTACCTTTAGAAAGTATAGAAAAAAGAGCTCGTCTCCTAAGACCCTATAGTTTTACCTTTTCTTTTTTTATCGCTTTTACTGGTTCTTCACCAATCATTCTTGTAACACTATTATTTAGATATTCGATGATCTTTGGTAAATTATCAATCCACTCTTTATTTCTAGTATAATCTCCTTTATTAATACTTTCTAATTCTTTTTCATACTGAGCAATGAATGCTCTTTCAGCAACTGTTCTATTCATTCTTTCAACTAATGCAACAATCTTTTTACTAGTTCCTTCAATAATTTGTGTTTCATGTTTTTTCATTTCTTTAGCAAACTCTACTTTAAACTCTGACCCAGGATCTACAGTCATTTTCTTTGGCCATTTCAAAGGACCTTTACTGTAGATATCTATCATTGCTTTTGTTACTTCTTTAGAAGACTTTGTTTTAAGAGGTCTTGATTCTTTATATCTACTAGCAACATCAAAAACACTCAGAGCATATTTATTTCCAGAATCATTAGGCATATACAGAATGTCTGCTTGGTGACTTTTATTAGGCTCAACAATATTAAAGAAACCTTGTGGAATTTTTTTAGGTCTTGGTTTGAATACTTGGCTTATATCTAAGTTAGGATTGAATTTAACTTCTTTTTTCTTTCATTTAGAGTTAAAAACGACATCTATAGAGAATGGAAATATTTTGTGATATATGCTTAAGCACGTTTAGTGAAGTTGAATACCTTGAAACAGGTCATCCATATTGTAAACCAAAAAGAAAAAGACCAAAACAGGAATATTAAATACGTTGTTGTATCTGTGATACAGATATGGAAGAAACTGAATTTGATTCTAACCTTTTTCGTAACAACCACTGTATAATGTTACTGCAACATAAATTCTAATTATTATAAAAAAGAAAAACCAACTAGACTATATTCATTGGTTAAGAAACACTTAAAAAAACAATTTTGTTCTACTTCTTTACATAATTGTTTAGATCATGAAGCCATCTCTTCCATTTCTAAATTATTTCCGGTTGTTAAAGGTAAGCATAAAGCAACAAAGTTAAAAGAGTTAATAGTTTTAACAGTTCATTTATACTTTTCAGGTGGGTACATAACTAATGGGTTTACCTTTAATTTTCCTGTACTATCAACGAAGTAATACTCTGTCGGTAACCTAGAAAAATATACATAATACTTTAAATTAACACCAGTTGTTGAAGTATTTATAGCTCTTACATCACCAGATACTACCGCCGTATCGGTATTGGGTTTTAGAAATACACAATTAGATGCTCTAACAACCATTACGTTCAGGATCATTATAGGTGGAGACATTTTATTTGTCCATGAGTAAGTGGTTGATAGATTTAAAACTGAGTTTAATGCTTTAGGGTCCATTGAGATTGAGATTACTTCAGTTTTTTTAAGCGTTTTATCTACATAATTCTTTGTTGCAACATCCAAAAGATTTACAGGCTCTGCAAAGTTTGTTATTGAATACCCACATATTGATATTTGTTGTTGAATGAAACCCCTTCAGTAATACATCTCTTTTCATTCCTCCATACGTAACACAATAGTCATCGTGTAAGACTACTGGATTGGCGTTTTCTGAATTCCAATAAGTAGATGTTATGGCTTTACCATTCATATCTAGATCTCCTAGTATTGTATCACCCGTCTTCTTAACATAATTATTTACTTGACTAATATTTACACCATCGGTAGGGTTAACACCTACTCCAAGATTTGTAATACGTTTACCTCCAAGATTCATTGTTATTCCTGTATAAACGACAAAGTTTGCATCGGCATAGGCTTTTGTAACAGCGTCACAGTCATTTACAGGATCAGCTAAATTAATAATTCTATTACCATTCGCATCAAGATCGGAAAGAATGAATCCATTATTCTTTGATACATAGTCCTCGGTGTGACACTTTTTGTTCATCTATATAATTATTTATTAATATTTTAGATCTTTCCAACACTTCTTTAACCACTAGAATAATTCTTACAAATCTAAACTGATCTTCTTCTTCTACTACTTGTATCTCTACTTTTTTATATAATATTTTATATCATAACCAAAAGTTTTTTTATTGTAAAAACAACCATATTCAGAAATTATATCGAATTCAAATTCAAAGTACTTCTCATCTTTAAGTAAAAACATAAAAAGAGGTTCACGTATTGGTATATCATATTCATAAGTTGTTGGAATTCTGACTGTTTCTGCAGCAACATAGTCTTTAGGTACATCATAGCAATTCAAACCTGAAACGAATATTTCAAATTCACTATAAAAACATCTGCCAAGCTTTAACACATGTAAACCAAGTAGACACTCCGCAAGATATTGTTTTGGTATAAAGTCTTCAACTATATTACGACTCCATAAACATTTTATTTCTATTAGAGTGTCTTCATCTATAATTCCATCTGGAGAATAAAGATAAACTCCGTCACTAGTAAAACATCCATTTGAATTCTTAATACTTCTATTCAACTTCATCTCTAGAAATTTAGCTGCTATTGGCTCGAATACTTTTCCAAACATCATCTGAGGAAATCTCATAGGTTGAGAGTTAGCAATTTTTTTTAGTTTTCTATTTGAAATTAATTAAATGTCACAATCAATTTGAGATCCAAATGTCATATCATTTCCTAAAACCGAATACACTTCCGATCCTCCAATATTTAACTTCATAGCCTTCTTCCACTCATCAGACCCCTGAATACAATTTGTTTTTGCATTATATCTATTAATCTTAATTTATTAAATATCTAATGGATTGTAAAGAGACCTTCCTTTACAACAAACAAAAGGAGTCCCATTTCCACTAGATGTTAATTCCAAAGTGTTCTCACAGATAGTGATATAATGAATCACAATCGTCGGTGCAGCAGCAGCCGTAATTTCAGGTTGTGCTGGTATATTTCCAGCAGCAGCAATAGCGGCACTAACACCAGGTATTGTAGAATTGAAGTCAATAGTTACATCAAGTTTTGTTGTTGATCTAAGAGGTTCATCATTATATTGTAGATCAATAACATGAATAGGATAAAGAGTTAACCATTCGGGAAAGGTAACACCAACAGGTACATTTAGTTCATTTGATCCAAGGAACTGTTTCCTAAATGTAATAAAATCAAGATAAGGAGTTGACCATTTGGCGTCTTTTGGATAGCCATTCCTTAGAACCGATGGATATTGTTTTGTGCCATTAGTAACTATTGAGACACCTTTAATATCACAATGATCGAAAGTACAAGGGTTTCCAGTGTAGCTATTAAATTTATTTAAGTTTTGAGCTGCGACAATTAATAATAATATTGCACTTGATAAAGCGCCCTCAGAGAACTTAATCTCTTTCTAGGCGCTTTACATTTGCTGCAAAGTGATACGCAATAGAATAGTAAGTAAAATCATGCTTGAAAAACAAACAAAATGAATAACATGGTTAGGGGTTACAATTGACCATCTAACTTTATCAAATTCATTGTGCATAGATAGTGTCTTTGTAAATTTAAGATTTGAATTGTAACTTGATATAGTAACGTTTTCATACCGTCTAACTCTATAATTCAGTCTAAGTTTCTTTGACTTTTTACTTGTAATTTCAGCAAGCGATTTTATAATGCTTATTTCAGGAGTTACACATGGAACAATTAATCTCATTTTTGACATGCTCATTTTAAATGCATTCCAAGCACCATTTCCAGCAGCGTTAGCTGTTGTTCTAGCTTGAATTACATTAACATTATTATCCACAGCAGCACCACTTACTCCTGTCATAATAGCATTAAAATCATTCCCATTAACCCTACTTAGTTCAAGAGTAAATTGAGTATTGTAAATAATCTTATTCATATCCGCAAAAAATCCAGAGATTCTCGACAATGGGAGTGAAATACTGAATGTACCTACATTATCGGCAAGAACACTAAATAAACCTCTTCGATAAACAAATCCAATGTTTGAATTACTAGCTGTGGATGCATGAGGACTTGGATATGGAAATGGTCTAGAATTTGTTGTAGCAGCATTAGAAACGGTATACGTATCATCAAATGAGCTTGCTTCATCTTTTTTCCACCCAGTCGCACCACCTTCAGTTCTACTATACTCACTTGGATAACATAGAAGCCCCATAATTGTTGAAACAGTTCCTATATTTTGTGACACACTTTCAACGTCTTCAGCACCAAGCCTAACTTTCATTGAATTAAACATCCAAGCTCCAGCGTTGCTAACCAATCCTGCTGCAAGGTTACGATTGGGTGGTAGATAATCACCAGCAGGGGTTGATTGAACTAGAAACTGTCCTTCTAGTAAAGGGTAGCGATCTGAAAAAACTTAACATGTTTGTTGTTCTGCTGAAATATTGAATGTGACTATTTTATCAGGAATTGTATCAGTTTCCTTTCCATTAGTTTGGTAAAATTCTTTAAACTGATAATCATTGATTCTAAAATTAGGAAAATCAGGATCTTCAAGTTCAAGTATAGTGCTTGCATCTGCGCTCGTCATTCTTTCTCTATATAAAAAACTAATTTTTTAGTTTTTGAGAATATAATCCACGTCCAATTTTCTCTCTCACACTTCCACCATAGCCATCAGGTCTTGTTCTCTCTCCAGTAGGTATAATTGATTATATTGCTTTCTCAGCTTCTTTATATGTTTTTGGATCATTTTCTTTAAGAGTTTCTTAATCGTCTTCTACTTCTCCTATTTTTACTTTTTTACCTTTTTTGATTTTTGGTTTAAGTTTCTCAAGGATTGCACGTTTAATCTCTAGATCCATTTCTTTCATCTTTCTATCGTAATCTTCTTCTTTGTTTCGTTTCTCAATTTCATATTCTAATTCTTTCCTTCTCCTTTCTTCTTCAAGTTTATCATCCATCTCTCTTCGTTTATTAGCGTATTCTTGATCTATCTTTTCTTTTTTAGTTTGTAATTCAGTAATCTTCCTTGGTTGATGCATTTCAATTCCTTTATTAGCAATGTTCATACTTAAGCCAGTTAATCCAGTTAAAACAGTTGTTACTTTCCCAACACCATCAAGTACTTTATCTAAAACTCCAGATCCATAATACTTTCCTCCTCTAATGTTTTTGTGATCAATCCTTACATAGCTAGCCATCTCTCTCTATATTATTTTGAAATTTCTATTGTAGCTACAACATCTTTAATCGTGTTGAGTCTATTTTCATTTTTATCTGCTAATGTAATTCTATAAGTACAAAATGATTCTATGTCACCCCTTGTAGGTAAGTACATTACATCTGGAATGTGTAAATCAACTTTTTCACCTGGTGTAATATCTTTTACATCAATAATATATGAAGATCCTGATTGTTCTAAAACCCTTTTTCTTTTCTCTATATAATTAAGTTCTGGATTAACTATATCACAATCAACACCAATCCATTCAATGTCATTGTTGTTAAAGGATTTCATTTTATTCCATGCTATATACGTTCTAGTAAAGTAATGTGACTTTTCGTCTTTTTTATCTTCTTCTCTTCCATCACCATAATCATAATCAGGTGCGTACGTTCCTTCTTCCTTTGTATTAAAACCAAGAGTATCTCTAATGTTATGAATAACACCAGATATATCGCCTGCTAGTAAAACAGCATACTCACCTACTACTTTCATAACTATTTATCACCATCACCAACACTAAAAATAATTCCAGTACTATCTCTTCTTGAGGGGTTGTAAAGCGATGCAGCACCATCTAATCGTCTATTTAATGCTGCTACAAGTCTAACACTATCATAATAACCAGGAGGAACAGAAATTGAATAGCTATTAGCTGTTCTAGCATTATTTTTAAACCAAAGCATATCGTTTTCAAGAGCAACCATTTTTACAATGCTTTTATATGTGTAAGTAAATTCTATTCTTCTGAGCCCAACTTTTTCATACCCAGATTTAGGACCAAGCATTATTGAGGGATAGTTATTTTTATAATCTATATCGGAAGTTCCTGTTAACTTAATCCTCATTTTCTATATTTGTTTTAATTTTTTCTATACTTTTTTCTATACTTGCTTCTATACTTGTTTTACCATTTCTAATAACTATTGTAGATACAACATCTGTAATTGTATCCATCCTTTTTCCATTTTGATCTGTTAATGTAATTCAATAACCATCCAATTGCCATATATCACCCATTGTAGGTAAGTACATTACATTTGGAATGTGTAAATCAACTTTCTGTCCTGGAGCAATATCATCGGTGTCGATGAGATGTAAAGATTTTGATTGTTCTGAAAACCCTTTTCTTTTCTCTATATAATTATGTTGTGGATTAACCAAATCACTTTCAACACTTATCCATTTTACACCACTGTTATCAGGCTGAATCATTTTATTACACGCTTTATAAGTTCCAGCAAAATACATAGCTTTTTCAACTGCTTCATATTGTGTTCCACAAACCATCTCGCGGTCAAACGTTCCTTGTTCGTTTGAGTTAAAACCTAGTGTATCTCCAATACTAAAAAATTCAGCCTTTTTTGTAATAAAAGAGTTGGCTCCAAGAAAGACAACGCTATCAACAGCTACTTGCATAACTATTTTATCATCTGTATCAACACTAAATCTTATTCCGTTTCCATTTATCCCATTATACAGAGCTGAAGTTGCGTCTTTTTTCCTAACTCCTAAAGCTGTGTTTAAAGCAAGAACAATCTTCTTAGTGTCATAAGTCCCTGAAGTTTTAGGAGTACCATCTTTTTCCTTTCCAGAATCAATTTCAATGTTTGGAACTTCACCAACATCTTTAATAGAAAACTTAAACCAAAGTTTGTCATTTACACCCCTAAAGAAATTTGATATAGCTCTATTTACATATGTAAATTCTATCCTTCTTAAACCAACTTCATTATATCCAAATTTTTCTCCTAAATTAATTGGAGGAGATAATGTTTTATAGTCTGAAGACGAAGTTCCACTTAATCTTTTAGTCATTTTCCTTATATTATATTTCTATAATTTCTATAACAACAGCAATTTGTTCACCACCAAAATCTAACAACTTCAAGTTTTGATCAGTAACTGTAATATTTATATCACTAATAATTTCAGTAGAAAAATTGTGGTATTCAGGAGTATTTGGTTCGTATACCATTGTATCCCATGGGTAAAAGTCAAATCCAAAACTTCTTAAAGCTTGAGTTTCGAATCTATTTATAAAACTTGTTCCAGGAGAAACTAAATTACAATTAACAAGAACAAGTTTTACATCTGCAATACTTACCTGCTCTTCTGAATAAAACTTTTTGTTTGGAGTACAAACAGTGAGTATAATATTTGGATATGACTCTAAAAACTTGCTATCCGTTGTATAAGCAGGTTTAGTAAACCCAAGCACTTTAGAAATAGAGGATTTACTTGCAATACAACTCCACCCAACAGGCATACTAATCCATGAGTGTGCAGTACCAGTATCAACACCAACTATAAACTTATCAGTTGTAGATCCTGTTTGAGTAATATAATTATTAATCCTATCAAAAATACCAGTGTTTAGGTCATCACTATCAACCGTATAAGTTCCTGGTTCTATAGTTAAAGTTTGTTCTGAACCACCCGCACTTCTATAAACAAAAATATTATTAGAAGTAGTAATATTTTTATGGAATTGATTCCAACAAACTTCTTAAAACAAACTTCTAATTTTTTGTTTCTCAATAAAATAGGAGTACTAATATGTAGACCAAGTGGATTAGAATTTCCAATAATATTGAACACATAACCTTCCTTACTTGCTTGACTACTTTTTCTAATAACTTCAACATTCTTAAGTATGTCTTTCGCTACAACTAAAAGATCACTCATTTTCTATATACTAAATAAAAGATTATTTATTTTTGCAACGTAAGACTTTGGTGCTTTTCTAGATCTAGCTAAATAATCTACAGCAACACTTATTGAATTTACAACTCCTTTATTTCCAGCTGCAAGCTCTCTCAACCATAAATCAATCTTACTAAACACTTCTTTATCACTCTTAACAAACACTGGAACAACTTTTAATCCTTCTCCCACATTAAAATATTGTAGTCCTAATATATAATCAAAAATACTTTTTTCTTTTCTACTCATTCTTTCTTTTTTGTTCAAATCCAAACCAATTTGAAGAATTCTATCATTAATGTTACTCTCTGTGATTCCTTTTATATATTCTTTCATAGCAGCTTTCATTCCACCAGCAGATTTTGTTTTAGTAAGTTCAATTAATTCTTCTCTAATAACAAGTGGGTTTTTTGAAAATGTGATTTCAGGAAGACTATCTTCTATCACAGTTGTAAATTGTGGTTCTGTAGCAGGTTCTGTAGCAGGTTCTTCAACACTTACAATTGGTAAAGCGGTTTTTTTTTCTTCCTCTTTTCTTTGGTGTACTAGTAACAGTTGTAAATTCAGTCGTGTTAGGATCTGTAACACTAGCAGCAGGTTCTATACTAGGTTCTATACTAGGTTCTATAACACTTACAGTTGGTAAAGCAGTTTTTCTTTTTCTCCCTCTTTTCTTTGGTGTACTGGTATTACTTGCTTTAACTTCTTTTATACTCCCTTTCTTAATCTTTGGAGTACCAGTAGATGGATTAACGTTAAGACTTTCCGCTACCGTTCTTTGAACATCATCAAAAATTTCTCTTATTTCTGGATTAGCTGCATGAGTCTTTGCTTGATTTATTCTGTTTATTGCTTTTTTAGGTTCACCAGAAACAATGTCAGGAATTGCCTTTTTCAAAACGTTAGAAACATCTTGAGGTGGTTTAGGTTTAGCCTCTATCGCCTTTTTGGATTAGTTTATTAGTCTCCATTTGAATTGCAAGTTTAGGTCTCATTACTCTAAGTTTATTAAAGTCAACACCAACTGAATCATTTTTTGAATGCTCTAAAGGCGTTCATTTAGTTTATGCTCTACCTGATCTTTAGCAACAATTTCAGCTTCTATTCTTGCCATCTCTTCACCATTGTTAAGTGCGGTTGCAACATTTAACTTGTCCACTAAATAAGTTTTCTAAATCAAGAGCTTCTTCAACACTCCCTTCGTATTTTCTATCTTTATTTTGAAAAAACTTTTCTTTAATCATTCCTTTCCTATTAAGTATTGAAAATAGTTATTAGTTGCTTTCCTTCTTCATCAACAGACCAAAATCTTCATTTTTTTCAGTTTTAGTTAGATCAATAACACAATAACCAAATTCTTCCCTTGTGATAGAATCAACCCAATCTTTAAATTGCTTTCTATCTATATCACAACATATGAACGTCGTATATATTCTATATCAATATCATTTTGATTAAATATTATTATAAAGTTTACATTGTTTCTTATAGTTCTTTTAGGAACATTTGTAAATCCTTGAGAAAGATAAAATATATTCATTTTTTTATGCCATCCTCTAGTAAAATAATCTTATATAGCACTTGGATCTTCATTTATAACACGGTCTAACACAACAACATTTCTACATTTCTTATATGAATCAACATCTGGCATTTCATCTACACCATTAACCCAAACAAATGCAGGATTTTCTTTTGTCATACTTATAAATTCACGATACATTGGTTGATCTAAACTTGTTGCAATAATAGTACAAGCATCATACTTTAATTTTAATGAAAATATCCAATTCATTATTAATTGCGTCTTACCACACCCACTAGGACCTAAAACTAATGCTCTAATTGGTACTTTAGGTAATGGTTCTTCATTTCTTGTAGCGGTATCCTGTCCAAAGTCATAAGGTTTAACTTTCAAAGACATCTATATTAATTTTTTTATATTTATATATGGAGATTCATTGTAGGAAGTGTAAAAAACCAACTGACACAATACATGAGGAGCATGTTGAGGTGGATAGCACAAAAGGAATGAGAGGAATGATAAAAAGGAATTTGTACAATCTGTAGAAAAAAGAAATCAAAGTTTCTTAGACTAAGAAGTAGAGTTGCTGTTCCAGTTGCTGTTGGTGAAGGATCTTTATCACAAGGAAGAAGGATTGGAAGAAGTGTTGGTGAAGGATCTTTATCACAAGGAAGAAGGATTGGAAGAAGTGTTGGTGAAGGATCTTTATCACAAGGAAGAAGGATTGGAAGAAGTGTTGGTGAAGGATCTTTATCACAAGGAAGAAGGATTGGAAGAGGAGCGAGTCAGCAACAATTAATTAGTGAGATTAGGAGTGCGATAGACAAACTAAAAAAAGTAAAATCATCAGCTTTGACAGATATAGAAATAAATAATTATATAAAAAACTTAGATATAAAAAACTTTAGAGGTGCCTTTGCAAGAGATAAACTGACAAAGCTTTTAGAGAATGAATGTCTTATTTGTAACACTGGAAAGTCAGACCTTACTGTATATCACTGGGTTGCATTAAAGAAAGAAGGAAATAAGTGTTCTTACTTTGATTCTTTTGGAGCACCACCGATGCCTGAGGTAATAAGTTACTTTGGTGATATACCATCTTTTCAAACATTTCAATTACAAAAGTTCAATCAGAAAGATTGTGGAAGAAGGTGTCTAATATTCTTAAAACTAATGGAATTAACTGATTTTGGAACAACGATGGGATTATTGATTTGATTTAAACAATTTATTTACCCTTTATAGAAATCCAAAATAAGAAATTCGTAGTTCTTGAAAATGCTTCAGTTATAATTCCAAAAGGAAAGCCAGCTCGAGTTCACATTGAAGAGAGGATTTCAAAAGATTCTAAACAATACTACAATATGTGGTTATACATTACTGAATATATAATGCCATCTATTAAAGACATTGTAGAAAGGTCTAGTAAGAAACTTGATTTCCAAGGATATGACTTGAGTAAAAGATCTAAAATTGGAGTTCGAATTGATTTTGGTATCAAGCCAAGTATATTCTTTGATCAAAAAAATAAACAGTTGAAGTTCAGTTCTATTGCTGATGTAGTTCATAAATTTGGAAGTGACTTTTCTATTACTGAAGTTCTCGATGGTAGTTATGTTACTAAAGACTTACAACTCTGAAGAAAGACCTAATATTAGATTGAAGCTTGATCAAGTTAAAGTCTATGATTCTATAAAAAGAGGAGAGTTCAATCCTGCTGATTATTAGATTTAAAAAAAAAACAAAAAACAAAGTTAAAAATAAAAATGAGTTAGGTCAGTTAATTTTTTTATATCTTTTTTCTACTGATATCTAACATCCTATCAACAATGCCTCGGGCATATTTTTTTATCTTATTCAAACTTGATGGGTTGTTTACTTTATCTTTTAAGAAATCAGTTGAAAATGAATCGTTTAACATTCCACCAATACCTAAACCCAATTTTGCCTTTGCTGCCATGATAGCTGCCACTGTTTTAGCGTCTTCCCTAACATAAGCAGGCTGCCTAGGATCAAGAGCAATACGGGCAGCACTTTTAGCAAGAACAAGGTCTGACAGATTCCATATTTCTGTTCTTCTTGGTTCTGACATTCCACCAGTCTCTGTATATGTGTGGTCGTGGATAAGTGCACGATTATCAAGATCATTAACGCCTTGGTAGCCTTGTTCCATTCTTTGGGCGAACTTAGTTCCCGGACCCGCATAACTATATATATTAGTATTATTGAAATTTCCCTCTGGAACAAATTCTGATTTTACTCCTGCTGGTAACTTTAAGTGAAACTCTCTTCCTCCAGATATCTTATTTATTATATCTACAATACCTGAGCCGTGTTTTCTATTTGCCTTTAACTGTTTAAGACTCAAATTCAACTGCATTTCAACTCCTTTCGCCTAATACTTTTCTATTCTTCTTTTTTGAGTATCCGTTACAAGAATAGATTTAGTACCACTTAAATCAGCATATTTTAATCTTATGGAGATTGGTTTCTTAGATTTATTATTTAGATCAATTTGGTGATCAGACAGATCAAGTTTTACTTCACTATACATTCTATATAATTATATTAAACATTTATAAAACTATGTATAAATGGATCAAGATGAAGTCGCTTCTTTGAGAGAACGTGTCAATGAATTATTATCATACAATGCTTTTACAGGTAGGTTTTTATGGAATAAAAGTCGTGGACGTATTTCTAGAGGAGAAGAAGCTGGAGTGATAACAGTTGGTGGTTATAGACAAATAAAAATTGATGGAAAATCATACCTTGCTCATAGATTAGCGTGGTTGATTGTAACTGGTAAACTACCTTTGGATGAGATTGATCACATTAATAATGATAAACTAAATAATTCCTTTAATTATTTACGTGAGGCGACTAGTGGTGAAAATCAAAGAAATAAAAGAAAACTAAAAAATAATACCTCTGGTTTTATTGGTGCGTGTTGGAGTGAACGTTCAAAAAAGTGGATGTCACGAGTAGAAGTAAATTAAGTTTCTTATTATATTGGTTTATTTGAGGATATAGAGGAAGCAGCCGCTGCTAGGGACATGGAAGCCATACGTTTACATCTCCATTTTGCAAAACTTAATTTTACTTATACTTTAACAGAAGATAATAAAATAGTTCGTTACAGTGACTTTTAGTTCTTACATCTTCGTTTTAGTTCATCTCGAAGTTTAATCTTTCGTTATATATTTCCTCTTAACTCTTACCTTGTGCAAAAAAATTACTCAATAGCATTGCACTCTCAGCTTCATTCCCGTTGTAATACCTGAAACCACTTCCTTAGTTGTATCTACTCCTTCTTTTATACTATCAACACCTCTTCCTTTTTTATTCTTCATATATTATAAGTGAATGGAAAAAGTTAGAAAGATTAATGGTTCTATTCACAGTGATCTTAACGCTAACGGAAATAGAGTAACCAACTTAGGATACCCTCTTAATGATGGTGATGCAATAAACTTGAGCTATGGTTTTAATTCAAACTTTGGAGGAAGTGTGGCTACAAAAGTTATCGGTGACTTAGCAACCGTTTCAAGTATGTCTGGGTTTCTTTCAAAAACTAATGGAAAGATGATGTCACAGTTGAATTGTAAGAATGTTTTTGGTATATCAGGAAACTCTGCTGATGGAACTGTATACAGTGATTTAAGACCTTATAAAGTGATTAACTATGGACTCTTAAAAAATATGACGCAAGTGTTTCAAAGTAAAGCAACAACGAGTATGAATATGGGTGGAAAGAATATTACTAACTTAAAAGACTCTGATACTGTGACAAAACAATATATAGATAATAATAAACAAATATCGTTTAGGTATTTTGGAGCAGGCTCTGGTACTTATTCAAACGTATTTTATCTTGATATGCTTGGTTTAAGTATTACAGCTAATCGTAACACAGGAAATAAATTTCAAACACAACAACTTACACCAGGTGATAAGCCTATTGTAGCAACCACTGGAGATGTTGTTGCGTACATGATTAATCTTAAAACATTCTTTCCTGGTGTATTACCCAACTTTGCAATGGTAAGTGGTGTTATGTTTGCAACTGACAAAACAAATGCATACGTAGAATTAACAAGCGAATCAACATATGGAGTTAGTGGTACTCTAGTTTTAATAATTAATATAGATGGAACGTGTAGATATGCTATCGATAAATTTACTGTTGCAAGTGGAATAACTTACATTGATTTTCTCTTTACTATTATATAGAAATGTTCAGACCTAAAAGAAGAGGAATTGGTATAACAAATTACATTAAAAAAAGTGGTGATGTACTTACAGGTAGTTTAAGTAAGATTGGAAATTTAATAAAAGATTTAGCTAATCCTGTTGATGCTGGAGATGCGGTAAATAGAAAGTATATAGATACCAATTTCGTCACTAAAGTATCAAGAGGAACTACAGCTGATGGAGATATCGATATGAAAAATTTTAAGTTGACAGAACTAGCAAATCCTGTAAACCCTAGTGATGCTGCAACTAAAGACTATGCAGATAGTAAATTATCGAAGACTGGTGGAACTATCAACGGAACACTAACCGTAAATGGGAATGTATCTGTTGTAGGACCTCCTACTTCTGATAAGGATATTCCAAATAAATCGTATATGGACTCTAACTTCCTTAAACTAACAGGTGGAACTCTCAATGGAAATTTAGATATGAATGGATACTCTATCTTCTTAGAAAACGATCCTGTTAATCCTACTGATGGTGTAAACTTTAGCTATCTCAACAGAATATCAGATGGAAATATTAGTGTAATACGTTTTAAAGCAACTGTATATGGGTCTTTAACAACAGAATTATATGGGAAAACAATTAATGGTCGATGGATCTCTGCTTTACCCGATACCACTATCCCCAGAGGTTTACTTGTTGTTACAACATTGTATGAATATGCAACTGGAAAAAAGGTATACTACAACCTCTTCCGGAAACGTTAGTCCCGTTACAAGATCAGTTATATGGTGGATATGTACTTGATGCAAATAAAAAACTTGTTCAATCGTCAACTTTTATATCTGGCTCAAACTTATTTGATAAACAATTAAATATCTTTGTGTATATAGCGACAACGTAAAATGCTTAGCAGAAGATTATTAGAAATGAATGGAACTCTAAATCTTGGTAAAATAGAATAGCAAATGTTGGTTCTACTATTAGTGAATTAGAGGTAGTAAGTAAAACGTTTGCTGATAATAATTATATTAGAAAAGACTCTGATGATATTGTAAGAGGAGACTTATCTGCTAGGTCAAAGAAATATGTAAACACAAGTTATCCTGTTAATGGAAATGATTTATCTACAAAACAGTATCTTGATACAAAGACTGAAACAGAAGGAGGACAAGTAATAGATGGAACTCTAGAAGTAGACAGATTAATTGCTAATAACACAAATGATTGTTCATACACAAAAGAAAGAGCTTATACATCATTTCTAAGAACGAATAGACTTTTTAACCACGAGTCATTGATTCTTGAAGGAATAATAGGAGCTAAAAGTATTACCAATTTATCTAACAACACCACTGACATAATACTAGCAAAACTATCTGACATTAACTTAAAAAACCTCTATACACGAATATAAAAATAAAAATAAGAGATATCAATAGAATAAATAATGATAATACTAATATTGTTAATGATGATACTTATTATAATGTTTATGGAAGAACAGCTGAAAATAAATACTTTGTTCTAAAGGATGATATTGCAACTAGAATACCTTATAGAACTATTACATCAACAGTAGCTATAACGGTGGAAAAGTTGTCTATAGAATATGACAATATAATTACTAACTGCTACCATAAATTCTATTCACCCAACTTTCTTCCTTCTAATTTACTTAATCTACCTTATTCAGGTGTCGAAGGCGATTACATGTTGACTTTAAGTAATTCTTTAAAAAACCTTGCTATCATGGAGGAAAGAGATAAAAAATAATAGCATTCGATCTTAGTTATCCTGTCCTAAGTTACGCAGGATTTAGAACACCTAGTCCTTTAGATGTTATTGAAATAAGTTTAGTTAAGCAAGTTAGAATACATAGATATTAAAAAATCATAGGACAAAATGTTTAGTGTTGGAGGAAAAGTACACTTTTTGGACAGTTTCCTTTTTAGGACTTCGAATGTGAACGTAGTGAACATGAGATGTCCTAAAAAAGGGAATTGTCCAAAAAGGGTACTTTTATTACAACACACCGCGATTGTACATGTTTGTGCACTTGGACAATTGCGATTAGTTAAAAATAATTTCTACGGATATATGTCCGGATGTGATTTTAATTGGATCTTTTCACATGTCAATAGTCAATTAAGTATTTTTATGTATTATGTTTCGCATGACAGAGACGAATAGGTTTATAATGATCACTTAATGTTTTGCAATATATTGCCAAATATATTGGTATTGTCAACCAAGCCCGTACAATGTATTGGTATTTTCAAACGAATCAGAGCAATATATTGTAGCCAATATATTGCAGTATATTTGATCTACAATGTAGTGTTGTGAAGTGTGTACGTTGTTATTTTAGATTGTTTTCGGGTACACCACCAATGGATCTGGTATACTTACGCTAATCGCTTAGTTGCCTGTGATCGTGGGCAAGTTGGCAGTTACTTTTTGTTACTATTTTCATGATGTTGTGGCTGCGAATGCCCACAGACGATACGGGTTGTAACTTCTGAGGATGAGGTATGGGGTGGTGTGAGATATCCGATGCCTTGTATCTATGGGTTGGTGCATGTTCCCCGCCACTGGCAGCAACTGCTCTCTTATTTTTTCAAGTAATTTTATTAAAAACAAGCAATTATATAGCTCCACGCGTTAGGGTTTTCAGTTTAGATCAGAATAATCTTTTTCAGCTCGTAGAAACTGATTACGCGGGACACGGTGTACAGGAAGTCTGGCATCCGTGTCGGCTTCCCTCGGCGTTGCCCAGCAGGCCCGCCTGGGTGAGCGTAGTGGTGTGGTGGTGGGGTATCACTGCTATTACATTGGTCTAGCAGGTTAGTCTCAGGCATCTTGTTCTGTTGGATCACCGCTGCTGTTGCATTCGTACAGCAGGTTAGTCTCACCCATCTTAATTTAACGCAATGCTTTCGTGGTTAAGCAGTAGATGCGAATCCAGTCAATCGGCATCGCTCAAGTTTGCTCACTTTAGTCAATGTATGGCTACAGGCCACCACCTCTGATCATACCGGTTAGCTCAGAATATTTTTTAGTCGATGATTTTAGCCCATGCACATCATGCTTGCATATTTCTTTAGGCGATAATTGCACCGTTATTGGTCGGTTCTTACATTAGAAGAGCCGGAGCTAGCTAAAAGCATGCTAGCGTGTGTTTATTTTAACCTCGTGGATGACTATATCTTTAGTTTTCCTACGCGTACGTACAGGGTAAAGCCACCAGAAAAGCAATGGCATTTTAAAGTTTTAAGATGCAGTAATGGAGTATAGATTTCCATTGCATGCTGGTCCGTATTAGACTAATTCGTACAGGAGGATTAGAGGAAGACACTCTGTCAGATTGTTTATGAATCTGAGCAAATGATATGACAGTGGGATCGTGCTGGGTTTTGTTTATCCTCCATGTCTTTCTTGCACCGAAAGGCTAGCATGATAGGGCGGCGCTGGTGTCACAGAAATTTTCCAAGGCTGTGCCGTTTCTCACACATCATCCTCTCTTAAGGGACAGTCGTGAGAAAATCTAATTGGATTTTGGTTTATCTAACTTAATGTGCTTGTTTCAGTCAGCTAGCGTACTGAGACTCCAATGGTGACTTAACTTTCATTAGGATTTATGCAAAGCTGCTAAAGTACTTCAATCTTGAAGTGTATTACGGGAAAGATGCTACTATTTGACTGCTCATAACAATTTTTTCCTTAGTCTAATGCCTGGACTTGAATGGATGCTTCACAGAACGAGCGATACTGTCACGGTGACTGTGTCATTTGAGAACTGTTCCTTTGCTGACTGTCAGTTAACTCATGGATGCATTGCTTCGCTTTTTCAAAGCATCTCAATATCCTTATAAAGCTTAAATGATTTAATCATTCTAAGTGTTCAACCATCTTCCTTTGCAGCAAGAAAAGTGCCTAGAAAGAGATTAAGTTCTATTAGGTGAAAAGATTGATGAAAGCTGCATTCAATAACTATCGCTGGATAATTGTCATCAATTCTATGAATATGTTGGAAACGAGTCATGTATTACTGCATAGGCTTACAACGTGCAAAGGACTGTCGCGGTTCTTAAGCCATTGGTGGTTCTTTGTACTTCTCCTGATCTAGATGGTTTGTTTAGGTTGCACGATATCCCACTTGAACGATTGAGAACAACCATTGGTCTGGCAGACGAGGCGCTGTCGTGGTTTAAATTGTACTTGTCTGATCGTGTTCAATCCGTGTCGTGTGGGGGTCAGGTCTCACCCACGAGACCGGTCACCTGTGGAGTCCCTCAAGGGTCCGTTCTCGCTGGCTGTTCTCCATTTATACTCAGCCTCTGGGAAAAGTGATTGAGGCCCATGGAATAGGATATCACCTCTATGCTGACGGCGGAGTCAGCTGCAACAACTGATAACCTGAATGCTTATCTTGCCGACATTCAATCCTGGATGTCGGAAAATTTCTTGAAACTAAATGACGATAAAACCGAACTGCTGCTCATAGGATACCCTAAGCGTGTGGCTGGATTAGAAGACTTTGATCTTCTAATAGGCGATGCTGTCGTGTGTCCCTCACCACATACCCGAAATTTAGGTGTCATTTTCGACAGCCACGTAAATTTTAAAAGCTTAATTCAGAAGACTGCTTCTACAGCTAGCCACTACGTCCGATCCCTGTCTAAGATAAGGAGCTGTCTTCCATGATGGCTTGCAAAAGATTTAACTAGCTCCTTAGGTCTGTCTCGGCTTGTCATTGTAATTCCCTTCTGGCTGGGCTACCCCCAAAAAAGCAAATAGGCCACTACAAATGGCTATAAATTTGGCTTTCAGGCTAATTTTCAAGTCCCAGAGATTTGAATATGCGGCTCCTTTGCTAAAAGAGCTAGGTTGGCTGCCGGTTGACAACGAGTCTAGAGCAAAGTTCTTATGCTGACCCAAGGTCCACTACGGCTTGGCTCCTCCATATGTAGCTGAACTGCTGCACCAGTTTCAGCCTCCTCATGCTTTCAGGTCCTGTATGCACAATAAATTCGCTGTTCCATTCCTCCACTTATAGGTCATTCACGACATAAGCTTTAGCTCTGCAGGTCCTAGACTGCGGAACTCGCTTCCAAAATTCTCACGCAATGACAACTACTCTCATGCTGCCGACTATGGCTCATCGTTTCCAGCGGTCCTGAGCTGCTACTTTCATGCCACTCACTACCTCAACTGCTCTCCCGACTCTGTTATGCTTCTCACTTTCTCTTTGTTGTGTGAGATGAAGTCTGGTGGCTACCGAATGCGCAACAAAAGCTGCTTAGACTGTGAGTGTGCTATACAAAACTCTCCTGCTTAACACCCACATAGTCTTTATGGCTTTGTGGAGTCACAGATGGAGATACCTTACATTAAATAGTGCAACTTAGCTTGGTTACCTGTCCTTGTAGGTATGTGTAGCAGGTTGGAGATATTGGCGACGATCTGTGGTTCACTTTTTTCATGGTTGGCAGGGCTCTTTGGATTCTGTTAATGCTTTTAAATCTTCTAATCTGGCTAGTTCTTGGAGAATAGCGCTTCTGAAAAATTGATTCAAATTACAATGCTCTCAACTTTTGTGCAGTGATGCAAGTAAAGGTCCAACATGCCTGGTGCTGGTTAGTAAGGCTGTTATAGTCCCCTATGACGGAAAAGGGCTTTTGATCCTCTTAAGCCGGCTGAACCGGCTACTTAAGCCGCGTCCTTAATGTGTACGGCTAGTAAACTGTTTAGTAGTTCTTATCTGGGCGGAAGCTGCAACTCTTGCTTTTTGTTGGCCATCCAAAGAAAGGCTGTCAAGTCTGTCTGCCATGGCATAAGATCTTGGTGCCAGACTAGCAGGCCGTGCTCCAAAGCCTACGAATTTCATTTCATAGCATTTGGCAGACTACAAATATGCATGGCAGACTGCCTGGCTGTTCTCTTCTTAACTCACCTCATTGAACCAACTAAACGATTTGTATCGTCTGATAAAGGTTTCTTCATTCTATGTTCTCATCGGTAGCTTGGCTAGCTTCTTGCTCAGGGTTAAGCATATTAATTTGCTGACCTAGTGGTTGGACTGCACTCATACGTGCTTAGCTGCTTCCTTTTTGACTGTTTCTTGAGAGGTTTCTTTCTGGATTGCTTTGTCACATACTGTGTTACCACATTTTCTTTTCTAAAGCCGAAGCAAACTGGCTAAATGAGCACTTTCTAGGATAGCACTCGTGCTAGGTGGAAAGGATTGGCGGTCTCTCTTCCATCAAGCTATGATTATAATCACAGTCGAGTCCGCTTTTAGGAATGTGCTCGGACCGGCAAATGGCCATTCTTATAGGCTGAGTATCTCCATATGCAAAGTGAGACTATAGCTAGAGTAAATGTGGGACGTGGAACTGCTATTCTTGTAAGCAGAGTATTCCTATATCCGATTCATGTATGCATAGTCGACTGGATTTTGCATATCAGCCCCTGCCATGTTGATGCCTTCCTCAAGATGAGTGACTGCTCTCTCTCTCTCTCTCTCTCTCTCTCTCTCTCTCTCTCTCTGTCTGTCTGTCTGTCTGTCTGTCTGTCTGTCTGTCTGTCTGTCTGTCTGTCTGGCTGTCTCTCTCCCTTTCTCTTCCTGTCTCTGTTTCTCTATTTATTCATCCATCTTATTTCTCTGTCTCTGTCTGCTGGCAGTGTAAGCATCCAGTCATGTTATGTATTCATGCAAGTCTACGAAATATCATAGTGCTGCTCCTATCGTGCTGTCTCTCTCCTTATTTATTGCTTGTAAAACATGCTAAGTATGTCACGTCTTCAAATCCACCAAACCTCCACGAAGCCGCAATGACTAAGCAGGTGCTACGTTTAAGAGTTTCTATAGCACGTGGAAGCTTATGTGGCTTCCACCGCGTACACGGTAGCCCAAGACATAATCTAATGAAGCAAAGAGAAAGTGAGAAGCAGAGATAAGTCACAAGCTCAGTTGTGAAAGTAAGGTAGCATTGTAGTAGCAGCATATGGTGGCTGGACAGGAGTGGCATAGTCAAGTGCAAGATTTCATATGTTGCACCGTTCATTGTAGAAGCGAGTTCTACAGTCTAAGACCCCCCCCCCCCCGTTGCAAAAGCTTTGCTACCAATTATTTTTCAGTGAAAATGGAGGACAGCTATATTGTCTTGACAAGGCCGCAGAAGACTTACATTAAGCCTTTACTTTAGCAAACACTGTGTTGTTAGTGTTTGTTTGCTCGAATAAGGTAGCGGATTTTCCTATCACTTGGGGGGTTTTGGGTTTTGATCTTTGGTGCCATTCATGCATTTGACCTTGCTCTTTCATATTCAAAATATTTTCGATATATCGCCTCAGCTTGGAAGACCTGGAGACTTGGAAGAAAGCTGGCCATGCAACAATTGATCCACCTTATTTTAACCAAGCCCTTTCCCAGCTCACTCTGACTTGTGCCATTTAAAGAAGTGCACGTTTTTGCATCTCAATCAACCCATTAAACATACTTCTGGGTGGGCCTTCCTGGTTTTTATGCAAGATCGAGCAACACTTAATCTGAAGCATGAAAGCTGCAGTGCAGTAGCTGGGCGAATCAGCAGTTTAACGGTATAGATTGCTTTATTGTGGTCGAGATACTGTACTTAGGTTCATGCCCTGTTGGTTTTTTGAAACTTAAGCCCTCAGTAAGACCTGGCTTTGAAACTTTTTTGAAAAGCATCACAATTTTCTGCCAGTAATAGTAAACAAGGACCCTGTGCTTTTTAACTACTTAATTAAAGAGTCAAATGGCTCCCAGATCGCATGCAACAGCTTTTTGCCTGTATATAAATGCATGAAGTTTTTAGAGAGACAACTGTAAATAGCTTATTATTGGCAATACGTCCCTGATTGTGTTTTAGTCGGTCCTATGGACAATTTATTTGATATTTGTGTCGTAATGCATGCTACCATTATTTATTCAAAAGATGTAACCCGGGAGAAGGTATGGACGATGCAAGAGCCAAATACATGTACATGATGGAAGACAGGTAACCTATCCTCTTTATCTAGCATGAGTATGATCCGAACAAGTACTCATATAGCCAGTTGGATTTGGCTTTAGAAAAGAAAATGTAACACATCTTGTGATGAAGTAATGCAGCAAGACACCTCTGACACGATCGATTATGCATCCTTAGACCGAATTACGCACCGACCCTAAAAAATCTGCAGAAGCAATGCCTGGCAGCAAGCATTAGGACACAATTGATTTGAGCTCGAGCGAAAAAAAAAGTATCGGGGACCCTTTGTTAAGGATGAGTTTTAGGTATTCTAAAGTGAAACGTTAGATCTAAGCAGAAAGAAATAATGCGTACAAATAAAGCAATCCTTTTTGCAATTTATTTCTATAAACCAGTATACACAACAGAAAAAGAACGAGTGAATGCGTCTTAGGCCCTAGAATTCTTTTTAAATGGCAGATTTATCAAATTTACAGCTTCTTGAAAACGACTTCATTGCTCATTGTTGGAGGTACTTAAAACATGCCCAGTAAAATGGAACAATAGTGCACTGGCTATGCTCATTTCTTAGCCTCATCCCATCGCCAATCGGCATTCCTAAGATAATATAGTTGAGTTCCTTTACTTGGACCCAAAAGTGGTTTTGGGCCAAACGATACTTAGCAATGTAGCAACTGTCTACAATTTCAAATTGGCGAGACTTTGATGAGATGCCCGCAGAAGACGATGGCTACGACCATTGTTGCCGATAAAAGTAAAAAGAGACCCACAGCCCTGACGGCAATACAACCGCAAGGACAGACTGATAAAGAGTGAAGCTTTAGGCATCTCTCTGCAAGGGTTTGTGCTCAAAGCTTTCGGCTGCTGCTGGAAAGCTAGTTGTCTGGGTTGCGATTAGGCATCGACTAGATGAACAAGTTATGTTTTCTCGGAGCACAACAAAGCCTAAAGTGGCTCCCTGGGAATGGGCTAGCTAGAGCAAGAGTGCACTGGACCCACGAATGCTAGAGCAAAATTGAATGGGGCGATGCAAGCAAATTTTCCATTTTTGGTAGCTTGGAATGTACTAGTACGTGTATCGTTGCTCCAATGAAGGTTTCAACGATGGCTGCCTTCGGATGAATGTGAAACTTGGCAGTAAAAAAGCCAGTGTTTTGGGCACCTGCTTCTATAGCAGATACCTGGCATCGTGATGCAAGACGTTTACTTGGGGATACTCCAGAACGTTGCAGTACCTAGTACAATGAGCTTTCGTGGAGATAATAATAATAATGCATTCGATAAAGCGCCCTCAGAGAACTTGATCTCTCTAGGCGCTTTACATTTGCTGCAAAGGGAAATGCAATTGAGTGGTGAGTAAAATCATTCTTGATAAACAAACAAATGAATAACATGGTTAGGGGTGACATGCACAGGGTCAGCATGCAAATTTGGTTAGTGGCAGCATGCAAAGTGTCAGCACGCATAAGCACATGAAGGACGAATCACAGGGACCCACTAAATGCTGTCCTAAATAGGTGTGTTTTGAATTTCTTTTTAAATGTGGTCAGGTCAGGGGATGTTCTGACGCATGTCGGGAGGGAGTTCCAAGTGTGTAGCTAAAGGTTTAGAAATATTGTCTTTTTTCAGCTATGCTGTTGAATTTAGTTTAGGGCCATTGCACGAACGAAGTGGCCTAGTCAATCTTTTGAAACTAAACCCCACTGGGTGTCTGGGGGAGGGGGTTAATTTGATAGATGGCTTAGAGCCTCGGTGGGTCGTATCAGATCTCAGGAATCACTTTTCTCGAGCTCCCCTGGTTTGTCCCACAGGTAAGGTGCTATGGTTTGATGTCCATGGTCGCGGATGAAAGCCCTTCGGCACGTGTTAAGTACCTGAAAATAGTTAAAGTTCTCTCACAAATTATAGAAATAAATAGTTTATGTATAAGTTTGCAGTCCATTTTGAGAACGATAAGGCCAGATGTTCGCAAATTCTTAGTTTGCTCTATGCTCGGCGGCTTCGACAGGTTTTTTGCTTATTGGGTTTGTGTAACTTTATTTAGCGCTACCATTAAATATACTGGTTCTGAAACTTTGCTTATCGGTTGCACAAGCTTATTTTGTATACTGCACATGATTACTGGATTGCATTAACGTTTTTCTTTAAGTATTACAATTATAACTTTTTGTATCCGGCAGCCATTTTAGGCAGCTTTGCTGATACTGTTGAGCTCGAGTGTAAAAATACTCATGCTAACGAAACAGAAATGCAGACTGGAAAGGCCTTCAACACCTGAACCTTGATTTGCATAATTGCTAAGGAGAACAGTCAGGTTGGTTGTTTCTGACGTTCTTCCGGCGGCATTCACGCCAGTAGAGAGAGAACTCCTTGGAGTGGATGAATTTGGCATTCCACAACCCGCTTCCCGGCTGGGTGCCCACGATTGCTCAAGCAGGTTCTGGTCTGCTAGTGCTGGTTTTCTTTTCAGTTCAACGAAGTCACGATGTCTACCCCGTGGTGTAGTTCGATCAGACGTTAGCAGGCTTCATTGGCTGGTGGCAGACTGCCTAGGTGAACTCACTGGATCTGCCCGGTTTGGGTCTACCTTGGCGATCCAGCCTAGTCTGATCCGAGACTCTTGTGACTGTGAGCTGTGCCGTCTCTTACCGACCGCTGTCGCTGCCGTGTTTCGAGCGGCGTCTGCTTCTTCCATTCACCCGTCCTTGGTGTGGATTCTAGTTTGCCCGGCGTCTGTTCGTTCGTTCGTTCGTTCGTTCGTTGTCCCCTGTATCTAGACCCATGTTTTGCTTGCCACTCGCCCGTGCGTTTTTCCTGCTTGACTCGCCTCAGCAGTTTTCCAGGGAACATTTCACCGCCTGTCCGATTGTGGCTTTCCTATTTAGGCCAACCGCTTTGGCATGCTTCTCGCAGTCTGTCCCCTCCATGTCTTTTGCCCTGCTTTGCATCTCGGTCTTGTCCGGTGCTTTGCATGTCGGTCTGGGCGCGCAACAGTCTCGGTATGTTGCTCGCACGCCTCGCCGCGCCAGCTGATCTGGCCACAAGGGAGCCGATGGCCACAGTGGCCACTGATCTCTTCCTCCAGTTGATGCTGCTGATGATGCTCTGCCGCCTTCTTGCGCCTCTGTTGCTAATGTTGCCGATTTATCACTTGCAGAATGCGCCGCAATACCGTCACCTTGCTGAAGTACACGCTGGTAGCTGCCACGATCGTCTTCGTTGGTCCCTTCGTATTGCGCTCTCTCAGCCGCTCACAGGACGATCTCACATCTGACGCTCTGGACTCCGGACGCCTCAACGACCGCAAGCTGCCTAATGAAGCACCGGCCGTCATCGCCAAGAAGGCACTGCACTTAGCCGGAGGACTAGGTAGTGCTGGGGGCGGCAGTGAGGTGAGCATACAGCAGCACTTTGTCACCTTCCACGGTGCACCGGCTCACCTTCTTGGTAGGGAGGCAGAAGCACGCCTGCCCTAGCCTGATGCACCCCCAGGCTGTGCCCACTATACCCCCTCCTTAGCTTGGTATGCGACCCACCGGTGTCGGAATGCCCGAAATAATATCTATAGCAGTAGGTCGTTTGTATTTCGTCCTAAGATAACTTGATCTTTGGTCAGGTACTTTCCAATTTCCTGCAAGAGGATCAATACTCGAGGTTTTTCGAAATGCATGCCATCAAGGAGGATGCAAAAGCAGAACTGCATCATACTTAAGCCAGCATGCTTAAGCATATATAAAGTCACTCGTGGCCTCCAGTTAGTCTGACCTCTGGCTGATATTATCATCTGAATCATTCACAAGTATACACGTAAAGCACACTACGAAAAAAACAAGATCACTTGGGTGAAGGCAAAGCTGAACATTATTATCATTATCATTATCTTATAACAGGACAGATGCGTATTTCCTTGAGATATAAAAAGTGGGAGTTCATTTTAGGTCGTGATCGTTTATGGAAGCAAGCTCCAGACCTTCAGTACATTCTAGCTGATTACCAGAAGATGTCAATTTAATGCCTGGGACGTCTCGATTACTAGATGACTAGATACCTGTGGGGCTGGTGGTGCAAGAGCACACTGTAGGATCAAGGAGATCGGATAGGTAAACTGGTGCTAGTTGATTAAGTTACCCGGAAGCCAGAATGAGAATATTAAATTGATTCAATACATGATTGGGAGCCAATGACGCTAAGACAGAAGTGGGATGATGTGGCAGCTATGCCGTTGACGACAGATAACACGAGCCCCTGAAGTTTGCCTCAGTTGCAGCCGAATGAGCACGCTTGCCGGGAGTCCTGAATAAAGGGAATCGCTGGAAGGTTGACACAGTTTTTAAAGCACAGTGACTAGTCTAGCTGTCATACTCTTATCTAAGTAGGTCCTGATTTTGGCCATGTTCCTTAGCTAATAGTTGGGTGACTTACCAGAGAAGGATATGTATCCATTTCATGACTTGCGTTTGTAGGATAGCACACCCAGATTTTGGACATTTGTCACTTGTGTGAGGGCTAGATGGAAATCTTTTTGAGAGTTCTTTTAACTTCCAGGTTTGCCCATAACTGTTAGGTAAATCTTATCGTCGGCGAGCTTCATGAAGTTAAATGCCAGCCAAGTACTAATGTCGTCTGGGGAGGCTGCAATGGGTTTAAGTGAGACGTAGAGGGAGAAGGCTTGGTAGGTAGGTGATGCCGTGATGGCACACTAGGTAAGGTGATTGCTTTTCACGACCACGACCTGAGGTCGTGGATTCGATTCCTACGGTGGGTGACCCTTTATTGCTGCTGCAAGCAGTGGTGATAGCTCTAAAGGCTCTTCTTCTGTTGCTATACAAAAGAGGCTGTTTAATTAGCTAGTATTTTTTAGGTTCAAATGATGGGTACAGCTGGGTTTCATTAGTGTAGAAATAAAAAATAATAATAATAATACACTTGATAAAGTGCCCTCAAAGAACTCAATCTCTGTCTAGGTGCTATGTATTTGCTGCAAAGGAAAATGAAAGTCAGGATCGTGCTTATCGATGATATCGGCCAGAGGGAGGTTGTAGAGAGCAAAAAGAAGGGGGCCTAATACCGAACCTTAAGTTGCTCATGCATTTTGGGCCCTCTAGATGACTGACAGCCATTTACATCTCCACTCTGACATCTCTCACCGAGGTAGGACCTGATGCAGCTTGACACCATGCCAGTGCTGCATAGGCACTTTGAGAGGTGCTCCGGAAGGATCTGGTCGTCAATAGTTTCTATTGCTGCTGATAAATCTAAGAGTGTCAGCAGAGAGGCACTACCCTGATCAGCTCTGTTTAGAAGGCCATTTTTAGACCCAAAGCAGAGTAATTTCTCAAGAATGGTTAGCTCTAAACCCCGATAGGAACTTGGAAGCAAGATCTGGTGTGATTTAGTCAGTGGGGGAGCCAAAGAGGGCAGGGCAGTTGCTTAACCCCCCCCCCCAGTCTATTCGCGCCTCTGGTTGCCGTTTGGTACTAATATCCATCACCTAGCTCACACCTCCGGAACAGTAGAGACAAGACCAGCACGAGTAAATAAACGAATACATAATTAATCTGTAGAGCACCCTAAGAGAACAATCTTTATTCAGGTGCTTCACATATGCCACGGTACTCGAGCTCACGATCTCTTTCATCAAATACATTCACTTTGACCTCGGTCGTTAAAGGCGAGCACTTGAACCACTGGGCCAAGCCAGCGAGTTTTCACAGTTTGAGACTCCGAAGAGAGCAGGTAGCAGCAGTCAAGAAACGGCAGCAGCACTAGCCATCGCCAGCATTATCCCTGGTGATAAAAGCACCAGGCCCCCTTTTCTACCCGGTCGCTCTCTCTCCACGCCTTCAATATCTAGTGCGATCCTCGTAGTGATCCTCCAAGATCTTTCTCCCATCTCCTTCCCGACGCCCGGCAGTCCAATAGTTCGTCAGAAACACATATCTGGCATAAACACCCCCATTTGCCGAGCTAGCATTCGCCCATCCCAACTGGTCGTACACTTGCATTGCCAATGCATATATGGTGTGTCATGCGCACTCACTGCCAGCAGTTAGAATCGTTAGGATCAGAAAGGAGCTTACCTTAATCTAACGGTTCTGAAACCGTTGGTCACATCAGCCACTGCCACCCATGTGCCAGCCATTATCAGAGCAAGCAGCTCCGTGGCAACCACTGTAGAGATCATTGCTCAAAGTGGGATTCTGGTTTTCTTCTCGAAATCCTTGACTACAGATGATGCTTATGTTGCAAATATAGCATCTGCACTGTGCCAGCTGGTACCCGAAGGTATGGCATCAATGAACAAAGTGTTGAATTACATTAGCTTTACTGCTTCATTAATGTGAACTCCTTAAGTACTGGCAGTTATGGATAATGACCAATCTCCCACTTCTTTTCGTTCAGTGGCCTCGATTGCGATCGAGATCCAGTGTTGAGGCCGTCAATTTTGTAGTACGACCTCAAAATTGTCGATACGATTCATTTTCAGTACTTGCTTCAGGGCCGGCTCCTTCCAACACATCGTGCATTGGGTGGTGGCATTTACTTAGATAGAAATTTGAAAAAGTCGTGCCACGGTGACACGACTCCTCGTTTGTGATGGTTATGGCATGCCGAGATGTGGAATGCGAACTGGAAGGAACCACTGTCTTATGTGAACTGCTTCGTTTGGGTCAACACCGGTAAGCTGTGCGAGCTCGTCGACCTAAACACGTGACAAACGTCTGCACCGATAATCGGTTCACGGTCATCTTTGACATTCAAACAAATCGCCATTTTCTGATTGTCAATTGTCGCCGGAAGGCTACGCAGGAACTATTATGACTGACCAGCACCGAGTTGTCGGCACCGAGTTGTCGGCACCGAGTAGTCGCACACCGAGCTGTTGGCCAACGTTGTCTGCACTTAGTTGTCGTGATACTACTTGCACCAACCCTCATCAACAGTTCTCTGCAGTCAATGTCAGCCAACTTGCAGAGCTTGCAGCTAAATTCAATACGATAGACTTTCCAGTAATCGAGCTGATCCACTTGGGACAGCAGCTTGACAACTTTCGAAGGGAATATATTTTGACTCAGTACTTAAGAAAATCGAGAAACTTCCCAAAATTACTGCCATGCTAGGAGAGTACAGTTGAGCCGTGGCTGGCTGTGACCCACTGTACAAGCTGATGCGACTTATTCTGACACTGGCAATCGCAACTGCTACGGTCGGGCTTATGTTCAGCATACTAAACCTAATCAAGATACATCTTCGAGCGGCGATAGGTGCGATGATGCCACACCGTTGTATGTTGAATAAGAACCGGCCGCGATGGTGACGAATGATGAGATCATAACATACTTCCATTCTATGTTTGGGTAGAAGCACTACGACGAGGAATCAGACTTCATAAGCAGCCGCATGCTGTCTGTGGATGACTCGGCAGTACGGCACAAATCCATGCAGTGGCAGCATCAGTAGGGATATCCATCTACCACAAACTGCAGCCAGCTGTCAGGTGGGTTTGGAAGGAACAATTGCCCTACAAAGCAAAACAATGCAGGCATGGAATATAAGGGCTGTCGGATGAGGGCCTAGAGAGGGGAAATGAGGGGGAGGGAGAAGGCTAGATCTCTATAAGCAGGCAGCCGTCTAGAGTGTGTAGACTGGGCTTTGCCGGCCTGGTTTCTCCAAATAAAGAGCTTGGTGTTAGAGCCAGGCGACTTGTTGCTCGGTCGCGCTACCCAGCCTGACGACAGGTCTTCTAAAGGGCTGTCACAGTTCCTTACCTGAAAATCCTTGCACTGCCACTAGATATAGTCTGTTAGTTGTGGGGACACCAATCGTTGTGATCTCGATGTAATTGGCAGATGAGGACTGGACGAAAGTTACTTAAATTCGCAGGATCGAGAATCGACTTTGTAACAAGTGGCCTCAAAATTGCAATTTCAGAGGTGACTACTGTGACTACTCCAGTAACCAAGAGCACAATAGCAGTATTTCTTATTTAATTTATAAAAGCAGATTCAACAGCCACTCTTGTAAAGCAGCAGAAGAGCCTTAATGGCTGTCCCCACCGCTTGCACTGGTCAATAAAGGATCGACCACTGTATGGCTCAAACCCACGACTCGGATTGTGAAGAGCGAACACCGTACCCCTGGGCTAAGACCCAGAGAAGTCATTTGTTCCCCCATTACGAAAACATAGCATGAGGTTCAGGTTCAGGTTCTTGATTGGGGTTCTCATCAATTGCTGGTAGCATTGCCTACCGGCTTGAACCACCACACTTGGCTCCGATCTGTTGCCGTTGAGTCAAAGCTACTGTCTTGTTTGGTCTGAAGAGAGGCTGCTTGCATGCCAGGTAATATCGACTGAAAGCATGGCGGGCACACTCGAGCAGCATGCTTGCTCACTGACAGTATCCCTGCTGCTGCTGCTGCACGGATATGCTTGATCACTTGCTCAGGATTTAATGACAGTCGCAAATCAGTAAGTAGAGCTGCCCCTCTCTTTTGGTCAGTAATTGTCGTTCTGCCGGCAGAGCACCATTCTTCCTTCGAAAGCTGGGTTATATTCTTGCTGAATTTTCAACCATGTTAAGAAATTTCAAACGACCGAAAGCCATGTGCAATG
The DNA here is from genome assembly GCA_009760855.2 of Cristatella mucedo. NCBI lineage: Eukaryota > Metazoa > Bryozoa > Phylactolaemata > Cristatellidae > Cristatella > Cristatella mucedo. Next base: position 1,943,058 of record WPIO01000012.1, read on the forward strand.
AGACTGCATGCAGAAATGTTTTGCCTCGAACAGGCACAGATCCTGCGATCTCGCGTTTTATGAACCAGTTCTATCCAGCTTGAGCTCGAGACTGCTTTCAACACTTCAAGCCTTCGCTTAACTTATTTTTTGCAATTCATGAGCGAATCAAGTTTCCGGTGTTGTCACTAACGTTTATTTCATCATAATGCATCTTGTGCAATGATCATACCGTTCTATGCCCTCATGAGACTGAGGTTCTACAATCGCACACTCACTTTGCATACTCACGTAGGATGATGATCTTTGTCCTCTGCAGTTTCAAGGTTTCTCGTGAAGTCTGGATTGAGGCATATACAAGTCTTACTAGTGTCGACTCGGCACATTGGTTGGTTGATATATTTATAGGATTGGTGATGTCACTGCAAGAGATCCTGGCAATGTCTCACCCGATCTATTGACAGTGGTGACTGTTGACCACAGGATCTGTTGCTCACAGGCACAGTTGATCCTAAAGCGATTTATCATCGGTGTTTGGTCGTGATCGTGGTTAATCCACTGTGAACCTAACAGGACAGACCAAGTGCGATTGACATCAAGACAATTCAGGATAAGAAGCACTTAATTGGTAAAAGAAATAGCACCGTTTTCAACATTCTAATGAGTTTCAAGATTTTGACATTTAGGGTTTATGTTATATTCAACTGCCTCTAATCAAGTGCTGGGGACACATGTCTGCAGATAGACCTTGAGACAGATCAAACAATTCTGATAAGATAGCCGCCATCAATTATCCTATGATCAATAGTACTGCATTCAAATGTCATAGAGTCGCCAGGAGTCCTATGTTGACACGAGACCTTTACAAATTATGCCGCAACCCAAAATCTTTGCTGGTCTAGCAATGAGCATTCATCTTGCCCCCTTGAGCTCTATCACTAGCTTTATATCCTTGGGCCAGGGGCAGGTGGTGATGGCTTTGTGCTGTTCCTAAATCCCGGGGTTCTGTCACTCCGAAGCAGGTTTTCGGAAATTGGTTGACCATTCGAATAGTTGCTGACTCACTACATTTGTCACTTTGGCTAGGATCACATCTGCATAATTTTCCCATTGCCACATGCTCGTCGTGTAATGTGTTGCCTCTCGTGGATGGGGAGGCACCCGTACCTACAGTGCTATGGAATGTCCAGACTCTGGCTACTGTACCACGGCCACACTTGGAGATTTAAGTGTTGGCCATGCTGTGAAATGATCAAGGACTTAAAAAAAAATTGTACACTTCGGTGACTGTGGCAGCAGCACATTGGCCGTTATCTCTGTAAGGTTAATAACAATAATAATAATACATTATGGCAATAATAAATTTATAATTTATAATAATTCCTAGCTGATTAAACAGCCTCTTTTTGTATAGCGACAGAAGAGCCTTTACGGCTATCACCACCGCTTGCAGTGGTGATATAGAATCGCCCACTGCAGGAATCAAACCCATGACCTCGGGACCGAGGTCGTGAAAGCAGCCGCCTTACCTAGTGTGCCAATTTGTGTGATGCATTTGTATAGTGCCCTCGAAGAACTTTTTCTCTTTCTTGGCACTTTTCTTATGCTGTAATGGAAGCATAATCATCATCTTTTCTTGAAAGCTTTCGACTTTCATGCAAGGATGACGGACTGCAGTTTATCTGTGTGGTGGCTCTGACATACTCTTTGCCAGCATGGCCACAATTTCTATTGCAGTAAATACTGCTGATCGAGCAACCGAGTTGTACAGTACTGCTATTACCCACAGTGTATTCATAACACGACAAGGTGGTTAAACGTTTAGCTGCTGCTAACTGCCAGTGTTGTGCCAAATACTCTCTTAGTGTGCTGCTTTATGCATGGCTGTTAGCTTCAGAAATACACCATCCTTACTTATGTTGTTATTGGCACAATTCGTGGTGTACTTAAAATCTTGTAAGCATGGTATGATTGTGCTTTTATCTTGGGAGGTTATGCCAATGCCTGTACCCGTGTGCACCTACGTGCATGTATGTGTTTGTGTGTGTGTGTGTGTGTGTGTGTGTGTGCGCGCGCGTGTGCGTGTGCATGTGCGTGTGCGTGTGCATGTGCATTTGAGTATGTATGCATGCATGGGTGTATATATGTGCCCATAAGTATGTGCATGCTTTCATGTTAGTGTTTTTGTTAGCATGTTTTCTTGAGCATGATTCTATTTCACAGGATTTACTGCCATATCAGGCCCTTAGGCGTTTAATCAATCTAGCAGAGCAGTGGATTGGCGCGAACATGTAGCTGCAGAGTCAGCAGTTGTCACTACCGTGGACCTGCCGGTCAGCAGCGGCTGTGTTGTTGTTCAGCCCTGCGTGTTGCCTGCAGCCCTGACATAACTACTGATCGTTCTAGGAGCACCACCAAGGGGGTTGACCTAAGTGAGTGGGAATTCATCTCCTCAGCAAGCCTGAGATTCGTCCCTACCAGATTAAATTAATACACAACCAGAACCGGTGAAACAATCGCCTTGATCTGTGCAGCTGATGGAGGAGGCAGTCTTCACGTAGCTCGCTTAAATTGTCTTGTATTTTTCTGCAAGTGCATATGATATCTCCACCTATAGGATGAGGTTTCGTACGCAGCAGTAGTTTGACCCACTCGATCTGTGCTCTGGCTGTAGCAATGCAGCACAGCAGTAGCTGTGAGTCCGAATGTAATGCAGATAGCGCAGTATAGATCTTGGCTAGCGGAGGCTTCCACAAAGTCGTTCGGCTAGCAGAGTTTTCTCAAAAGTTGCACTACTGGTTGTCCCTGAATCTCAGCCTACAGGTTAGTTAATAATAGAATAATAATAATGGACTTGATAAAGCGCCCTCAGAGAACTCAATCTCCTTCTAGGCGCTTTACATTTGCTGCAAAGCAAAACGCGATTGAATGGTGACTGATATCATGCTTGATAAACAACATGAATAACATGGTTAGGGGTGACATGCACAGGGTCAGCATGCAAATGTAGTTAGTGGCAGCACGCACAGTGTCAGCACGCATAAGCACATGAAGGACGAATCACAGGGACCCACTAAATGCTGTCCTAATTAGTTGTGTTTTTAAGTTCTTTTGAAATGTGGTCAAGTCAGGGGATGTACTGACGCAAGTCGGAGGGTTTCCAGGCTTTGGGAGCATACAAACTAAATGCACGGTCTCCAAAGGATTTGAGGTTTGTACGAGGTATTGGTAGACTGTTGGATTCCGAAAAGCAGGTGGTACGATGCTTGGTCTGGTGGGGGAAGTAGATGTGAGAGATAGGCTGGAGCCAAAGAATGAGGTTACCTAAACGTGAGCGACAAAGCCTTGAAGTCGATCCACTGCTTGACTGGTAGCCATTGCAGGTTGGCGAGAAGGGGTGTGATGTGGCAACTGCAATGCTCCCGACAGACAAGCGTAGCTGCAGAGTTTTGCACCAGCTGTAATCGCCTAATTGCACATGCCTGTAGAGAAAATATAGCCAGCAAGCAGTGAGGAGGCAAGACGGCATGTCACAAATGCATTGACCAACTTAGACGTGGTATCCATATCTATGCAAGCCCGAATTTTAGCAATGTTATGTATCTAAAAGTAGGCAGACTTGACTGTGGAGCTGATATGGTTGTCTAACGACAGGTTACGTTGGAACATGACACCTAGATTTCGAAATAATTCAACAGGAGATGTGCTGGCAGATCCAATTTTGAGTGTCAGCCTTTCCAATTTCTGAATCTCACTGGGTTTGCCCATAACTAGTAAGTTAGTTTTATCATCGTTTAGTTTAAGAAAATTTGCTGCCATCCTTGTGCAGATGTCATCAATACATGCAGCAAGTGAGTTGAGAGAATTCGGGGTGCTCAAAGGCTGGGATGGATCAAAGCAAATGTACAACTGAGTGTCATCCGCATAGAAGTGAAAGCCTAGATTGTGCTTGGCAATCACATCAGCAAGAGGGAGAGTATAAACCGTGGAAAGAACCGGACCTAGCACTGAGCCCTGCGGTACTCCATATTTCAGAGGTACTTCAGATGACCTTTGTCCATTCACGACCAATACTCTGGAGTCTCCCACTGAGATAGTACGTTAACCATTGCAGAACAGTGCCAGTGATACCCAGGCGAGATTAGATGCGCTCTAGACGAACTTTGAGATCGATAGTATCAAAAGCTGCCGAAATATCGAGCAAAACAAGCAGAGACACTCTACCTATGTCTGCGTTCCTAAGTAGGTCGTTGTACACCATAAGCAATGCTGACTTTATGGAGTGATAAGCTCTAAAGCTAGACTGGAACTTACTAGCAAGGTTTGAAGTTTCAATGTATGAGGTCAGCTGGTCCGCCACGCCTCATTCCAGTGTCCTTGATAGGAATGGTAGAAGGGCGACTGGGCGGTAGTTGCTCAAGTTCTCTAGGTCTAGTGTTGCTTTCTTGAGAAGTTGCCTGACTACAGCTTTTTTGAGAGGTGCTGGGACATGACCTGAGGCTAATGGCATATTAATGATGTTAGTTATGCATGGAAGCAGCAGATCAATGCAACGTAGGAGCAGGACAGTGGGAATATGGTCCAGAGCACTTGTTGTCTTCTTTGATTGGAATATGAACTTTAGGACGAGATCACTAGTGACCTGCTTAAATGTAGACATTGAGGTGCAGCCAGGAATCGGGGAACAGCATTTTAGGGGTGTGATATCATCGCAGGGATGGACTCCCTGATCTTGTCTATCTTCTGGACAAAGAATGGAGAGAAGTGATCGGCTAGATCATCACAAGGATCATCTGGTAAGGAGCTAATCTGGGAGCAGTTGAGGAGATGGTTGATCGTCGACATCAGCATTTTTGGATTGTGCATCTGTGATTCAACAATGTTTCTACAGAAGCTAGACTTGGCCTTTGCTAGGATCGATTGGTACGACCTACAGTAGTCTTCATATGCGTGTCGATGGACAGTCAGTCCTGATCTTTTGTATGCTGTCTCAAGCTTGCGCTTAGCAGATTAGTTTAGTGTCTGCAGTAAACCATAGGCTGTCTGAGCGAGTGTGCACAGTGTGCTTAGTCAGAGGTGCCAACTCATCGAGCGTCTGAGCTAGTGTCGTGTTGTAGCTATCTACTAATGATGACAGATTGGAGGGAGGACTGAGCAGCAGAGGCGAAGCAGATATTCTTGCGTGGACAACGTCGATGTCGAGGGTCTTGAGGTTTCATGATTCACAGGTTATTTTTGAATAGGAGGTGGGCACACACTGTAGATTGAGTGAGATCTACATGTGGTCAGATAAGCAGGATTTGGTAATAATTGCTGATGGCAAAGTATAGTTGTATGAGAAAATCTGGTCGAGTGTGTGACACTTGATGTGAGTAGGGCCTCGCACAAGAGACAATGAGTCAGTCAATGCGCGAAATTCTGTGCTTAAGGCGACCGATAAGTTATCAAAGTGAACGTGAAATCACCCATAACGAGGAAGGATCGTTGCTTGCAGTTCGTGGGTTCCAGTCCTGCAATTAGCAATTTTCTATTTTCTTTGCAACAAATGTAAAGCGCCTAGAAAGAGATTGAGTTCGCTGAGGGTGCTTTACCAAGTATATTATTATTATTATCATTATTAATCTATTTTGCTGCAACCAGGCGATAGCTGCAGGGGGGGGGGGGTCGTCTGCTGCTTATTGAATCCAGCTGTTAAATCAGCCGACCTTTACTATTACAGTGAGGTTGGTGGTGTAGAGGCAGAAAGGATTATACCGTAGCATCACACGACTCATCACTTGATGCTAGTGAGTTATATTTTAATAAAGCTGGTTTAAAGCCACTGCACGAAGCAACACAAACTGCCACTCAATTATTCAGCAACTGCAGAGTGATGGGCCGTGCAATGCACGGGTGCATGCACCGTCAGTTATGAGTTATGCCAGGAGTGCAAGCCACTCGCGACTGGCTTGTTGCACTTTGGCGAAAATGCACAGATATGTAAAGTTTCTAGAAAGAGATAAGTTCTCTGAGGGCGCCATACAAGTATATTATATTTATTATAGTTATTGTTATAAGTTGAATTGCAGAGCACTTCAGCTGCTCTTGTCTTCTCTGTTGGCATCTTGGCATGATGGATTGCAGGCCCACCTGATGCCCATTCATGTGCTGACCTGCCTGCTCTTTCGGTTAGCCTTCAGTTCCGTGGGAGTTAGCTGGCAGAAGGTTAAGGCGCTAGATGCAACCGGTTGCCAGCTGCCCAGTCACAGCCTGACTTGGATTGCTGCCTGCACACACAGGGGGAGGATGTGCCTGTTTACTTCAATGCCCCCTCTTTTCATCCGACATCAGCTTGCCTGGTCATAGGCAGCCCTTTATGTGCTCGTGGTCACTGCTGTAGGGAATGGTGTAAAGATACTGCCGGCGATCCTTGGCGATTAAGGGTAGAATCATACCCGGTGGCCATTGCACCAAGCCTCCGGTCGATCGGTTTGGAGAGCAGGCTGCAGCCATTCCCTGCCTTCTTGGCAAACCCGTCTATGTCGGTCTTGTAACTAGCTAGCCTATGCAGGTCTTTTTAGTGTTGTGCATAGCCGTCTAATGAAGAATCGCATATAAAGTGCTACATGTCCTTGCCAGCTTGTGCTCTTGCTTTTCACATGCACACCGAATTGCAGCTGACCATTGCTATGTGTGGCTGGACAAATGGTTGTGTCAGTGATGCCCTTTACTCGTGCAAGTGTTCATGTGAGCTCGTGGTTTAAACTCACCGCTGCACAGCCTGATACAAATTCGATTCACGATTATGATGAGAGCTTGCAATTCTTCAGGTTGACAGCAATGGAAAGAAGGACTGGCACGACTGGTCAAAGCTCGAGGAGGAGCAGAAGAGACAGGGTACCGGCTGCTGCTGCTGCTCGGCGTTTGATCGTTTGCCCTGTCTCCTTCCTTCCCTCCTCTGTCGATCTTTTTCTCCCCTCGCATCCTCACCCAAGCTGGAAAGCTAGGAAAGCTCTGGGGGGGGGCCTGACCCATCTGCGGCTGACGTGCATGCATACTCGCCGATCTTGTAGGGCCGGGTGAGGGCGGCCAGGCTGTCATCGTCGATGCCAGCGAAAGTCAGAAGAAAGAAGACCTGTACCGGGTCAACGGTTTCAATGCACTGGCCAGCGACAAGATGGCATTGGATCGGTCACTGCGTGACATTCGCCACGCCGAGTACGTGGACGCGGCAGTCCTTTGGCCCACGGTCGTTGGCCCACGGCCCCCTCCCTGCTGTCGTGAATGGCTGCGACTGCTCAGCTGGTCTTTCTCGGCGAGGTCTTTCTCCGCACTTTTTTCTTCTCGAACCGCGGTGCTTCGTAGACACTCTTTGAGAGTGGCGGCACGGGCAAGTGCGTGCCGAGTGCGTGCCTAGTCCCACTTCTCTTGTCGCTTTGCTGCCACCCGAGTCTGGAGTGGATCTGACTCGTGGCAGCCACTGTGTCGGCTCTTGCTTAAAGCTGCCGCAGTCAGCGCTACCTGGCGAAGCTGCCCAACGTGAGTGTGGTCATCCCATTCCACAATGAACACTGGTCGACCCTGCTGCGAACGGTGGTGACTGTCTTGGTGCGTTCGCCACCCCATCTGCTGCACGAGGTCATACTGGCCGACGATGGAAGCACCAAGGGTAGGCAGTCCTAAATGCAGCAGCAGCAGCTGCTGCTGCTGCTGATGCGGGCAGCGGAAGCACTGCTGGTGCTGCTAATGAGGGCGGCAGAAGCGCTGCTGCTGCTGCTGCTGAGCTCCTGTCGAGCCGCTGGGTGATGCTTCCTACTTTTTGCATGCATGAGTGATGTTCTCAAAAGGATAACCCATTTTATGCCGAAAGAATCGTTGGGCCGTTATTGTCACGCGGGCGATGGAAGTAGCAGATTTCAGCGCTGTGCCTTCTGTTTTCGGAGCTCTCTTGACATGTTAAAAGTAGATGTCGCATAGTCGCACCAAAAATGGTCATCTCACGCTGGTGCTCACATGAATTAATCATAATTTTTATAACGATTACCTCGTGGAGCACGCTGAGAGAACTGAATCTCAGTCTAGGCATCTAAGATGTGTTGGAAAGGAAACATATCAATTTGTAAGTGATAACATATGCAGGGTCTGAACAAAAGCAGCCATTCATCCGACAGAGCAAAGTGCTTTGAGGAACAGGTGAGTTTTTAGTTTCTTTTAAATTGTCAAGTAATGGGATCGTCGTGGCATCGGTCCGGAGTGAGTTCCAGGCTTTGGGAGCATACCAACTGAAGGTACAGTCTCCAAAGGGTCTGAGGTTGGTTAGATGCTCAGCAAAACAACTTTTAAGAGAAGAGCAGTTGGTACAGCTAAGCCTGATAAAGTATTTCGCATAGTTAGGCCATAGCTCGAGAATGTAGGGACCTAGAAGTCAGAAACCCAGTCTCAAGATGCATATGCTGCTTGATTGGGAGCCAGTGCAAGTTGCTGGCATATGGTGTAATGTGTCAGTTACTATGTTAATGACAGACAAGCCTAGTGGTAGAGTGAGACAGCAACTGTAAACATTCTATTAGTGATAACACTTTCACGTTTTTATAAGATGCCAAGTTAACTAAATCTCTTTCCAGGCACTTTGCATATGCTGAAAATGAGGCATTTAAATTGGGGTTAGCGATCACATGTACAGTGTCAGCACATTAATTGCATATGATGGAAACCCTTACAAGTATTGAGTTACAAAAGTCTAGAAAGGATGTCACACATGCATTGACCAACTTGGCTACGGTATCCTCATCTGACTAACTAAACAGGCAAGCATTTTGGCATAATTACATAGCTGAAAGTTTAAACACATCACTGTGGAGCAGATGAGGTCATCTAGAGAACTGTCACTTTGGAATACAAAACCCAAAACTCAGCAAGCAAACAGTAGAGGGGATATTCTGGCTGGGCCCATTTTGAAGGTTAGGTTTTTCAATATCCGAGTAATGCTGTGTTTGCCTGTGACTAGTAAGTTGGTTCGATCGTCATTCAGAAGTGAAAGTTTGTAGCCACCCAAGCCCGAATGTCAGCAATAGATGTAAGGCATTTAAGAACAGCTCGATACTAGGTGGCAGGGAGAGATCAAAGCGTAGCTACAGCAGTGCATGCACTTGTGGCTCAAACTAGTTTGAAAGCTGGCAAGGAGTCTAGCAACCAAATTCGTTGTGATAATAAACTTTGCATGCACTTGTGGCTCAAACTAGTTTGAAAGCTGGCAAGGAGTCTAGCAACCAAATTCGTTGTGATAATAAACTTTTTCCCAGCGGTGCGAAAGCTAAGAGCATTACATCACGGCTGTCTTTAGGCTGCTGGTTATAACAGCCGTCACAGCCGGTCTGTTGGATTGCACACTGCCCAGCCGTGCTCTGCTAATGAATTCGATCGACCTTGCACTCTGTCCGATAGCTATAGGTTTATCGCGAGGTCAGCCCAGGCTCACACACATGCCGGCACACAAACGTGTACAGACACATGCACGCACACACACACACACACACACACACACACACATGCACACCAGCACACACACAAATACTCATGCAGACACCCGTGCTGTGGCCCCCCTCTGAAAACCTGTCATCTGGCTGGGTAATCTGACGGAGCAGCAAGTTTCCTGGCTCCAACAACAAGCACTTTATTAGCTGAAACCACACCGGCCCAGCATAGTCTATGCTTTCAAGATGGCTGCCGGCTTAATTAAGAATTAAGAAGACCTGACTTGCATGTCTTCTGCACCTAGTTTGTAAGCAACTACTTCTGAGGCTAGCTAGGCATATATCAGTGTGGCCTGTAGGCATCTTAAATCACTGTTACAAGTGCTGTGCTGTATGGAATGACCTGCTCTGCATTGGAGCACTCAAGATTCCTTCTCGATGTGCAAGCAATGAGTGCAATGCTATTGCTTCAGTAGGCCATCAGCCCGGTGCCTAACTTAATTGCACGCAACTACGTCTACGAATTCCTTGGCAGGTCTTTAAAACTCTGATCACCACGATGCCGTTTTGGTGGCGTCAGTGCTTGATACTAACCGGTGCACAGTCCGACCCTACCGGCCCTTGGCAACCATAGTGGCTCCTGGATTGTGACCTCGTAGACCCTCAAAAATAATTGACCACAAGAGGGCGTTCAGGGCGCTGCTGGTCAACCGTGGTATCAAGAAAGCAGCAGGAAAGCTTGTTCTTTGCTCCTATGATGCAGCTTAAGACTCAGGTGTAGAAAGTGCACGAGCAACAGCCGTGCAGCTTCTGGCAATTGAATGCGCTGTGTCGCCTCGTCGATCGGTCCACGTCTTATCGACTGGGTAGTGCGAATGCTTTTCAATGTTACTCTCGTAGTTACTTGAAGCCACAACAGTTTTTGCTGTTGCACCGACCGCAATAGCCGGCTCATAATGGGGAAAAAGCGACTTGAAGCAGGAGCCGGCTGAAATATCATGCCAAAGGAAAGGGTCTCGGTGATTGTCCGAGCTTGATAATGCTCGAGCTTGGTATAAAAACTCGTTCATTTATTAGAGGTGCACTTGAGCACGAATTTTCAAGTTCTACTGAATAGAAATGACCTTGAATTTAGCCGGATGAGTAAACATGCATACAGCTCTTACTGGTTATAGCTGCCACGCAGCATCCTGAGTCCTTCGAGGGGGCTTCTTGTGTGAAGCAAAAGTAACCCTGCCTCTGGCAGGACAGCAAATTGTGAAATGCATGTATGACCTGTTGCCGTAGTAAGCCTCGTTGTGGATTGCCCGTCGCTTGCAATATGGCCGGCCACCCTTGCTTGGTCTCGTGTGTGGCTCACCGTTTGGTATCCCGGCATGGCCTTGCTGACGAAGTGTATGCATGCAAGCATGCAGTCGTCGAGGGTGGCCGACTGCAAACGCTTTGACGGAGTTCTCCGTGCACGCAGAATTCCTCGGAAAGCAGCTGGAAGATTACGTCAAAGAGAATTACGGCAGCAAGGTGAAGGTTGTGCGCCATGCACAGCGCGAGGGCTTGATACGCACCCGCATCATGGGTGCAAGGCATGCCACCGGAGAAGTGCTGCTCTTCCTCGACTCGCACTGTGAGGCCAACGTAAACTTCCTGCCACCACTGCTGGGTAGGCACCGTCAGCTCGCCGAAAGCAGCTGCCAGCTGCGGATGCGCTGTGCACCGGATGGGCCGTTGGCCACGTGCTGCTTTTTGTAGAGCCCATAGCCGAGGATTACAAGACGGTCACCTGCCCACTCATCGACGTGTTGGACCACGAGACATTCGCCTATCGAGCGCAGGACGAGGGCGCACGGGGAGCGTTCGACTGGGAGTTCCTTTACAAGCGGCTACCTCTCACCAAGGAAGATGAGAAGCATCCAGCAAGACCTTTTGCGTAAGCGAGTGCTGTGTTCGGCTGCTCTTGCCGAGTCCAGGTCGCATAGGAGACCTTCTTAGTTGCCTTTGTCCTCGCTTCAGAAGCACAACTTGCTGCTGTCAACGGAAGCTAGTTGGCTAACCCTCAATACCCACCTGCCCACCAACCACCACACTCTTGGCAAATCTCAGAGTCAGCTTAATCTTACCGTGACCGCCCAGGCTTTGCATTTAGCAGCTTTGGGGATGGCCAAGGGCTTGATAATCGTAATGATTAGGTTCGAGCATGAATGTCTCAAAGTCAGCAAACATGTGTATGCTGTGATCTTCATCGGGTTACCTCTGTATTGCTGAGTAGGTTCTGCAGCTTGATGACAGCATTTAGTGAGTCCCAGTGATTCATTCTTTATGTGCTTATGCGTACTGACACTGTTGCATGCCACCACTAACTACACTTGCATGCTGACCCTGTGCATGTCACCCCTAACCATGTTGTTCATGTTGTTTATCAATCATGATATTTCTCCTCACCATTTGATCGTGTTTCCTGTGCAGCAAATGTAATGCGCCTAGAAAGAGATTGAGTTCTCTGAGGGCGTTTTATCCAGTGTATTACTATTATTATTATTGATAAAAAGACATGCTTTGGAGCCATCTTCTAAGGAGAGCTGTTAAACACTCCAGAATCATACCTAGAAATGCTGCTGCATGCTTTGTGCTAAATCTCTTAGTCAGTGCATGCCTTCTTCCTCAACATTCCTGAATACTGCATGCTTTTAGTGGAGAATTAATATAATTTTGCATGCTTTTGCCACCTGAAGCAGGCATTTTTATATCAATCAGCTTGCGAGTGTGCAGGTAATCAAGTTTTCTCCAGAATTCCTTTGCTTCATTAGCATGTGACGCTGACATACACGGATGTGCTCTAGTGTAAAAGTATTTGGCAGGCTGTGGCAGCTGCCATGGCTGCTGCCTAATCACCAGCATTTCGATTAAATATTAAGCATTACTTGTACCAAAAGTATGTGTACTTAAATTAGAAAATGCAACACGTTCATGCAGGACGACTTTTCGGTTCCACCTGTTTGCATCTAAGCGGTTTCACGCACTATTGAACTCTCTCTTTAAAGTTCTTTTCAACTTTCCCTCACGGTACTTGTTCACTATCGGTCTCGTGCCCGTGCCCATATATATATATATATATATATATATATATATATATATATATATATATATATATATATATATATATATATATATATATATATATATATATATATATATATATATATATCGTTGCATACTTAATTGATTGAGTAGTATGATGTTGCACCCCCTTATTTGCAACTACCTGCCGGAATTACCCTGACACAGAGCCGATTAAATGCTGGAAAGCATCAGCCGTTATGCTGCTAATCTTTGCACGATATTCCAAAATGACATGTCATTAGCTGAGCACATTGCCTTCGTCGTCAAGTCTGCCTAGTTTCAGATGAGGAATATTGCAAAAATCCGGGCCTACTTATAAAAGAGTACAACAGTTATTTACACCTATGCCCTGATGGTCAATGTTTTACTGCAGATGTAAAAATGGCTATGCAGATGTAAAAATGCCGCTGCTGCCCTAATCTCAAAAGTTATCCCCGGTCTGTAGACGTCAGAAGACTAATATCCCTCCTGGAACCAATTTGTAGCCTGGATCTATATGTACCCTCAAATTCTGAGCTGCTTTGCGATTTACTACTGCCCCAAATAACCAATGTAATACATTTCTTCTTAGCCTCAGATTTTTGCCCCAACATCTTGTAAAGAAGCTTTTGTTAAGCCACTCTTTAAGAAGTCGACACTTCTAGACCAAGAGAACTTTGGAAATTTATATCCAGTCTCCCTATTGCTGTTCTTATCAAAGACACAGGAGCAAGCAGTGTAATCGGGTAAGATATTATATCCAGAGCCACGTTTTTGTGCAAATCACTCCAGAGAGTCAATGATGGTTCGTATGCTCCCAAAGCCCGGAACTCACTCCCGACTTGCGTCGCAACATCCCCTGACTTAACCACATTTAAAAAGAACTTAAAAACACCTATTTAGGACAGTATTTAGTGGGTCCCTGTGATTCGTCCTTGATGTGCTTATGTGTGCTGACACTGTGCATGCTGCCACTAACAACACTTGCATGCTGACCCTGTGCATGTCACCCCTAACCATGTTATTCATGTTGTTTATCAAGCATGATATTACTCACCATTCAATCGCGTTTCCCTTTGCAGTAAATGTAAAGCGCCTAGAAAGAGACTGAGTTCTCTGAGGGCGCTTTATCAAGTGCAATATTATTGTTATTATTATTATTATTATTATGGTGCAATTGTCTCAGAGCACGGTCTCCAAAGTATTCTAGGTTTGTATGATGTATAGGTAAACAATTAGATTCCGAAAAGCAGGTGGTTGGATGCTTAGCCTGGTCGGGGAGTAGATCTGATAGGTAGGCTGGAGCCAAAGAATGAAGGGATCAAAAGCGAGTGACAAAACCTTGAATTCTATCACCAAGTTGCTCTCGAGTGCCTCTCATCTCACCTAGCCATCAAAGGCACTGTGCTACAATCGTTTAGGTCCTACCCTAGTCTGAGATTTCAGGGACTTAATGTCCAAGGCCAACGGTCAGCGAGTGATGCTTGTAAGGTACTTGTCTCTATGAATCCCCGTCTGTGCTTACTATACGCTCACCCTCTTGCCGATGTGATTGCCTAACTCAATCTAAGCTTAATTGTTATGCAAGCTACACACGTGTACTTGTATTGATTGAACTCCATGCCTTCCAGCATTTCATACTCGCTCGGCTCCCTTGCAGCTTGTATTACTGGCTACTACACACTCGTGCCAATGGCTGCAAAAATTATCAAATCGAATTATGATACAACCATCATACTAGTCGTGGACAAGCATGCTTATAATTGCTGCAACTCTCTGCAGCTTGGCTTTTCTGACAAGAAGGTTGAAACTACCATATTTCACCACTTCTTGCCGACCTGTGCTAGATGCCAATCAAGCAGTGTTTCGACTTAAATTTTTTGTCTCTCACTATTAGGTCGCTTTAGTCTCTGGCTCCGGCCTACCTATCTGAAATACTTAGTTCTCTAGGCTCTTACGGCTCAGGTCGTTTGGTTGTGCGTCTAAAGAACTTTAAATCTCTTGGAGACCATGCCTTCAGCTCCAATGCTGTAACAGCCTGGATCTCACTATCCACTGACACCAAGGCATCTTTTGATTGATTATATTCAAAATAAGCTGAAGACCCACATGTTTCTCACAGCCTTTGCTCCTTTGCATTCATTGTCTTTTGTGTGCTTGGTGTGCTGAAAGTATGACTGGTATAACTAACTACTGGATATTCTTTGTTTTTGGTGTATGGAAACTGCGTTGACTGAGATTTGGCTCTTTTGGGGTGAGAAGTTCAATGATTACGACTACGATTATTAGTATAGCTGCTATTGCTGTAAGTGTAGCTACATACGGGCTTGGATGGATCTGCACGATGAAGGACCTGATGCACCAAATAGTCTACTAAGTCTCAGAATAAAGAATTGTACAGCTAACTAACTAACTATGATCTTAAGGGCATACTGAGGAGGATTCTGTTATAAGTGCCCTTATGGAGCTGCAATTATTATCTGTCCTCGAATTATGCGAAATGAGATGTCATTTTGTCTTTTATTTTGGCTATTTGACTATGGTCTACTTTTCTCTCTGCGAAATCTCAACACGTAAACTGACGTGTAGTCATCAGCCATTTTATACTGCATTAATCTAAGGGATTTGCAAGCTTAGGCATGCTGTCAGAGCGAGGGTAGAGCTTCGGGAAGTTACCTCTTTGCCTGCTATCTATCAAACTCACGTTTGCTCTTGTCGTGTTTTCCCTCATTTCTGTGGCCCCGACTGCTTGTCAGCTTGCGATGGTTTCGTAAGGTGCTAGTCTTAGCCATCTTTGCCACCTGGAGCTGTGCAAATAGATGGGTTATCGCCATGGATTGACAACAAGTAGCTGGTGGGCTTCACAACGGGGCTACGATGGAGACCTGATTTGCTGCCGGGTGACTGAGCTCGTGGTTGCCGTAGCATCAGCTTTGTTGACCTAGCATAGCCACTTAGTTTGCTACTGGGAGAAGGGGCTCAGTGAATGCTGTAACAGTTAGTGCCAGGAACAAAATTTGCTTTTACGGTCGCCCGTTCCTTGGAAGCTGCCGGTGAAGATCCAGAATGCAGTGAGAAGGATGGGGCAGCCTTTGTCGAATACTTCATCCGACAGTAAGGATATATGTAATCAGTGGGTCGTCTATATGCTTTATCACCATACGGCTCTAATAATAATAATAATAATACACTTGATAAAGCGCCCTCAGAGAAATTAATCTTTTTCTAGGCTCTTTACATTTGCTGCAAATGGAAATGCGATTGAATGGTAAGTAAAATCATGCTTGAAAAACAAACACAATGAATAATATGGTTAGGGGTGACATGCATAGGGTCAGCATGCAAATGTGGTTACTGGCAGCACCCACAGTGTCAGCATGCTTAAGCACATGAAGGACGAATCACAGGGACCCACTATATGCTGTCCTAATTAGGTGTGTTTTTAAGTTCCTTTTAAATGTGGTCAGGTCAGGGGATGTTCGGACGCAGGTCGGGAGGGAGTTCCAGGCTTTGGGAGCTTACGAACTAAATGCACGGTCTCCAAAGGATTTAAGGTTTGTACGAGGTATTTGTAGACTGTTGGATTCCGAAAAGCGGGTGATACGATGCTTGGCCTGATAGGGTATATCTGAGAGATAGGCTGGAGCCATAGAATGAAGGGACCTAAAAGTGAGCGACAAAACCTTGAAGTCAATCCGTTGCTTGACTGGCAGCCAGTGCAGGTCGGCGAGAAGTGGTGTAATGTGGCAACTGCGACGACGCTCATGACATACAAGCCTAGCTGCGGAGTTTTGCACCAGCTGCAATCGCCTGATCGCACATGCTGGTAGGCCAGTAAGCAGTGAGTTGCAGAAGTCGAGACGGGATGTCACGAATGCATGGACCAGCTTGGACGTGGTATCCTTATCTAAACAAGCCCGAATTTTAGCATTGTTTGGAGCTGAAAATAGGCAGATTTGACTGTGGAGCTGAGATGGTCGTCTAACGAGAGGTCGCTTTGGAATATGACACCTAGATTTCGAGCTGATTCAACTGGAGATATGCTGGCACAGCCAATTTTCAGAGTCGGCCTTTCTAATCTCTGAATCACACTGGGTTTGCCCATAACTAGTAAGTTAGTTTTATCATCGTTTAGTTTTAGAAAATTTGCTGCCATCCATGTGCGGATGTCATCGATGCATTCATCAAGTGAGTTGAGAAAGTTTGAGGTGCTCGAAGGCTGGGAGGGATCAAAGCAAAGGTACAACTGAGTGTCATCCGCATAGAAGTGAAAGCTTAGATTGTGCTTGGCAATCACATCAGCAAGACGGAGAGTATAAACCGCGGAAAGAACCGGACTGAGCCCTGAGGTACTCCATATTTCAGAGGTACTTCAGATGACCTTTGTCCATTCACGACCAATACTCTGGAGTCTCCCACTGAGATAGGACCTGATAGGACTCTAGGCGATGCAGGGTCTGTAAAGCTTGTTGAATTAGGATGATTGCAAAAACATGAGATTGAGGAGTTGCACTGAATGATCGGATAAAGGCCCCACCACTTGGCTAAGGGAGCATTTTATGTCGATTCACAGCATATTTTAATTAAATCTTATTCGTTGTAATCTTCATAAGGTTATATATTAGGAGCCACCCTCTTCTTCATATTGAAGCCTGCATAGTCAACCGGATAGTGACTAGGGCAGACATGATCTGGTATGTCAGTTCAGGTTGATCCATGAACAACTTGTAGTTACTTAAATAAGTTCTCTACATACTTGTTTGAGTTAGTGTGATTGCATTGTCTTAGTTTTCAACTCGAACCTCTTGATGGACTTCACACATAAACAAGCGCTGCGGTTCTTCTCGAATTTATAACTAATGGTCGCCTGGGAAACTGATATTATGAATGTTCAGACATTAGCATTAGTGGTGCATGGTTTAATTTTTTCCTAATAGCACCCCCACGATGGCCAGTCCGCGAGGTTTGGATCGCGATATCACGAGCGCACGGAGTGCATGAGGCCAAGCTGAGTGGGAAAGCTGTGCAGTGCGCAACTAAGGGCTGTGTAGAGGAAGTCTGTCCGATGCCTGCTGTTGCTTTTGTGCCATGATGCTGTTGTCCCTCCCCCGTCTTGGTTTAGCTGCCTTGTTTGCTCGGAGCCAGTGCCAGTCTGGCCGTCAACCAGCCAACCTGTCACGACCTGCTGGCAGCATCGTCATTGCATCCGTGCTGCTTCTTGCTCCAGGAGTCCGGTCATGGCTGGTGGTCTCTTTGCAATGAGCACCAAGTGGTTCTGGGAGCTCGGAGGCTACGACCCGGAGTTGATGATATGGGGTGGTGAACAGTACGAGCTCTCGTTCAAGGTGAGCCCCAGTCTGCCGGCTGGGTGGCAGCACTCGATCATGCGCTCGCCTCAGCGGCTGCCAGAGGTGAGAGGAAGCAGCTCTGCGACCCACTCAAGCCTGCACACACCGGCTGATGACATTCTGGCTGGCGTCCCAGCTGTCACGCTATGTAGGCCCGTGGCACTGGAGGCATCCATCTCTAGCTGCCACAAACTGTCTGCCACTAAAGCATGTGGGCGTTGTAGCAGTCGATGTCTGGCCATTAGGCTGTCGTGCTGTGTATAAATGAGTTCCTGCAAATGCTCGATGGTGAGAGTGTTGTGTTTTTAAGTTGCAAATAATCCTAGAATCATACAGATCTGAGTCTGCAGTGTGCTTGGGCTGTAATAATTCATTTAATTCATTTATATAGCGCCCCAAGAGAACTTAATCTCTATTCAGGCGCTTCACATAAGCCTCGGGGCTTGAGACCACGACCTCAGTCAGACCTTGGTCGGGGCGAGCACCTTAACCGCTAGACCAATAGCCCAGGAGGTGTGTTGCTAGCTCCTCACTACCGAGGTCGTGGTTTCGAATCCTGCTGTGGGAGATCCTTTATTGCTAACTGCAACCAAAGTGATAGCCGTTAAGGCTCTTAGGTAGCTTATGTTGAATATGCTAGTTGTGTGTTTGTGTGTGTGTGTGTGTGTGTGTGTGTGTGTGTGTGTGTGTGTGTGTGTGTGTGTGTGTGTGTGTGTGTGTGTGTGTGTGTGTGTGTGTGTGTGTGTGTGTGTGAGCGTGTGTGTGTGAGCGCACGCATTTTGAGTATGTGTGAGGTCGCTCGTGTGAGGGACCTGACTTATGAAGCCTTGAGCAATGGGCAGTGGCCCCATGAGATATCAGACTGCCTAAGCAGCCGGCGGCTCTCGAGTGATTGAAGGGTAGATAATGGCTATCGGCCGGTGACTGACTCGGTAGGCCGAGGGCACAAGTCCATGCATTGGCAGCATCTGTGGACATTCATCTGCCTCAAACTGCCTTCAGCTGGTGGCCTGGTTTGGAACAACAATGGCTCGACAGTGCAAAAAACATTGCATGCATGGAATATAAAGGCTGCTTGTAGAGTGCAAGAGGAGAAGCAGGGAGATAGCTAGACCCCTCTAAGCCAACAGCCGTCTAACTATCGAACAGAGTACAAAGTCGATCGAATTTATTAGCAGAGCACGGCTGTGCAATGTGTAATCCCATCGACTGCCATCATTCGAACGGATCGGTTTTAGGGGAGATTTGACCCACCAAAATATGACAATACGTGATCAAGTGCCATGTGCAGAACGTAAAGCACCTAGAAAGAGATTGAGTTTCTCTGAGAGCGCTGTATCAAGTGTATTCTTCTTATTATTATTATTATATGCAAACTTCGAGATTCATTGAGAGATTTTGAATGCATGGAAGCAGGGCTGTGTATCTAGCGTTGAATGGAAAGCTGACTCTACTTTCAAAAGACACAAATACACAATACACAAAATACAATTAACCTCTGTTACCTATTGAAATATGAAGCTTCTCTGTAATGGCACAGTAGGCTCTGAACTTACATCAAAGGGACTCATTGGTTGGGTCTGCTTGAACCAGCCACTGGCAGTTGGGACTAGTTCTGGTCCACATGCCTATTGCATCTGTGCTTTTTGGCAAGGTTTTCTTTCATTCTTACGATTTGAATACACACGCTGTGCTTTCATGTAAGGTTTGTGATTCTTTGGTCCTGCAGATAATCCGATCAATCATAGCTTACTAGCTCAGTATTATCTAGCATGTAGAAGGTCTACAAGGCTAGTGCAGCTGGAGGAATGCTACTACTGAGAAAAGCAAATGCTGATTTCTGTACTGGTTTCATGACTTCTACCTGCTCAACGACCAGAGTAGGATAAACTCTGAGTGATTCCGAATTGGCTCAGCTCCCTTGTAGAGCTGATGTTCTTTTGAACTTCTTTGTTTACAGTGGAAGAAATTATGCCCGAATGCCACAAAGACAGCACCTCCTTCCATTTTGGGAAAGCGATAGCACATCTACACAAAACACAGTCACAGTCCCTCATCACATACTCAGACTTCACTCAGAATGATCCAGCATAAAGAAATATATTAACAATACAAACAGTACATACTTACTAGAGAAAGGGAAGCAAAGATTTTCGGGCTCTCCGGATTGTTTGACATCGCATACAGAGATGGCTCGAAAAAGACAACAATTCCAGAGGACCAAGACTTTTGTGCATGTGGGCAAGCCAGGAACTGTGGTTGGTTTCGGCTGCTAAGCTAGGCTTAGAAAAGAGCTCAGTCTAACGGGGGGGGGGGAGAGAGAAAAAGAGAGAGAGAGAAAAAGAGAGAGAGACAGACAGACAGACAGAGACACAGAGAGAGACAGAGACAGAGAGAGAGGGACAGAGGGACAGAGACAGAGAGAGAGACAGAGAGAGGAAGACAGCTCCTCAGTGACTATATTGTTGTTAGTGATAATAACAAAGAGTAGTTTGTATAGTGCCATTGGGAAATTATATGTCTATCCAGATGCTTTAAAACTCGATGCAAGAGGAGCAATAACCAAGGGTCGATAAAATGCAAGGTGTCGAGCTTAGACAAGCATGCCAAGATGCACCAAAAGACAGTCACAGCCACTGGTTAGTAAGGCCCCTGATTAGTATAATTCATTCAATCATGCTCAAGTGAGTAGGCAAAGTACACGGAACAAAAAGACATGTTCACTGGAGCACAGCGAAAGCTGAGCGGAACCGGCGTGTCTTTTGCTGAGACTTAAATGTTTCCAAGTCTTTGAAGCTAGCAGTTGCAGCCGGAAGCAAGCTTAAGACTTACAGTGCATACGAACTGAAGGCCTGTTCACTTAAATATTTCAATTTAGTATGATGAACGCTTAGACAACTGGAGGCGGAGAACCGGTTGATGTGTGAGCGCACTGGACAAACGATGAGGATAGATTGATAGGCTGATGCAGGCTAGACAATCGACCCGTAGGGCCAAAGAAAGAATATTGAAGCTGATTCTATGCTTAATTGTGAGCCAATGAAGCCCATTCAGAAGAATGATGTGGCTGCCAGGCCATTGACAACAGACCTAAAAAGCTGCTGAGTTTGGCACCAGTTGTAGATGATTAAGGTCACGGACCAGAAGTCCTAAAAAACTATGGAACAGCATGCCCGATTATGGGCAGGCGTCAGTGTAGGGATGCTAGAACACCCAATCTTAAAGGTGAGTTCTTCCAGCTTTTAATGGTGACACTAGGCTTGCTCATAACTATTAGGCTGGTCTTATCGTCCGTAAGCCTCAGACAGTGAGTGGCCGTCTGTGTGTCAGTGTGCTTAGTAGCACCAGGCTGTGGCAGAATTAAGAGGGTCAGATGAGGAGCAAGGCTTATAATGGTCAAGGATTGGTAGAGTTGATTGCCATCTGGATGGAAATAAAAGTCAATATGCCTATAGCAATTGCATCGGCCCCAAGAAGAACGTAAATAGTGAAAAGAAAGGCAAACGACCAAATCATTAGGTACCCCAGACTTAAAAGGATTTTCGAACAACCGACAGCCATCTACGTTTACACTCTGGCATCTTTCACTGGGATAATACCTGACCCAGTTAATCAGTGTGACAGCGATACATAGGCATGTCGAGAGGCACTTGTCGTCAGTTAGTCACTGTGTCAAATAGGAATGACAGTAGGGAGACTGGATGAAATTACTTAGATTCTCACGATCTAGGGTAGGATTTTTAAGTGGCCTGACAACAGCCTTTCTAAGAGGGGCAAAGATTTCACTGGAAACTAGGGACAGTTTTACAATATATTTTGTGATGGGCAGCAACAGGTGCATGCATCTCATAAGGTGAACTCTCCAGACATTGCTATTAGGACTAGTGATCTGTCAATCTGGAAGACAAATTTTGCAACAGGTTGCATAGAGACCAGCCAGAAGCATGAGATAGAAAAAGATCAGAGTTATGTGGGGTTGCAGTCCTGCAGGGATGATAAGGAGGGGATGGAGTCTCTAATCCGTTTTATCATAAGTACAAAGACTTTGTAGAAACTCTCTGCTAAGTTGCCATTTGGGCTATTTTCGATAGTAGCTATTAACGCCACGTTGCCATCGAGATCATGGTCGGCAGTAGATATTAGCACTAGTGGGATATCGATCTGTTAAATGAACTTAGCCTTAGCCGTAACTAAGATGGATTGTTACTAAATGGATTTTATGGATTGATAATACATGCAATAATCCTCAAATACCAAAAATATATACAAGTCAGATATATAGTGCCCTAATGGAACTTAATCTATATCCAGGCATTTTAGGTATGCTGCAGGGCTCGAGCCCACGATCTTTATTGGTTAAATACAAGCACCTTATTCCTGGTGCTAAGGGTAGTCTGTCTTGACTTTTTGGCAACCTTTTCAAGTCTGCGTTCAATATTCATGGACATCTTGAATGGGACCAACCTATTGGTTAGTATCGTGCTGCAGCATTACATCGAGAATGTAAGGTCAGCAGAAGAGTCAATCATTGAGGTAGACGGCAACAAGCCTGCAGTGGACAAATCGAGCGTTAAGAGATTTTAAGATTCTTGACTCACATACTTTTGGATGTAGAAACAGAAACATGGTCCATGCGATAGAGAACGTTAAGGTACAGTTGCTGGAAAAGATGTAATCAAGAGTGTGGCCTGCTGTATATGCAGGGGTCTGAATATCAGGACAGAGGCAACAAGCTCAGATAGCACAAGTGTATTGGAACACATTGGATCAGATTGTTTATCTACAAGGATATTTAAAACACCCAGAATGAAAAGAGATTGCTTCCGCATGCAAATAATGGAGGAAAAGTGGGCGATGAAGCTGGGATTTCTGCCTGATGGATAATAAATTACTGCCTCCATCGGCTAGAAATTGAAAGCAGTGTGAGCGATAACTGCTACTTCACCAACAGTTTTCAATGATCGCGGATTATGAAAAAAGGAGAAACCTTCTGGGATAGTATCAGTTATAGCTGAGCAGTTCGTTGTCTTCAGCCACGTCTCAGTAGCAGCTTTAAACGTCTAAGAATTATCAAGTATCAGGTTGAAAACTAACGGTTTATTGCAAAAAGAGCAGACATTCCGAAGGCACATTCTGTATTTAGTTAGTCACCCAAGTTCGTGTCGGCTTTATTGCTACTAGGTTACATTCCAGAGGTACATTCTATATTTAGTTAGCCACCCTGGTTCGTGTCGGCTGTATCGCTACTAGGTTAGAAAAAATCAGCAGCAGTTCTAAAGGGAGACAGTTGGAGTTCGTTACATAATTAAACGTCGTTCTAACTGGAAAACACATGCTGTGTTTGGTAACAATGGTTCGGATGTTAGTTTGGCACCTTCAGTACTCACTATTACCAGGCTTGGGTGATACTTAACTCGGTAAGCCTGGCAGAAACATGCACTGGGGATATAGTTGCATTACTTGATTGAGATATTCAATACAACAAGCATTTGCGATCTTATGGGATCACCTGGAAACCCATGGCTGAGTGGACACTAACCTATTTCTTTCTAATGCTCCAAGTATAATACGAGAAAGCTTCATTCAATGACCCTGATATATAATAGAAAACCTTGAACGAAAAGGAAGTTTTATTATTTTTTTATAAAAAAAATCCTATTAATTTGTCAAGAATATTGTGAGAGCATTCAGTAAAAGTGATGTACGAGTCGATCTAAATGACTCTGCCTAGAATTGTATAGGTTATAGCTTTTCCCAAAGTATTGTAAGATTTATTACATAAAAATAACCACGTTTGTTAAACGTTTCATAGAAATGAATGTGAAAATGTTCTCATACAAAGATATTACTCTTCCAAGTCTCAGTGGTTCTCAACCTTCTCAAATCCGAGACGTCTTAATTCAGTTCCTCATGCTGTGGCGATCCCCAACCATAAAATTATGAAAAATTTGGAAATGCATGTTTTCCGATGGTCTTAGGCGACCCCTGTGAAAGGTTCGTTCGACCCCCAAAGGGATCGCGACCCACAGGTTGAGAGCCGCTGCTCTTTATGCTATGTGGTTACATGAAGCCTTGTAGTAAGGAACATGTGGATATTTGTTAGACCGCATTCTCTGCGTTGGCATGGTGCATCGGTTGGCATTAATCAGCATGCAATTGCCAATGATTTTTTAATTTTTTATGCTGATTGCATTTCTGGCCTTAGTCTTCTCACGTCAATATCCTCACTGTATCGTTGTTAGCTAGACATGCAGACTTATGTTCCAGAAAATCTTGGTTAGTTCTAGGAGGTTGTCAAAATGCTAAGACTCTGCAATGCTGTGGCTGAAGATTTATTTGGGAATTTCACTCAGAAGCAAAATTCAAATTGCATAACACGTGCTGCCAAACTGATACAAACCAAATAGACATCGGCCGAAAGCCCCTGTCCAACCAAGACGAATGTTCCTCATAATCATTTTGGTCCTTGCTAAAAGTTCTACAGCTGTACAATGGCCTGTTATTTCTAGTACCTGTCATAATCAAGAGAAGGTCTTGAATAATAAAAGATAAAACAATAAAACCAACTTACTAGTTATGGGCAAACCAAGTGTGATTCAGAATCTGGAAAACCTAATGCTCAAAATTGGGTGTGCTAGCATATCTCCTGTTGCATCTGCACGAAGTCAATGTGTCCTGTTCTAAAGTGGCCTTTCATTAGACGAATAGATCAGCTCCACAGTCAAGTGTGCCTACTTTAAGCGACATAACATTGCTAAAATTTGAGCTTGCTTACTCAGGGATACTACATATAAATTAGTCCATGCATTTGTAACATGCCGTCTCGACTTCTGTAGCTCACTCCTTACTGGTCTACCGGCCTGTGCAATCAAGCACTTACAGTTAGTGTACAACTCTGCTGCTAAGTTTGTCTGTCATGATTGTCACAGCTGCCAGATAACACATCACATCGACCAGTACTGACTTCTAGTCAAGCAACACATCGAATTTAATATATATATAAAGGTCCCTTCATTCTTTGGCACCAGCGTACCTATCAGATCTACTTCACTACCAGGCTAGTCGTCGTACCATCTGCTTTTCTGAAGCCCACTTCAAATGAGCCTCAAATCTTTCGGAGAATGTGCCTTTAGTTCTTATGCTCGAAAGCACTCCCTCCTTAAGTCATTACATCCCCTGACTTAACAGCA
Source organism: Cristatella mucedo (assembly GCA_009760855.2). Classification (NCBI taxonomy): domain Eukaryota; kingdom Metazoa; phylum Bryozoa; class Phylactolaemata; family Cristatellidae; genus Cristatella; species Cristatella mucedo. The sequence goes on from WPIO01000012.1 coordinate 1,968,123, forward strand.
TTTAAAAGAAGTTAAAAACGTATGTATTTATCTCAGCCTTTAGTAGGTCTATGTGATTCGTCATTTGTGCGCTTATGCATAGTGACACTGTGCATGCTGCCACACATCATATTTGCAAGTTGAACCTGTGCATGTCATCTCTGACCAAGCTATGCTTGTTGAGATTGAGCATTGCGCCACTAATCTTTTTATCGGGGGTGCCTTTACAGCATATTTAAAGTACCTAGAAAGAGTGCCTCCTGGTTTTACCAAGTGGTTAAGGCACTTGCCTCAAAGCAAGGTCAGGGGGAGTATATTTGATGATCGTGATCGTGGCCTCAAGCTCCATGGCATATGCGAAGCGCCTCAATAAAGGTTAAGTTCTCTTAGGTGGCTATACAAATGAATTATATTTCATAGAAAGAGATTAAGTTATCTGAAGGAGCTATGCAAATCTATTATTGTAAGGGGTGCTTCAACGTGAGCATTATCACACTCAAATTTAATTCTGTTCATGATCTTGACGGCTTCTACTACCACCATGTACCAGGTTCGATTGATATTCATTAGGTTATAGCTGATGCCGAACTTGTCGATCCTAATCCTAAGTGCATTAAACTTGCTATTATTCTACTTGGAATGACAATGACGGTTGTCAAGGGCACACAGGTGATTGGCAACACCGTTGACCCGAATTTACTCCAGAAGCTATAGTTAAATGAGGAACAAGGACAGGGTAAGTGCAGTCCCCTTTCATAGCCTGGCTAGTGTTGGGGTGCTGCCACTGCCCCACCCCCTAGAGCATAGCAGCGACCTGGGCTGCCCCTAACCTTTGCACGGACCGTGAGTAATGACTAATTGTTCTACTTCCACTCGATGAGCAACAGACGAGTTCGCATCGAAGAGACGCAACGTTTGTCTGCTATGATTTTTATTCATTGCGAATCTAGCCCTTTGCATGACAATTTTGCGGGTCTCGCCCCACATTAAAATCCTGGCTCAACCTCAGGCGGGATTCTGCTAGCTAGGATCTACCTTCACAGGAAGCAGACTGGACTCGATTGCACAGACATGATTTCACAGCTGTTAAAGGGCTACTCAATTACCTCTGAAGCAGGACTTTTTATGCTGTTTTTGTGCATTTTTGGCTAAGCAAGATGAATAAATTACCTGCTGCCAGTGATTGGAGTTTTTTATTTGGCTAGCTGGGAATCTGAATCTGGCTAATTCATGGCTGTTATTTTTTCAGCTTGGTCAGCTTGTAACTTTAGAATAAAGTAGGGGTTCTGTTGTAGGGTATCCAAAGATCTTTTGAATTGTTATGTAGAGAGTCCCATCTGCACAGTGTCGTCCACAATAAATAAATGGTTGTTTCCTCTTACCCGGATGGAAGGAAGAAAAAGGTGTGCCGGGTTCTCATCCCTAATGGAGTCCGGATGTAAAGGGATGTGCTGGAGCCTTTGTCCGGCTCACCTGTCAGCCTCCTCATGTTTGGCTGCCCGTGACAAGCTGGTGTGTCAATGTTTGGCCTATCCTTGAATTAATCTTGGCAACTCCAATGCCCATTAATATTACTTACTCGCTTGGCTAAAGCTTGCATTCATCCTAGTATGCAAACAAATTCTATTTTCTTCACCTGCAGTATAGAATAGTGTTCGTTTAAAGAACCTACGATCCGACAGTATCAAACTTGAGTATATTTTCCGAATGTATGTACTGGTAATACATTGGTTCACAGGTTGGCAGAGATATAGCAGGCCCTACTATTAAAAGCAGCCACAGGCAGGCCTTAATGCGACAGGTAGAGAAGCTGCTGGGCTATGCTCTTTTTTTGGTTGGCTTCTATATGGTATTAGGCAGGAGTAAACGAAAGGGCCACTCTATTTAAGTTCTCCTTTGTTCAGAAGTGCTGCTGCTTATGTCGATCATTTAGCATGACAGCATTGATGAAAGGAGTCAGTTCCTGACAGGGTAGGCCTTTTGGCAGGGTTACCAGCTACAGCTTCAGGTCATGGCGATTCTGGCTTTCATTCCTTGAGCATATGGCACTCTCTCGGCCAGGTAGGCTGAGACAAGGGTGGTTTTTAGCACTCACGGCTCTTTCTAAGCAGGATTTATAGCATCCTGGTGGAATATGGAGTGCCTTTGTCCAGCTGTTCACTAACAGCTTGTCCAGCTGTTTACTAACAGCTGGCTTGCCAAAGTGTTAGAGCAGCCACCTGCCTCCAGCTAACTCCAATGCCAGCTTTGCATGGCACCAGACTTGGTGAATCCTCAACTCTGGGGCTTCACTGCCAACGTCTGGAAAATTCATCAAGTAGCAAAAACAATACTGGCAGCAGTGGTGGGGAAGGTGATTGTGGTGGCATAATTTTTTACATTGTCAAATCCCAGAAAGCTGCATAACAAACTAGTGGGAGTTTAGGACAACGATCTATTCAGTTGCCCACACAATTTAGCTGCAATTCGGAGAAAGAAGTAATTATAATGCTAGTAACTTGTGTGCTTTTGAAAATTAGGGCGTCCTAGCCTGTGATGGAGCCCAGGCTATGTGATCCAGATATGGGGCTGATTACGTCTGTCTCCAGTAGTATTTAGGAAAGAGTGGATCTGATTTAGGTGTGATGTTAAGTGATTCATTGGTCGACCAGGCCTTGTGATGCCCTGCCCTGCTGACCTGCCCATCAGGCATAGATAAATCTGATCTGACGATAGTGCACCCATAATTAGGATTGGCTGCATGCTCTGGCAGCTACTTTTGATTTCCGGTTAGCCACGGCAACTAACCACTCGATGTTTAAAAGTGACACTCCACAGAGTCAGCATTTCTTCCGATATATAACGACCTTAGGAGTGCAGACTTAGGTAGAGTCTCTTACCTTGTTTAGCTCGATCTCTCAGCAGCTGTTGATAAACAAATCCTAGCTGATCAAACAGCCCCCTTTTGTATAGTGACAGAAGAGCACCACTGCTTGCAGTGGCGATAAAGAATCGCCCACTGCAGGAATCGAACCCACGACCTCGGGACCGAGGTCGTGAAAGCAACCACCTTACCTAGTGTGCCATCATGGCTCTACTATCGATCACCAAGTCCTTCTCAAGCGCCTTTCATTAGGCCTTGGCATCGCTGTTACTGCACTGCAATAATTCAGGTTCTATCTCAGTGGGGGATTCCAGAGTATTGATATGAACAGACAATGATCATCCTAGGAACCTCTGAAATATAGTGTACCTCAGGACTATGGGTTTGGTTCAGTACTTTTCACAGTTTATGCTCTCCTACTTGCCGATGTGATTTCCAGGCACGATCTAGGCTTTCCCTTCTATGCAAATGATACTTAGTTGTACCTTTGCTTTGATGCCTTCTAGCCCCCCAGCACATCAAATTTTCTCAACTCCTTTACTGCATGCATTGATGTCATCTGCACATGGATGGTAGCCAACGCTTCTAAATTAAATGATGATAAAACCAACTTACTAGTTATGGGCAAACCAAGAGTGATTCAGAAATTGGAAAACTTAAAAGCTCAATATTACTTACATGGGTATTGACATGAACGAACGAACATCCGAGGAACCACTGAAGTATGGTGTACCTCAGTGCTGTGTGCTTGGTCTGTTTTTTCATAACATAAAATAATACGATTCATGTGTATAACACTCTAAGAGGACGTAATCTCTATTCAGACGCTTCACATATGTCACGAAGCTAGATCCCACGACCTCAGCCAGACTTTGGTCGAAGCTAGCACCAACTGGGCCAAACCAGCTTGGCGTGATTTATATTCACTTGCCGATGTGATTGACAGGCACAACCTAGGCATTGACTTCTACACAGATGCGCTCAGTTGTACCTTTGCCTTGCTAGCTCCCTGCCCTCCAGCACGTCGAGTTCTCTCAACTTCCTTGCTGCATGTATTAATAATAATAATAATGCACTTGATAAAGCGCCCTCAGAGAACTTAATGTCTTTCTAGGCGCTTATGTTTTGATGACATCGGCACATGGTTGGCAGCAAACTTTCTTAATGGAATTAGGATAAAACCAACCTACTCGTTATGGGCAAACCAAGTGTGATTCAGAAATTGGAAAACTTAACGCTTAAAATCGGTTCTGCCAGCATATTCTGTTGAATCTGCACGAAATCTAGGTGTCCTGTTCAAAGTGACCTTTTATTAGATGACCACTACAGCTCTGCAGTTAAGTCTGTCTGCTTTCAGCTACATAACATTGCTAAAATTCGGGCTTGCTTAGACAGGGATACTACATCTTAATTAGTCCATGCATTTGTGATATCCTGTCTCGACTTATGTAACTTACGGCTTGCTGGTCTACCGGCCTGTGCAATCAGGTGCTTACAGTTGGTGCAAAACTCTGTAGCTAGGCTTACTGTCGTCAGCACCACATTTTTTACTTACACTATTTCTGGCCCTCCTGCACTGGCTCCCAGTCAAGCAATGCATCGACTTCAAGGTTCTGTCACTTACTTTTAGGTCCCTTCATTTTTTGGCTCCAGCCTACCTATCAGACCTATTCCCCTACCAGGCTAGGCCTCATACCACATGCTTTTCGGAATTTAATCATTTACCTTTACCTGGTACAAACCTTAAATCTGTTGGAGACCATGCCTTTAGCTCGTATGCTCCTAAAGTGTTAAGGGCCTAGAAAGAGATTTAGTTCTCAGTGGGCACTTTATCAAGTGTGTTATTATCATCATTATTATTATTTATATTATCAAAGCTTGGAACTCACTACCAACTGGTATCACAACATCTCATGTTTTGACGTTTAAAAAGAAGCTAAAGATGTGGCAGTTTGTGGGTCCTTGTGATTCGTCATTTGTGTGCTTATAGGTGCTGACACTGCATGCCACCACTAACCGTGTTTGCATGCTGACACTGAGCATGTCACCTCAAACCATGTTATGCTTGTTGTAATCGAGCATGCTGCTCAAACCATTCGACCATACTTTCATTGGTGCATATTTAAAGGGCATAGAAAGAGATGGAGTTCTCTGAGGTTGCGATGTAAATGTATTGTTATTATTATGAAGGTAGAATACGCATTGCTGCATCATCGAGTGGCAATTGTTATTCAGAAGGAGTGGTTCCGGCACTTGGGCTGATAGAATACTCTCTGAACCTTGGGATACGTTGTCGACAATGAGTACTTTGGCTTTGATGATGCAGTGGAGCAGCATAGGTTGGGAATATTAAATAGTATGTTTACACTAGTTCTTTAGTAATTTGTAAAAGCCATGACCCATATGTGTTTTGTTAGTAGAGTTTTCTTTGCTCACTCGTTCCTTCTTGGTGCCCAACCACATGGGTGTAGCAAGGAATTCAAGTGATATTGCTGAAGGGGCAGCTACTGTTACTAAGAAGAAGTGGATGAACAGGCCACTTTTATGGCTATATCTACAGCTAGTCAGCCTTTATCAAATGCAAAGAAGACAGAGTGGGGAGCGGAGAGCCGATTCAAGAGGACACACGTGGGAGGTGATTAGCGTAGAAATACTCGTAAAGGATGACTGGAAAGGAAGGGTTCGATTTGGTCGCCGGAGCGAGGATTGTTGCTAGGAAAGAATTGTGCAGTTCAGTTCGAAAGCCTGAAATCTGTAGTGCAAAATCAGATAATTATCTTAACAGTGAAAGCATGGGCAGCTAATTTATGGTCCTTAAAAAGGACTTGAAGGCAGGATACTGAAGCTGGTGCTGCTGCTCATCTAGGTAAGCACTGGAGGTAAGCAGTGGCTGGCCTTAAGAGTCAGGTTCAGAGTGCACGTTTGTATTGGCTGGCTATGCGAACATGTAGCACGGCTCCTTTAGTACCAAGAGGACACGTGACTGGATTTCTTGGATAAGAAGACCAACCAGTAGCCATATTTAACACCGACTTCAGAGGCTGGATGAGTTTTTGGTTGCAAAGCCGATACTGAATTACAGGAGTCTATCTCAGAGGAAACCAAGGCTAGCCGGTAAGGCATTTAGCTAACGAGTGGTGAGTAGCCTCTAATCGCAGGCAAGGATCGAACGTGAGCTGGTCATCTGCATACAACTTTCGTGCTGCAGGTTGAAGCTGAGAAGTACGGCCAGCTACATGCTCTCGACGACGTTCTCCTTAGGGTGTATACGAATAAGAGTCCAATAAGAGTCACAAATTCTGCTCTTGGGTGGTAGGGTTTCCTGTGAGGAGGAGCTCAACCTGCTGGCTTTGCTCGTTTGTTTCACACAATTACCCCACTGTTGGCTCAGCCTTTGGAACCCCGACTTCCATCTAGAATCGCCATCAACCGTGTTGCTACTAGGTGTCTAAGCCCTGGCAGCTAGCACTCAGCAGCAGCAGCCGTGGCAAGAGACCAGCCATAAGCCTAATTCGACCCACAAACCTCGTGGGGGGATGGGCTGCTGCCGAGCTTACATTTGTGCAGTGGCCCGAGGGAGGAGCTTCACTAAGGTAATCGTGCCCCTTATGGTATGTGCTATTACAGGAGGTATCTTGAAACGCTGTTGAAGCAGCCAAGCAGCCGTCAGCTTGACGACCGTTGCTAGCAACCAAAGCTCCACTTTTGCATTTAGCAGACGACTGCACGACGGCTCAACTGTTTCATTCACCAGTCAGCACGTGTATCGGCTGAACTCTTTAGGTGTGATCAGCTTTCACCTGCGAGAGGTTGGGCCATTAGCAGTGGGTGGGGTGGGAGCGCTGGAAGTCTTGCAATTAGAGGGGAGCTCTCGGCTACAGCTGCAGGCCTAGCCGGGGAGATGCAAAAAAAGTTTTCAGCAACACCTGTCACCCCACAAAGAACATGCCTCATTCGGTCATATCGTGAATGCAGTAAGTCAGAATCTGAGAGCTTATATGCTATTTTTTAAGGAGCATGCTCAAGGATGCTCAACAAATTTGTTCTACTCAGTGCTGCGATGCTCCTTATATAATTCGTTTGTATAGCACCCTTGGAGAGCTTAACCTCTGTTCAGGCGTTTCCAATAGCCACAGGGCTTAAGCCCACGACCTTGGTCGTAAAGTTAAAGCATCTGGACCTCGGTCGTTAAAGGCTAGCACCTGGTGTGCTCAGGCCTTTGTGAATCCGGCTGCAGGTTTAGCTTTGTATTTTTTTCACAGCTTTCGGATCAGATAGCCAGTGAGAGGTTCTATGCATCCTTTCATTTATAGTTGTCAGCCAGCCATGCCACACGGGGGGGGGGCACCTCCACACCCAAGCCAGAGTAGGCTTCATGGCTGGACTAGATGATTGGCAGGTTCGAGGGAAAGCCTTTCACTAATCCAAGGTTCAGAGTGCTGTCGATGGCCACTGTCGGTGCTTAACTGAGTGCCAATAGCCCCCGAATCCGACTTTCCCAAGCCTATGCAGTTGCTCTGTGTTCACTTGGCTACTTATTAAGTGGCCTTTGCATATGTCCAGGAGACTAGGCTGCCCTATTGGCTGGTAACTCGGTCTAGAGGGAGTCGAAGCCTTTCTGTGGGGGGGGGGTACAGTGCATTGTGGCTTCGCTGGACTTCAATTGTTCCCAATGATATGCTGTATCAGCAGTTTATACACAAGTGCCATCATAAGCTTCAACAAAACACGCTGTCAAATTTACTGGAAAGGGCACTTTAATGGGTAAAGTCTCATGTACTACTGCTTTCAGGTTGCTTAATCTGTTTACAGTCATAGTCATAGCCTAATAGCTGCACTTCCAAGATTTCAGTTAGGGACTAAATAACCTACAGCAATAGTGGGTTGCTCTCCCATGATTGATAATCTCCTTCTGTTTACAGGCTAGTGTGGATGTGACTATCAGCTGACTGAACTGAGGAGTGAGTTTTCATCAGCTCTGATAAAGAGCCCCGAACAAGACATAATCAAAGATGGTGTGAATAGCCACAGTCCTAGACTTTGCTCTAGAGCATACAAGAGGTTCTCGATGGCTTTAGATTAGGGGCAGATACTTTGCCATTGTAATACAGTTAATGGATGTTGGCCAGTGATCCAGACCGTTGCTGAAAAATTCCCCTACCGACTGCATAAGCAGCTTTAGATTGTTGTCATCTTGCCAGATATAATCCAGTTCTCTGAGAGCCGTAACGTTCAAGCATGTATGCTGCAATCTAGCGATAGACAGTACTAGTTCCACCTGCTACGAAACAGCAGCATGCCAGATATCTTCTATCCAAGATATTTAACGTCTTCTAAAGGCAGTCTTAAAAATCTTTTTTTTTTAATTTGCTGCTTCACACACTATTCTGCTTGAGAAAATGCTGAAAATGTATTATCAAAATACCACGAGAGGCCGTCAACCGTCAGTTTTGTGTTAATGTATATATGTATGTTTACATGTAGTGGTGTAAGATGCTTGTATTTATTGATGATTGTCTGTACCAACCTTGGGTAAGTGTAAATATCTTCATTCGTAAAAATTATCAGAGAAGGTGGATGAACACAATTCTTTTTGCCGATTGAGCATGCACTTCAAGAGTTGGTTAAGCCTTGGCTGCTTCAGGACCTCGTCCTGGCAGCGGTTGCACGCATGTGAATGGAAATAAAGAACATGTGTGCGTGCGTGGGTGAACCGGACTGTTGCTCGGACATGCTGCTAGCCGACCTAACGATGGGTTGCCTCTTTTGCTGCCACATTTTCCAGTGCTGGATTAACGCCAGGTGGTTAGGTGTCCTAGCCAGTGTGATTTGTTCAAATCTGCTGCTCGCGTATGACTTGGCCAGAGCCAAACTGCCACCTGCCAAACCACAGTGCACACTATCAGCTGCAAGCTTACATAAGGCTAGTTTGTGCAACTTGTTTGTTGATTCCCCAGGCTTACCAACACAGATTGGTTGGACGGCTCTCTTAGAATTGTGTGACTTAAATTCTGCTTACTGTGGACTAATTTGGCTTAACAGAGTGATAGAAACCTGTCTGCCGAAGAGCCGAGAGCAGAAAATATCCTGTAATGTTTGGTTGGTCAGATCAGCACCTTCACCTGCCCTCCTCACACTCTGGCTTGCTGCTTCATCTACTAATGCTAAGCAGCAGCATCTTGACCTTGCCTACATGGCCCCAACTCTGAACTAAATATGGGACGACCCAAGTTTGTCTGCCTTGAGACTGGGCACAGAACAGTTTTACCTGGAGTGGGAATAAACACGGAACCTCTTGGTAACCTTGGTCCCGTGCTCGACCGATTGAGCTACCGAGATGTGAAATTAAACACGAAGCTTAAAATCCCGGCTATTAGTTTGCATTTGCAGCATGAGCCGAATAACCGGTGTACTACATGTTTTTATTGCAGTAGGTGCCTAGCTTCGACTATTGTGTTTTGTGAAAACATTTGTATGTCTTGATTTCCCTGAGAGAGAGAGAGAGAGAGAGAGAGAGAGAGAGAGAGAGAGAGAGAGACTGTGTGTGTTTGTGTGTGTGTGTGTGTGTGCATTCGTGCGCGCACGAATGTGTTTGTGTTGCCCCTCTACTAAATTATCAGTATCATAGCATATTTTTAGTTGCATCCCTGCCTAAAGTTCAGTCAGAACGCAAATCTAAATGTAATCCAAACCAAGAAATCGTGTTACAGATTGTATTTAAAAAATAGCCGAAAAATGTATAGTTTACGTCGTTAACTGATCCAGAGAGGCATCATAACGGACATCTATTCAGGCCTCACAGAAAAGTACACAGTTTACCAGATCACTAGGACCTATACCAAGGGATCCTATAAAGCGGTCCTCGATCCCCTCCATTCTCCGGCAAAGTGACCCGAAGGGCTGGCCTTAATGAAGGCCGGAATGTCATTTCAGACCCCTTGCAAGCTGTTACACCTCCTGTAAGCAACAGCAATTGTAGTCCCTCAGCCACATGGGGAATTCCTGAGTGTAGCCAAGATTATCAACTCGTTTATTACACTTGCTGTTCGAATTTGCTTCTGAGCCGCTGAGGTTTGTACAGTCCACCCTGTGTCCTTAGGTTGGTGACTGAGGAAGTTTGAGCATCATCCTATTCCTTTCAGGCTAAGCGTTACAGTTATCTTATTCAGGTGATATTAACTTGGGCATTGTTATTTTGTAACACTTCATCTATGTCAATATTGTCGAATTTTAGATATGGCAATGTCATGGCCGAATGGTGGACACACCTTGCTCTCGAATCGGTCACGTATATAGGAAATTTGCACCATTCCCCAACCCTGGTATCGGCGACTTTATTGGCAAGGTAAAGAGCTGCCGAAAAAAGTCTTTGTAATAATCAGCAAGTGCACTAGCATTCACTCTTACCTGCTGAGTGCATATGGATGTGCTCAGCACTCTGTCACGTTAGTGTTCTTGGTATGCAAATGATCTTATGTGTGCTGACACTGTGCATGCTGCCACTAATCACACTAATCACACAGTAATACTGGCATGCTGACCCTGTGCATGCCACTCCTAACCTTGTTATTCGTGTTGTTTATCAAGCATGATATTACTCACCATTCAATCGCGTGTCCCTTTGCAGCAAATTTAAAGCGCCTAGAAAGAGATTAAATTCTTTGAGGGGGCATTATCAAGTGTATAATTATTGTTATTATCTTAGCCCATCATGTCACCTGCCGGTTTAGTTTGTTGGTGCTACCTAGCAATCATTTTGGAAGGTTTTCCATGATCAAGCCTCTCACAACACAGCTGCCTTGAATCTGTGACTGGTGATCGACCACGGTTTCCCTTCGTTCGTGCTATGCTTCATTAGCTATGGGTGCTGCGCTTGCCTGTACAATGTTTTGATCGCTTTGGTGAGCATCAGCAGTGCACAATCGATAGTAAAAGTAGCCTTTGGTAGATGCAGCATTCTCATCACTTAACGTTGCCGTTTGTCCCCTGTCTTGAAGCCGGCATGGCATTGTGTCATGTAATGGGTGCGGTTTTCATTCATCGTCAAGTGGGCATGGTATGTTTGTCGGTTGTCGATATGAAACCGTTACCCAATAAAGCTACCGACCAGCAGTGGTGGTGGACCGGTGTGATACAATCCTTGCATGAAGCTATTTCATATTGTTCCAGCTACCCACTATCTTAATGAACGAGTCCACAAGCTGGATGTACTTGTGTAAGTGCTGATTGAAAAAAAAGTGTACAGCAATGCCTGATGCTCAGCCTTAGTGAAGACAAACTGTACCAAATACCGATGGCGACTGTAAGTGACGACCATCTTGAAAACTATATGGGATTAATCATCCAGAGCCTGACAGAGAAGTGACGATGCATATATCGAAGATGTAATGTATCTCCATTGGTAACTCTACAAAGTCACAAAGATTATGTGGGTGTTAGGCAGGAGAGTTTTGTTTAGCGGACTCACAGCCTATGTGGCTTTCGGTACGCATTCGGTTGCCACCAGACTTCATCTCAAGCAACAAAGGGAAAAGGGGGAGCATAGCAAAGTCAGGAGAGCAGCTGAGGTTATGAGTAGCATAGTAGCATGGAAGTAGCAGCTCAGGACCCCTGGAAAGGATGAGCCATAGTCAGCAGCAGGAGAGCAGTTGTCGTTGCATAAGAATCATGGAAGCAAGTTCTCTCTTTCTCTCTCTCTCTCTCTCTCTCTCTCTCTCTCTCTCTCTCTCTCTCTCTCTCTCTCACTCTCCCTCTCTCTGTTTCTCTCCTTTGATGTCTCTGTTCCACTCACGTTCGTGCACAGTAGTTACTGTAGGAGACATCCATTCAAACCTAGAGCTAGAGGCTGCTGGGCTTACAAGTGTATGCCCATTGGTCTTGAAGCATTTAATTTCTGTTGCCATTCTCGCATCATCTCCTGGTACACCTCACTCGGCTTACATCCATTTGTTGCATCCAAGTTATGCTCATTAAATTGGCATGCATTCTCGTTCAGCCTATGTTGATTTAATCTACCCTGTATGCTGCTCTGCAGGTATCTGCTGAAGGGCAGCCATCCGAATTTTAAAATTTTAGGGCTCTATTATTTGTATTGCTATTATCTCTTAAGCTAAGCTCGGTTGGGTGTATGCTCTTAAAGGCTTAATTGTATCCAAACTTTATGTGGTTTGCAAGCTTTTTATAAATTGTATATGGCTGTGCAATTACATGCATTGTTTTCTGCTTAAGTTGGTCAGTTGGTCGGTCTTAACAAGGATTATAAGTTATCTTTGCCCTAGATTGTTTTGGGCTACTTTTGGTGGCATCTTTATGAATTTTTACTGCAGCTAAATGGAGTTACATAGTATAAGGGAAGGTCGTGAGTTCACAGCATAACAGTGAAGCAACCCACATACCATCGGCTTGGGTTCATGATCGTGGCCCATCTTATTTGAGGTTAAGCACTCTTTGCCCCCTCGAAAGCAAGTGCATTGCTTTGTCGTGCTCATTGCATGACTCAAGACTGAACGTTTTTCAATTTATTTTCTAGGCATTGCATCCCATTTTATCTGTAATCATTTGTCTCTACTTCCCAACTGCCTTCATTGTAAATTACTGTTTGTGGTATATTTTAACAAAAGTTATCTTTATGAAGTCTCATTTTGCATATATACTTCATAGCACTGTGAAGAATTCTTTAATGTTTACGTACCTCTGTGGTTGTTAGGCCAAAGAATGGGTGGGCAGAGAGATCAGGGTACAGATCTCTGCCAATTCATTCTTTGGCGTAACCCTAGTGGTATGGAAAAATTGAAGAATTATTCTTTGGAAATTAATGGTCTGCACAAGTGTATTCTTCCATAACCACTAGTCAGGTTTGCAGCCTGCGGTTCAGTCGCCGAAGATGGTCTTGAACACTAGTTAGTTCTGATCTTGAAAAGCATTAAATGTTGTTGCCTGTTGTCAAAAGGAATTCAGGCATGTTAATGCGTCGGCTACTTCATAGGTAATTTTCTTGAGGAACATTCATTTTACAGGCACTGACAAGCTTTCGTTCCAAGTTAACCCGATCTGCTGCGATCAGTGTGCCCCTTTTTACTGGTAGTCCACAGCCCCTACATTCTGGCACTAATGCAATAGCAGATTATGCTTGCTTCTGCAGAAAACTGTTCGATGTATGCTTACTCAAATCGAAGGGCTACATAGACAAATTTTTATTTTTCTTGCAATGGAACCATATTCTATGCATTGTGTTATCTCCATAGATTTTCTATTAGAGTACCCGTTGTGAAGAAGAACCATGGAAGTTTACTGCTGCCGACAGGGTAGTTAAAAAGAATGAGAGGGCAGGCGGCAGAAAGTATTAGGTTTTTTTAACAGTTCGTCGTATCAGGAGCCGGATCGGCTTCAACTGCTAGGCCGGCCTTCGAGGGAAAATTTTTTTGGCATTCATTCCGACTGTGATCGGCCTCTGCATGCTCAGAGTTTTAAAATTCCAGCTTTCCTTGCACCTCAGTGAAGATGTCACTAGACATTATGATAGTAACAGTAATAATAGACATTTGTATACCACCCTCACAAAACTAAATCTCTTTCTAGGCAGCTTACATATACTGTAAGGGAAGCATGTTAATATGGTTAGTGATATGCACAGCACCAGAATGCACAAGCTCTCAATTGTCAATTCAAACGGACCCAGCCTAAATAGCATCAAGTCAGGGGATGTCAGTTGTGAGTGAATTCTTGGCTTTAGGAGCAAACGACTTGACCGTCTTTTTCAAAGGATTTGAGGTTGGTTTGAGTTTAACGACTTGAGTAAAAAGAGCCGTTGGTACAGTACCTTGCCTGATTGGAAAATAGTTTGGATACGACTCAAATAGTAATTATATTTAGCTGTACGACTGGCTCATTATGTTTATGTCAAAATCTTCCAAAAACACGAACGCAAAAGCTGCACATGTTGAGTAGTATTTTTTATTTAGCACTCATTATTGCAAGACATGGCATCATCGTCTTTCCTATTTAGTATTAAATAGGCCCCCGGTTTTCGAGAACCTCCTGTACCTGGCTGGGCACCAAAGCCATCCATCACCGAATTTTCTTTTGGGATATACTTACCCACAGCCTTTAAATCTGCTCTTATGGGCCGATCGTGCAGGTTGGTGGGCTGGGATCCATTCCTAACTGCTCGTCTAGGCCATCATCTCATTGATACTGTATATGATTCAAATCAGTTGACTGACTTGACCACTCAAGGGCGTCGACAGAAGTCGGCAACATAATTGTTGACTGGCTTTGCAGTATGTTAAAGTTCATCAGTCTGCATAAAATTGACCTTGTCGCCTAACAGATGGGTGCCGGTAATGCCAATATTTTGCTGCAAGCTGGTATAAACAATGTGGTTTCTAATGGTAAGAATGTGATGCAGTGCTCCAATGCCTGCAGTGGAAACAGAGCCCCTAATCGGCACGATGCAGGTAGTCATCTCTGTTGTCCTCACCTATTCCTCAGCTTACACGAAACTGACGTTTGTTGGTACCCACGCTTCAATTCACTTGGATTCGTCTAATCAACGGGCGCCACTCTTCGGGTGTTTGGGATGCATGGCGTTGGGCCAATCGCAGCCGTTCAGCTTCATACTGCTTGCTTAGCCACGGTGCTTTCTTGGCCAGTCATCAGAAGAGTTATCTCTCTGCAAGTCGACAAATTTCCTGTCATTATTGCGGCTTTTGGTGACTGCTTGCTATCTTTTCAATACCATTTAGTGCAGACTTTTCAGCAGACTGCTTGTATCTCCATTTCTCGTTCTAGTGACCTCAGTATCAATTGAACATTGAGCCCTTGAAAGTATACTTAGCCAGTTGTACATGTCTCTACATTAGTCAATCCAAGTCATCAAGCGATCTCCTCATTGCTCCAGCTCTGTTTTAATGACTAGCAGAAAACCTTTAGCAAAGCATCTATGCTCAGTAGCCTTTGGCCTGGCAAAGTGGCAACGGCTCCCTGCTGAATGACCATAAAGAGAAGTCAGTGCAGGTGATAAGGTTGAACAATCTCAAGCTCTCTTGTTCAAGAAAAGTCTCATGTTTATCTACTTAAGGTTTCATTTTGAAAAAGAACCAGAATTTAAAAAGCAGCTTTGTGCCCCGACACTTGTCTATTTGTTGGTTCACATACCTCAATCTCATCATAACTATGCTTTCGTGTTGCGCATCGGTTCAATCCATCATTTCCATTGATTAAGACGACACTGCAATCGTTAGACCTATTCTTAAAAAGCCGGGATTAGACACAGAGGTCCTAGCAAACTATCGTCCAGTTTCCCTTCTTCCATTCTTATCAAAGATTCTTGAAAAAATTATTGCTAAGCAGCTAGTTGAACATATTGAAAATAATAGAATGTCTGAAACATTTCAATCAGGTTTCAAGAGGCAGCACTCTACTGAAACTGCTCTCCTCCGTGTTAGCAATGACATTCTACGTGGCAACGACGACGAGAATGTCACTGCCCTAGCTCTGCTAGATCTGTCTGCTGCCTTCGACACCATTGATCACGAAGTTCTGCTTGAACGACTGAGAACAATGATCGGTCTGGCAGACGAAGCACTGGCATGGTTTAAATCATACTTGTCTGATCGTGTTCAATCCGTGTCGTGTGGGGGTCAGGTCTCAGACATGAGAAGGGTCACCTGTGGAGTCCCTCAAGGGTCTGTCCTTGGTCCCTTGCTGTTCTCCATTTATACACAACCTCTGGGAAAAGTGATTAAGGCCCATGGAATAGGATATCACTTCTATGCTGACGATACTCAGTTGTATTTGTCATTTAAACCGTCGGAATCTGCTGCAGCAACTGAGAAACTGAATGCTTGCCTTGCCGACATTCGATCCTGGATGTCGGAAAACTTCCTGTAATTAAATGACGATAAGACCGAACTGCTTCTCATAGGACACCATAAGCGTGTGGCTGGATTAAAAGGCTTTGCTGTTCTAATAGGTGATGCTATTGTGCGACCTTCACTACGTGCTTGTAATCTAGGTGTCGTGTTCGACAGCTGCCTCAATTTCAAAAGCTTCATTCAGAAGACTGCCTCTACAGCTAGCCATCACATCCGATCCCTATCCAAGATTAGAAGCTGTCTCCCACAGTGGCTTGTAAAAAAATTAACTAGCTCTTTAGTTCTGTCTCGGCTTGATTATTGTAATTCCCTTTTGGCTGGGCTACCAAAGAAAGCTATTATGCCACTACAGCGGACTATGAATATGGCTGCAAGGCTGGTCTTCAAGTCCCAGCGGTTTGAGCACGTGTCTCCTTTGCTGAAAGAGCTAGGGTGGTTGCCGGTTGAGCAAAGGAAACAGAGCAAAGTTCTTACGCTGACCCACAAGGCCCGCCACGGCTTGGCTCCTTCATAACTGGCTGAACTGCTGCATCAGTTTCAGCCTGTTTGCGCCCTCAGGTCCTGTGTGGACAATAAATTAGCTGTCCCATTCCTCCACTTAAAGACAGTTGGCGACAGAAGCTTTAGCTCTGCAGGTCCTAGACTGTGGAACTCGCTTCCACAATTCTTATGCAACGACATCTACTCTCCAACTGCCGACTATGGCACATCTTTTTCAGCGGTCCTGAACTGCTACTTCTATGCTACTCACTACCTCAACTGCTCTCCTAACTCTGCTATGCTTCCCACTTTCTCTTTGTTGCGTGAGACGAAGTCTACTGCTCTCCTAACTCTGCTATGCTTGCCACTTTCTCTTTGTTGCGTGAGACGAAGTCTGTTGGGTACCGAATGCGTACCGAAAGCCGCTTAGGCTGTGAGTGCGCTATACAAAACTCTCCTGCGTAACACCCACATAGTCTTTATGACTTTGTGGAGTTACTGACGGAGATACATCACATTACATTACATTACTGTTTAGCAGCTTCATGTTGAACCGAGAGCTTTGGAATTTTGTCTGGCCTGCTGTTTGCAAATTGTCATGGTTGTGGGTATATGCACCGGAGCTTTTGTGCACGTAGCATGCATAAAGTGGTACCTCGACTTATGAGTTTAGTTCGTTCCGTGCTGGAGCTCATAACTCAAATTACTCGTATATCAAATCAATTTTTCCTATTGAAGTGAATTGAAATTCCATTCATTTCCCCAACCCCAAAAAACTGCAATTTTTTCACGTGTCTTAAATTAAAAAATGTACTTATAAATAACGAATATTGTTTTAAAGACTATACAATAGAATGTCTTGCAATAAACGGGTTGTCTTAATCCTAATGTACAGGAGTAACTTGGAGATCGGAGGACGTGAAGATGCTAATAGAGTTAGATGAGAAAGACTGAAAGGAATATCCGAGTCTTATTCGCTGATTTTTGTCCTTTTCGCCAGGCTTTCCGCACTTTCAATTTATTGGCTGGGCCTTTACGCAGGCGCGTAAATTGTTTTCAGTTATGCCTTGAACTGTCACACGACGATATTGCCTAAACAGAGTGCAGTATGTACTTAGCTGTTCTTGCCGTAGTCGTATTTAACACCAGAGTCTGGCGATCTTGTGCGCCCAAGCACCATGATGGCTGGCTCGAGTCTGTCTGGGAGCGAACCAACAGGCCCATGCTTAGCTTCAAGCCCGGATCTTAGGGCAGCGTCTTGCAACTGAACGTCGTTTGCTGCCATACCCTCATTGGCCTTATTGGCCTTATTATATTCAGTGTGATGTTTGCTGTGGCAACAAAGAAAAAAATCGACCCGAGAGACGGCTTGGATCTCGAAATACTCATATGTCGAGACACTCATAAGCCGAAGTATCACTATATATATATATATATATATATATATATATATATATATATATATATATATATATATATATATATATATATATATATATAATAACTCGTTTGTATAGTGCCCTAAGAGAACTTAACCTCTATTCAGGTGCTTCACATATGTCACGGGGCTCGAGCCCACGACTTGGTCATGAAATAAATTCACACTGACCTTGGTTAGGGCGAACTTAACTTTAACCACCAATCCAAACCAGCTCGGCTGGCCTGCAGACCAGGTTTGACTGTTACACAGACGACACCAGCTTCTACCACATGGGCGATGTTTTGTCGCTCACTTTTAGGTCTCTTCATTCTATGGCTCCAGCCTATCTTTCAGATATACTACCCCATCAGGCAAAGCATCGTACCACTCGCTTTTCGGAATCCAACAGTCTAGAAATACCTCGTACAAACCTTAAATCCTTTGGAGACCGTGCATTTAGCTCGTATGCTCCCACAGCCTGGAACTCCCTCCCGACCTGCATCAGAACATCCCCTGACCTGACCACATTTAAAAGAAACTTAAAAACATACCTATTTAGGACAGCATTTAGTGGGTCCTTGTGATTCGTCCTCAATGTGCTTATGCGTGCTGACACTGTGCATGCTGCCACTAACCACATTTGCATGCTGACCCAGTGCATGTAACCCCTAACCATGTTATTCATTTTGTTTGTTTTTCAAGCATGATTTTACTTACTATTCTATTGCGTATCACTTTGCAGCAAATGTAAAGCGCCTAGAAAGAGATTAAGTTCTCTGAGGGCGCTTTATCAAGTGCAATATTATTATTATTATTATCATAGCATAGCAACTATATCGTTCGGGTGACACTGGTGCAGCTGCAGTGTGGCTGGTTCTGGTGCTGCTGCCATTCCAAGAACCTTCGACCACACTACAAAAACCGAAAGTCGACAGCTGTTGAGCATGCCCAGAGCCCCAGTAGTGGCAGAAATGCAGCACAGATGCCTTCCAGAATATATTTTGAGAAAACAGTACTGATGAAATGGGCTAGGATAGTATGCCTCCTCAGCCACATCAAAACTGCACTCTAAATTGCACTCGAAACAGAAGCTTACTCTAAATGCAAAATGCCAATAGACCAAATGCTGTGCATTGGTCTTTTTCTGGAATGAGGCATAATTGACAGCTTGAGGTGGTACACCATCAGCTGTGCCAGATGATGGTGGGGATTGACAGTCTGCGGCCAGTTGATGAATCAGTTGATAAATCTGCTGGTGAAGCTGAAGGTAGTTGCATCGCCATAAAATACTAAGTAATGTAATGTTGGAGCTAGGGGAGGTGATGATATGCATTCATGATGCCCATGGAAATAATCAATAGCTGTTATTCGAATAAGAATGCGTAGTTCAAGAAACTCAGACATTGATGCTGTGGGTTTCTCGCTTAAATGGCTGTATAGATGGTTCACATAGGTGACTCACATAGATGGCTCACATAGATAGCCATTAGTTACCATTGCTAGCAAATGCTGGCAATGTGCATTTGCCTGAAGCAAGCATGGTCCGGATGGGCACCGGCAACTACCTGTTCAGTCAGGGAAGCGATGATATCTTGGTTGTGGGAAGTAGATAAACCACAAAGCATCTGGGCCAGGTAGTTAGCTATTTAATATCTTGAATATGTTGAGTCAATGTTTGGAAAAAATGACATATTTAGTCTCATGTTTCAGTACGTTATACTCATTTATTGCCTGCCAGACCTTCACCCACCAGCTGCTATGTGATTATTACTAGATATTTTGTTTATAGTTTGCCATACGACCCTTTCTACTGGCTTCATATAGCTACTGTGCACTCCTGCCCCGTGTTTCTGCCTACATGCCCACTTTTGCACATACTTAATAGCTCTGATGTTCAGTATTATAGCATAGCAGAGATATCGTGAGAAAGCAGTGCTGTTAAGTGAACTGCTAAATATGCTTTCACATCTGCACCGTTTTGCTAAGCTACATTAGTCAATCGATTGCAATGGCAGGTGCTGACAAATCCAGGCTGACAGGTCAGGAGATAGCCCAGCAACATGCCAATAAAAAACTGGCTATGTGGTCGTTTTGGTAGCCGACCCCAGCTGCTAGTTTAGGATGATTGAATAGACCTAATAGCAGAATAGCAACCGGAGGGTGATTGCTGACTGTGCCTAGTGTGCAGCAAGACTAAGAGGGCAGTGGCAATTTTCTGTATAGCTCCGGATGGTGGAAATTGTTATAGCTGTCCAAGGTCGTGGGTCGGACTCGTGGGAAGGCAATGTGACGAATTTATCCTTCTTTGTAGCACCGGGGCATCTTTTGGAGCACTGAGTGCTGTAGCACTCTGCGTCTTGCCGATGGCAGAGCTACTTATTAATTTATTCACTTAAAGGCTGGCCACATGTGTGTCGGTTGCATTCCAGTCTCCTGTAGTTGCAGGTGACAGTGGCAGAGGGAGACTTGTCCCGTAGCCTTGGTGGCCCTTCTTTCCCCCGTTGGTATGCTAGATCGCTTTGCCTCCATCTTGTGAAGCTCCAGCTTGCATCCGACCTGCCCAGCCGACTGTCAACAATTCTCAGCCTACCCAGCTATCCCCGCGACTGGGTTTGCACAGATGGGTAGTTGCTGCTATTTTTTGAAGTGACTAGCTCGGAAGTGCAAGCACTGTTGAAACTGGCCCAATGAATGACAGCTTTGTGGGGGAGTCACTGCTGCTCTTGGTCGCTAGAGCTATAACATGCGGTTGGGCAGTGCTTTGGATCAGTCAGCCACTCGGCCTAAGGTGGTCACCATCGACTGGCCGGTGTGCCTCCTGTCTGCATTGTCACGGGAAATGAATGATCAGTGGTTCGACTTCCACGTCCAACAGAATTAGGCAGCGAACGCTGGCCTCGTACCATGCTAGTTTCAGCTGAGCTATCAGGTGACAAATACTGGTGAAGGCCTGAGCCTTGGTGCACCGGTAGAGACTTGCAGGTGAAGCACCAATGCACACAGATATGCCGGCATTAGTGGAACATGGTAGCAACGAGCAGTGCCCATACCTTAACCTGAGAAGTCCCCATCCATACCAACCGAAAAAAGGCTATTCGACAGCAATGGATGGAGGCTTGCGAGCGTTCAGAATCAGCCATGGTGTAAAACAACTCATGCCCAGAGCGCCACTATCCTGCCTACTGGCACAAAGCCTGGGGTGCAACTCGGGCCTGGATCAATGCCTAGAGCCCAATTCCTGGCTGGCTCAAAGCATAGAGTACAACTGACTGTCTATTACATGACTTTGGCTTTCATGCCGCCTAATTATAGATTACCACATAACCAGTTGCCAGCCGTTATAATTCATGAACCACTAATAACAAATACCGTAGCAGTAATGATCTCGGTGATCCAGCTCACAGTTGTTTCAGCATGCAGATTGTGTCTTTCAAAGTTGAGATTTTGCAGTTTTAATACTGCAGCATTTGATAATGCTAATAATTATTATTATAGTAATAGTTAGTATATTATGCCCATGGCTAACATGGGAAACCCCTATGTTGCATTGCAATGCCTGCCTGAGTGTCTACCAGCTAGCTGGTGAGCAAGGCCTACTGTCGTGAAAGTACTCGGACCTACGACCTGGGTCGCTTACTGCTTGCAACCCGCCCAATCTCACCCTCTTTCTTTCTTTCTTCAGTCTCTTCCCCTCATCGACTTCTTCATAAGTGTCTCATATTTATGAATACGCTCAGCTCCTTTTACTGATCGCTATGAACGACAATGGTGGTAGGTGGATACCAAAGGTTTTATATGGAAATTGGTAGTTTTCTGAAGCTCATCAGGTGCATTAAAGTTCGTAGTCTTTTTAGGATCGCCGTGGCAGTATTGGAGGCAGTAATCGATTGGCTTCGACTGATTGCCACTCAGCACCGCCTCGAGCCATAGGGGTCACTGCAAATGTCACAGGGACAACTGACGGCTAGGGCGGTTCGTGTGAAGAGTGAAGATCCCTGACAGCTGTCAGCCCAAGTCGTCCCCCGAGTCGCGAATTTGCTGTTGAAGCCCTGCTTGTAATGTCGAACGTTCTGCCTCTGATTTCGGCAACCTTTGCACTATCGTCGTGGAAAATCGATTGCAAGCAGTAAATGGCGTGCCATGGCTGCCAGGCACAAGTTGACTGAGTTTGATGAAGACGGTTCAGATTCGCTTCGAAACTGCGCCAACGGACGGCACCTTCTTGCAAGGGGGGCAGCGGCGCGAGCTTCACCGACGGTCGTTACACTGCTGTGGCCTGACAGCCTGTGCCTTGACGGTTGCACACCAGCACTGCTGCTGTGCTCGTAGCCTGGCAATCGCACGGCTTCTCTGGTCTTGCTTCGCTTGGCCTTGGCACCACGTGGAGTGTGTCTCTGTGTTTTGCAGAATTTCAAGCGAGTCGCGGAAGTGTGGATGGACGAGTATGCCGAATACCTGTACAAGAGGAAGCCCAGCTATCGTTCAATCGATGCTGGCGACATGACGGAGCAGCGTGCTGTCAGGTCGAGGCTCAAGTGCAAACCCTTCCACTGGTTCATGAAAGAGGTGGCGTTTGATCTCGAGTCATACTACCCTACCATCGAGCCACAGCCGTACGCCTCCGGCGAGGTGAGCTGGCCGATTCGTGGCGTAGCCTCCGGGGCTCGGGCTGAGCTGGCACACATCCAGCGCTATTGGTCTGGGAGGTGGGGTAACATGGCTGCCTGCGCACCCGCATGTCGACAGAGTGGCAGACCTTAGTGCCACATGCAGCGAAACACGCATTTGCCTGGCAGTGCCACTCCAACCTTCCCATGATTAGCTGCCTTAGGCCTGGTTCCTTTGTTGTCTTGTGGATCCTAGCCACGAACTTTCATGCGGGCTTTTTTCCACTGGTCTGCCAGCACTGGCTAGAAAATTAGTGGAGACTGCTGTTTTGGTGTGATTTCTGTGTTTACATTAGATATCGTGTAGTTCAATTACAGTAAAAGGGAGCCTGCTATAAGTGTATCTGCTGTATTGATTACCTGCTGTATGGGACTTTCAGGATGCATGAGCTTGTGAAAGGGAATCGATAGCACCTGTTAGCCTACACATGACTCACACATAATGTGCTTCCTTTCTCTCCATGGGGCTCAGCATTCCTCCGACTGTCGCCAGCATTGCATGACTAATCACAGCTACGCCATGCATGCTGCTACTGGCAACATTAGCGCTTCTGCTCCTGTCGTGCTGGAGCTTTCTTGTTTTGAAATACGATATTCAAATGTCATCTAGCATAGATTTGTCACGATTGCACTAGCGGTTGAAGCCATTGTTTTGATCATCTTGGCATCTAGATACTAGCCATATCGATGATGAATAGGAACTAGCACTAAATTTGTGAGTGGATTTCTCGGTACTGCATAGTTCAATCTGTAGGTCTGGCTTCTACATTACACCTCTTCTGTGTGAGCTTCACTGGCTCCTTACCAAGCATCTAATCGATTCCAATATCCTAGTCTGGTTTATAAGTCGCTGCACTAGCATGCATCAGCCAACCTATCCAGCCTCCTTGCTCATTGCATGTGC
This sequence comes from Cristatella mucedo, assembly GCA_009760855.2. NCBI lineage: Eukaryota > Metazoa > Bryozoa > Phylactolaemata > Cristatellidae > Cristatella > Cristatella mucedo. The sequence continues at coordinate 1,991,311 of WPIO01000012.1, forward strand.
TCTCGTACCATCAGCTCCTCAGCATCCAGTCATTGAACTGCCCTTCACACTAAATTGAAATCTTTTGATTGACGAGCCTTCAGCTTGTATGCACCGAAAGTCTGGAACTTGTTTTGCCCTTTCTAGGCACATGTTCTGTAATGGAAGCATGTCAATGTTATTAGTAATATAACATGCACAGCATCAGCACCGATAACCTTACAACAGTCAATTTACATGGATCCAGCAAATACTATGAGGAACAGATTTTTAGCTTAAGTGCAATATTATTATATTATTATTATTATTCTGTTTAGATGGTGTCAAGTTGGGCATGTCACAACGTCAGACGAGAATGAGTTCTAGGCTTTGGGAGCATGCAAACTAAAGAAAGTCACGGTCTCCAAAGCATTTAAGATTGGTTAGGGGCACAGCTAAACGACTTGAGTCAGTAGAGCAGATGGTATGTTACCTTACCTGATTGGGAAGTAGTTCGCTTAGGTAGACTAGAGCAAGAGAATGAAGCGACCTAAAAGTGACTGACAAAATCTTAAAGTCGATGTGCTGCTTGATTGGGAGCCAGTGCAGGTTGGCAAAAAAGGTGCAATGTGGCTAGCGTGGAGCTCACGACAGACAAGCCTTGCTGCAGAGTTTTGTACCAACTGTGAACGCCTTGTTGCATAGGCCAAAAGACCTTGGAGTAGTAAGCTACAGAATGGCATCGAAATAAGATGCAGTAGGGCATCAGCCCATGCAGCTGCTGCGCCAGGAGGAAAACTAGTTTGCTTTGCAGCACTTGCCTAATGCAGCTGGTGTTGGAAACGCAAGCTGGAGCAGTCCACTTTTTGGCATGGTGTGTGTTCTACGTTGCATTCTCCACCCTTGTAGGAAGCTTGCTACATCCCGTCTCTTGTATGCTGCCCCCCCCCCCCCCCCCCCCGCCCAGGCCGCAGAGTAATGGGCTTATACTGCCGGTTGTACACCACACCCCAACCTCCCCCATTATTCCATGTGCTTGCTAACCAGTGTGAGTAGGATGTAAGCCCCATGCGATATAGCCAAACACGGAAGCAGGATGTTCGTGAGCTTACACGTGACTAGAAAATCTGTCAAGCAGCCAATAAAAGCACGGCCTATGTATGTCCGAGGCTCCGACTAGCCCCCCTCCCCCCCCCTCGCAGCTAAGATCGGTGATCCACCAGAATGAAGGCAGTTGCAGCTCAGAATTGGCATATTAAAGCAAAAATGACGAAGTAAGATTTCCTGTAGATGGTCGGATGAGACTGTCCGACAGAAGGCAGAAAATCAAGCATTCCATTAGTGACTATGCTATGCTAAGTGTCCGAGCTGAGGGTAGTCATGCAAGCTAGAGCGCCCGACAGCATTGAACCACTTCTAGAACATCACATCCACCATTTGAGTGAGTTGACCCTCCCCATCTATACATACCTGGTGAGTAGCAAGAAGCTTAGTGGTCACATTGCTATGGCAACAAAGATCCAGCATGGCTCACCGGAGCTTACTACCACGATTGGCACAACCATGAAATGTCTCACAATCCCAAATATCTTCAGCGCACATACTTCTGTCATCTGCTTTCTGTTCTGTTATATGCATATCACTTATGTTACCTGCACGCCCTAGCGGCTGCTGCACTGACTCTTCTCAGCTCGGGCAGCAGCTGCCAGCACTGTAGATTTACACAGGTGAGTGTCAGCTCGGATTGGAATGGTGACCATTACCACCACGAGGCCTATGCTAAGGTAGCTGCGGCTTCGATAGTTGGCTTCATACTAACGCATGGCATCGGTCAGCCTTCTAGGAAATGCCGTGGCTCCAGGCATCACTCAGGTCAGGTGTCATCTTCAATAGGCATGATGACAGCACCTTCGGATTATAGCTCTTTCACCACTTATGTTAAAGGCTGGAACGTTACACGCCACACAATGCAATGCTCAGTATTAGATATCTTAATAGCGTTTGCTTGATCTTATAAGGTCTTTACAAGCTCACGACAGCAAGATCAGTTTGCTACGATGCCAGGTCAGGCAGCACTGACTTGATTCAGTGGCAGGTTAGCAGCAGTAGCTGCGAGTCCCAGGCTGCTTCCTGCTCCTTGCCTTTTCTGCTTGCATTTCTGTCGGTGGCTTTCTTTTCCTGCTGCTAGTCGCATCTTCACCGATTGCAAGAGCCTCTTCTGCAGACTTCGGTCAACCCCATTAGGCCTCTTCTCAGTTATCCACTTGAGGCTAGCAAGAATTCGTGCTACCGATAATTTTCTACACGTCGGTTTTGACATAGGTTTTGGCATAGCATGCTTGGGGTCTAGCAGGTCCTGGGACTCTTTTGCATGCTTTCTAGCAAGCACACGATGTAATGTAATGTCATGTAATGTATCTCTGTCTGTAACTCCACGAAGTCAGAAAGACCATGTGGGTGTAATGCAAGAGAGTTTTGTATAGCGCACTCACAGCCTAAGCAGCTTTCGGTACGCATTCGGTAGCCAACAGACTTCGTCTCATGCATCAAAGACAAAGTGGGAAGCATAGCAGTGTCAGGAGAGCAGTTGAGGTGGTAAGTAGCGTGGAAGTAGCAGCTCAGGACCGCTGAAAAGGATGAGCCATAGTCGGCAGTAGGAGAGTAGTTGTCGTTGCGTAAGAATTGTGGAAACGAGTTCCACAGCCTAGGACCTGCAGAGCTAAAGGTTCTGTCGCCAACGGTCTTTAAGCGGAGTAACGGAACACCTAATTTATTGTCCACACAGGACCCGAGGGCGAGAACAGGCTGAATCTGGTGCAGCAATTCAGCTAGGTACGAAGGAGCCAAGCTGTGGCCGGCCTTGTGGGTCAGCGTAAGAACTTCGCTCTGAATCCGTTGCTCAACCGGCATCCATCCTAGCTCTTTTAGCAAAGAAGACTCGTGCTCAGACCTCTGGGACTTGATGACGATAATTGCTAGTGCACCTCAGCTATAAAGTTCTGGGAGTTAGCCATTTTGAAAGCAGTTCTGCCATGCTTCTGATTGTGCACGTGGAAGAAAAACTCGGTGAGATTAGTGTGGAGACAATTGCAATCTCTGACGTATGCTGTCATGCATGCACAATGGCCAATACTGATACAAAATGGATGTTTCGGTACACTCAGTCGCAGATAAATCCTTACAGCATGGCTGGAGCTACAGTGGCTGGTACTCGATTCAGGTATAATAAGACGATTTTCTATTACCTCAGGCATACTGCAACAGGTGCACCTATTTATTCCATGATACTACGTTATCTTCACACGTACGTTATCTTCACATGAAACACATGCCGTTTTCACAAACTCGAATCAGTTGAAGTTAGAAGTTTTTTTAATTGCATCTCCTGAGCTATTTTGTGAAAAGCAAGTCGTGGTATCGGTTGTGGGGACTGACGGGCACTTAAAAATTAAACTAGTATAGTTGCTCTAAATGTAGTGTACCTGGCCACGATCAAAGTAGTGTCGGTAAAGCCTCTGACCTCTGTTGTGTGAACCTTGAACCGAACGTAAAAGGCCCGAGCTAGCATTCACATTTCCGGTATTATAAATGCAAGATTTCATCGACAGTCAAAGTAGCGGCTTGAAGTGATGCAGTCTTTCAACTGTCTTTTTATATTTAATAATAATAATTCATTTGGCATAGCACCCTCAGAGAACTCAATCTCTTTCTAGGCACTTTACATTTGCTTCAAAGGAAGCATGATCGAATGGGTTAGTGGTAGCATACTCAATAAACAACAACAAAAATATGGTTTGGGGTGACATGCGCAGGGTCAGCATGTAAGTATGGTTAGTGGAAGCATGCCCAGTGTCAGCATACATAAGCACATAAAGTACGAATCTCAAAGACCCACTAAATGCTGTGATAAATAAATGTGGATATCGTTTTTTAATATGGACAAGTCAAGAGATGTTGTGACGAAAGTCGGAAGTGAGTTCCAAGCTTTGAGAGCATACGAACTAAAGGCAGGGTCTCCAAAGGATTTGAAATTTGCACGAGGTATGGGTAAACAGTTAGATTCCGACAAGCCGGTGGTACGATGCTTAGCCTATGGGGGGGGGGTTAGATTTGATAGGTAGGCTGGAGCCAAAGAATGTATGGACCTAAAAATAGTGACAAAACCTTGAATTCGATGCGTTGCTTGACTGGGAGCCAGTGCAAGTCGGCGAGAAGTGGTGTGATAAGGCAACTGCAGCTCTCACGACAGACAAGCCTAGCTGCAGAGTTTTGCACCGGCTCTAAGCACCTGATTGCACAGCTGGTAGACTAGAAGCAGTGAGTTACAGAAGTCAAGACTGGTAACAAGTTAGATTCCGAAAAGCTGTGGTATGATGCTTAGCCTGGTGGGGGGTAGATCTGATGGGTAGGCTGGAGCCAAAAATGAAGGTGCCTATAAGTGCTTGCAGTTGTTCTAGTTAAAGTGATCATACTTAGCACGAAGGAAATTCATGCCGAAAAGAAATCGACAGAGCTTGCAGAGGGAAGGATCGTTGAATTGCTGATGTGCTATCTACAAATGCTGATGTTGACCATAAACCAGTTCCTCAACCACTCCTGGGTTAGCATCTTACCCAGTGATCTGTCTGGCGATCTGTCAGATTGCTTCTCTAGCTTTTTTTGACAGCAAGATAGATACAATAAAATAGTATATCCCTAAGATAGCAGCATTCCCGTGGGACTAGTCTCCCCCTCTAGCATCCCTATAGGATTTTCCTCCCTCAGCTTCCTGCAGCACCACAACTCAAGTGTTAGCATTCCAGCCTGCACCAGTGGCCTCATCATTAATCTATCAAATCCCAGTCAAAGAAGACCATTAGCCCTCTGCACCTTATTCACTCTGTCCTACTGTTGCCTGCTATAGATCTGCTGTTGCAATACATTGCTAGTGTAATAAATATGACCTTAGCCGCAAGTCTTGTTCCTACACCTTCCAAAAAGGCTCTTGTTAGGTCACCCTTGAAGATGCACCACTAGACCAAGAGAACTTTAGCAACTCCAGCCCAGTATTTCTACTGCTTTTCCTATCAACGATGCTGTAACTAGTAGTGGCAGACCACTAAAATCTCATATCAAAACTCAGCAAGTAAATTCCATTCAGGTTTAGGGGCTAATCGTTTAATTAAGCACAACTGCTTCGCGAGTATAATAACCTTCTTACAAATGCAGAATTTGATAGAGTCTCTGCTTGTTTGGCTTGATCTGCCACCAATATTTGATACTAATGATCATCGAATGCTTCTCGAGCATCTCTCATATCCTCTTGATATCACTGACACTGCACTGCAATGGTTGAAATAATATCTGATCGGTAGACTATAGAGCATTGATATAAATAGCCAACAATCATCCAAGTAGCCTCAAAAGAATGGGGCGCCCCAGGGTATTTTTTATATTATATTATATATATATATATATATATATATATATATATATATATATATATATATATATATATAGTTCATTGGTATGGTGCTTAAAGAGAACCTAATCACTATCTAGGCGCTTCATGGATGCCACATGCCTCAAGCCGATGACCTTGGTCATCAAAGTCGGGCACCATGCCCCAGAGATCTGTGCTTGGTGCATTTCGTTTCACCATTTATACTCTCCCTATTGCCAATGCAATCGCCAGGCACTATCTAGGCTTTCATTTTCATGCAGATGGCACCAACGTGTTCCTTTGCTTGGATCCCGTCCAGCTTCCAGCATGTCAAGCTCTCTCAGCTCCCTTGCTGCATGTATTGCCGACATCCCCACATAGGTGGCAGCAAACTATTTCAAATTGAATGACGATAAAACTGACTTAATTGGAATGGGCAAACCTAGTGTGACTCAGAAATTGGAAAACCTATCTCTTAAAATGGGTGCAGCTAGCATATATCGTATTGCATTTGCGTGAAATATCTGTGCTGTTTTCCAAAGTGACCTAGTGGTGATCGCATCAACTCCACTGTCAAGTGTACCTACATTCAGCTATGTAACACGTAAGAAATGTAGGCCTTCTTAGACGAAGAAACCAAATTCAAGTTGGTGCCTGCGTTTGTTTCATCGTGTCTCGATTTCTGTAACTCACTACTCGAAGGTCTACCGGCCCTTGCAATCAGCCAATTGCAATTGGTGCAAAACTCTACAGCTAGGCTTGTCTGTCGTAAACGTCGCAGTGGCCACATTGCACCACTTCTCGCCAACCTGCATTGGCACCCAATCAAGCAGTGGAAGGACTTCAAAGCTTTATCAGTCACTATTAGGTCGCTTCATTCTCTTGCTCCAACCTGCCTTTGCAGACTACTTCCTGATCAAGCAAGGCATTGCACCACATAGGCATCTACTGACTCAAGCCGTTTAGCTGTGCCTCAAATCAACCTCAAATCCTTTGGAGACTGTGACTTTAGTTTGTAAGCACCCAAAGCCTGGAGCTCACTCCCGACTGACGTAATGACATATCCTTACTCGATAGCACTTGAAAAGAAAGTGCAGACAAACATTATTCTACATTGCATTATAGGCTCGGTCCTCGTGCTGCACTGATGCTGCACTTCATCACTACGTTGACTTGCTTTGATCACAGCATATATATTAAGTGCCTAGAAGGATATTTAGTTCTCGGAGAGCACTGTACTTAATGTGTTATTATTATCGTGTGTGTAGTCATGTTGCATTGAGGACCGCTATGTTATCGTCTGTCGAAAGAGTGCATACATGATTGACTTCCGAATGGCAAGAAACTCGGCATATCCACACACAACCAGATGAAATTATACTTTGCTCTGGCTGGCCGAAAAATCGGTATTCGAAATTTGCTTGAGGTCTGAGGCATGCTGGACACAATCATGAGCTTTACGTCGGCAGAGGTTTCCACCGTAAAGCAACAAGAAGCAGAGATATCTCACTTGGCCAGCTGGTTGCAGTGCCAGCCGCGTTCACTTAAGCAGTGGTTCATGTCCTTGACGAACTTAGCGGCAGCCACTGATTGTTGAAACGATGGGTAACTGTGACTAACTGACTGAGGTAGATGCCGTAAATCTTGATCAGTCCTCCTTGCCTTCGGATCAAGCTGATGCATCTTATGGAGCTATAGCAGATTATGGCTTCATGTCAGCTAACTAGCTATTGGCTGTGTAGCTTGCCATGTATTTTGCTATCCAATTTAATGCAGGCAAAGCCCCGACTGCAGTCAGCAGAGACAGGGGGTGAGCAGTGAAGCAAGGCCTCTTGGACTGAGGCCCGGCCGCTTTTTTCTTTTGAAGTTCAGGACCTCTAGGCCTTCCAGAGTTTGCTTGCGCTGGCTGCCACTATTCTTTGGCCGAGTATCATGTTGTGTGCGCTCACCCTCGATGCTCAGAGCTCCTGGCAGTGCAAAATCGAACCAATTTGACAATCTTCCTTACCTACACCATTAGTCATTTGATGATGTGGGCACTGGCGTTAGCGCGCAGACACTCAAGCACGATGATGGGTCAGTACAGATGTTCGGGGGGGGGGGCGGAGATTACGCAGTACTTAGTAATCGCAGAATATCTCGTGAACCTTACTCTGGGTTTAGCAGAGCTTTCGGTGCTTACTTGGTGCAGCTTAGTGTGCTGTCAAGCAAACTGCGCAGCAACGATGGGATGAGCATTGCGAAGCATTCGGGTCGGTGCTAGCCTGGCTCATCTGCCACAGCAGCTGTGACAAAAGCGCTTCATTTGCACGTGTCGTTAACCGAGCATCGCCTTGGCTGCAGCTCCCTATGCTTCTCTGTTGCCTCTATCTGTAGATACGTAGTGCAGGCTCCTCACAGTGCATCGACACGAAGCACAAGACGGAGGAACGCTTCGGCTTATCACAGTGCCTCACTGACAACCCGTCAGAAGGTGGCGAGCAGGTAGGGAAGGAAATGACTACTTTTACTTGGCGTGCTCTGTCGGCTACTTATTTTCGATGCCGCCTCGGTGCACTATAGACTGCAGCTGATAGGCACACACCAGACATGCAAGCGCAGCAGATGCATGCACATGCACACACTCACATGCGTTTGCACACACACACACACACACACACACATACAAACAGACACACACACACACACACGCGAAAGCATGCTACCGACTGAATGTGTTCCAGATGGGCTGTGGGGCCGCAGTCACCCTTGGGCTAGAATTGGCTTGCCGGTCGGCTTGCCTCCTGGGAGCTCCCTGATGATTGACCAGGTTCAATCAGATAAGCCCCTCACGAGGCAAATTGCTGAGTATGCCTGCAAATATAACACAGTGCAGTCACCAGTGGACACTTACATGCAGTTGCATAGAAATGCATACATACTCTTATCGCACGGGTGCCGATGTGTGGGCGTGTACTAGACATTTAGTCCCTGATTGTTCTACTCTTTCCAGGATTTTCTTGTATCTTGGCATAAAGATATTAGGCTCGCAAAGCGCACGATGTGCCTGGATGTCTCGACGTCGGTCGAGCATGCTCCAGTCATCTTGTATACGTGTCACGGAATGGGTGGCAACCAGCTGTGGAAGTACGACCTGGTAAGAGCTAGCTGTGCTTAGCTGGCCCACAGCATGTAACTGCAGTGTAGCATCTCGGTCGATTTGTCAAATTGTAGTGTTACTGATTGCTTTGGTAACAGATGCCACTGTCAAAGTGAGCATTTAACCCAGCTCTGTCATCATCTCAACTTTAACATTTAGGCTGTCTTGCTGTTGTCAGTTCTGCTCTAAATCTGCACCGGAATCGCAGGCATGTGTGGACTGGCTGCATCTAGTATTCATAGCTATTGGGGTTAACACTCTTCTTCCCTCTCGTGTCCCTATTCTATCTCTCTCTCTCACCCTTTAACTCTCTCTCTCTCTCTCTCACTCACTCTCTCTCTCTCGTCCTCTTTCTCTCTCCCCCTCCCTCTCTGAGTAAATGTGTGTGTGTTTATGTGTTAGTAGGTGCTACTGCGGTTTATTGAAATTCGCCTATTCTTTTTTAAAGTTATGTATTCATTAATCATGGGACATTCATCAAACACTGGTCGTAGCTCTCCTATAGCGATCATGCTTGGTCACTTTTCTAAGTGATATCGAGCTGACACTCAAGCGTAGCCTTGCCTTTCTGCTTCAGTCAGTTTGCTCGTCGTTTATCTTGCCTGTGTTTCTCTCCCAAGTGGGAAACCATTCCTGCAATGATGAATCGCAGGAATACGCTTGCTGTAAATGCACTGCTCTAGCTGTGGATAAACGCTACAGACCCATAAAGCTGCATACTTTTGGACGCATCGTATTGTAGGATAAAAGCCTATGGGCACTGTTCGGTATTGGCAGTTATTCAAAGCATCAGCCTTTCAGTGCTCTCTGTGCCGGGATAGTGCAGTGAAACTTTGTCCCTCTTTGTACTTGCTGATACTGAAGCAGTATGTTGCATACATCAATGTGATGGAGCTGCCAGGCCAGCGGCTTTTGACGTCGACTTCCCTTAAAGCAGATGGAATAAGTACACTGTCGATGTCCATCACCCCTTCTGTGGTTCCCAGTGTGTTTTATTCGCAAGTTATTTCAAAATACCCAGTGACCTGAGGTCGGCTGCCATAGGACTGCAGGCCAAAAAAAACAACATTCTCCTCTAACGGAAAACTATCCCTCAACCTCTGGCTTACTTTACTTGTCTAGAGGTCTAACCGATTGAGCTATCCAGACTACCCTTCCTATGGTGTTCCACGGAGAACTATATCTTGTATCCCGAAGCTTAGCGAATTGTGTCATCCTGTCCATGATTTCCCTGCAAGCCTTACAATACGCCTAGCGATAGATTGGGAAGAATCTGCTGCCATTATTGATGCCGACGTGAAAAGTAGCAGCTGGGGGATTGCAATGACTTTTGGAAACGTTTGTTCATTGAATCATCTAAAGCTTCTTCGTTATTCAGTGTAGTCATCAGGTGCATTTGTACAGCAAGGTTGCGTAGGTCGGCAGTTGCAAGCCTGGAAAGGTTCGAAGTTGTTGTACATTTGGGCCACTGGCTGATTTGCCTGACTTAGGCCGATACTCTGTAGTTGCTCTCCTATCCACTGCTTGCCGGCAAACTTTATCGAGATAAAAATCTCGAGCGTCTGACTAGATAAGAAGAAAAGACTGAGAATGTGCTTCGGTAGCCAGCCTCAAAATTCACTTTAAAGTGGAATTCGTCGGCAGGCAAGAGCAGGCATACCAAAGGGTATAGAGCCTCCCCATCCCACTAATTCCAAATCGTTGTGCAAGCTAACAGGTCATTCTGTTAACGTCTGTAGTGTAGTATGCACAGTTATTCCAGATAGATTGAGCGAAGCTTACTGGCCAGCTACCCGCGTTTGGAAGCAAACACTGCTACTGAAAGAGCCTTCATTAAAAACTTAAGGACCGACCAGGCATGTTTCAGAGAAAATGAGTATGTTCAGCTCTGTATTTTTATCTTCCCAGAAGCCCCTTTTCGAAGCTGCTCTTGTTTTTATAGGGCGAGTTTTCGGTTGATTAGTGGCCCTCCAGCTGGCCACTCCTGTTTTTAAGAACCGGGCATCTGTAGATCCAGTATCCCTAGTGGAATTAAGGGCAAGGGAAAACTTGTGGACCAGTGAAGTACTTCTGTTTGACCTCTTGTTCATCAGATTTTCGTTGTTCACAAAATTTGATGATTTTTAAGTCGGATGATTTTGTATATTCATTATATCTCGTGATTCTCGTTCATGGACCCAGTGGCCTATAAACGCACACTACTGGCGATGGCTCGATCAAGGAAAAGGAAGGCTGGCTTCCACAACTCACACATTCCTGAGAATGGAAACTTGGGATTGCATGCCTGACCTTGAGCCATCTGACGGCTAATCCTTGTTGCTCATTGCTACTATTTGCTTTTAGTCGGCCCAGCATCTCTACCATCCCATATCTAATCAGTGCTTGGACTGCAACCGTGACACCAGAGAGATCTTTATGAATCCATGCGACCCACACAAACATAGTCAGAAGTGGATCTTTGGTAAAGCAAACATGACGGCACTGGCTGAGCTGTGGCAGTACCGCCATCACTGACCGGCTAGCACTGGATGGAACTACTTATGCTCTGTCACATTCAAGAGATGAAGGACGAGGCGGTAATCACCCTCAGTTTAATTGTGCTAACATTGACAGGGGTAGCAACTTCAGCATCTATGTGTGTTGACAGTCTCACTTTCGTGACCATTGCCACACTTGCATTACGTCTTGCTTTGATGCTTTGCTCCTTATTGGTCAGCAGTACATCTTGACAAAATTCTCACAATGCAGTTCCACATATCGCGATGCTGATGCTGGACCTAACAACCTTGGAAATCTGCTGTCTGTGAGACCATTCTTATTCCATTGTTGATATATTGTTTCAAAAGTGAAAGAAATTATGAGATGAAGCATTCTAGCCCTCGTTAGCAGCCTTGAGATTTAATTTCTAATAAATCTGCAAATCGTACAGAATGAATCTTCTTTCTTAGGACTGGCTTTTATAAGCTGATCAAACGATGTGGTCACGTTCGTAGTCAGCTGTTCCATTAAAATGACGAGTGCAGCCAGCCATTTAATGCTGACCCACCAGTAACATTTGAGCTATGCTTTGGTTGTATATATGTCATAGTTGAGCTTGATACAAACGACTGACGTCCGCGGCATAAATCGCTTTATGCCTGTGTGAATGTATATATCACAACTGAAACTGCTACCTTGAATGGCTGCCAGTTGCAGTATGATTGACATCTGAGCACACAATACTTTTAGTGCTCTTGGCAAGATTATGCACTTACGCTTAAACCGACCAGAAAAAAAGGAAGCGAGATGCAAGCCCTGATCGAGATGCTTTACAATAAGTTTTTTATAAGGTTGCTGTAGGGCAGTTTCAAGATTAAGTTCTGCCTGTCTTAAGACAGCAGACGTAGCAACTTTCGATGAGTTTCAAACGTTGGGCATAGTAACGGAACTCATAATGCAAGTTGTACGGGTTCATTTTTAGCAGAGACCCTCATACTTCTAGCGCTAAGCATCGTCAGATTAATCGATAGGATTTAGAATTTCTATACTTATATACCAGATTTTGGGACGTGACTCGGCTGCGGAGGGGTAGTGAGACCTTTCGGCACCCGGGGGGGGGGGAGGGCGAAGAGCTAAAACTGGCGCCCCTCCCTTTGTCAAAAATTGCTGCAAAATAGCTCCACCACAGAAGAAATGCAAATAACACACTCTAGCAGGCATATCGAGTCGAGAAATTTGTAATAACTGTAGTGCAAATAATAACTTTAGTACAGGTACAAGTTAAATGTTACAGCTTTAACTTAAGTGAATTGTTCTGGCCACCTTCAAGGAGCTCAGCCGCTGCAGCCGCGAATCTGAATCGGCGTAAGCGAATGCGCCCGAAGTCGCTACCCGAGGTGAATGTCGAGCGTCTCAGCGAACTGCCGAGTGCTGCCGTCGGCCGTACAAGCTGATGTGGCAGCAGATCGGCGACGTCAGCAGCAGCAGACGGCTATCCGGCTGCAGTCGAGCCGGCAGGGTTTCAGGGCGAAGCACGCGGCGGCGAAGCACGTCGGCAGTGAACTGACCCGCGACAGGCGAGCTGAGCTGTCTGGTCGACGGCCGCGACGCTTTCAGCTCCGAGGGACGCCGACTTCGGTCGGCGTCCTCCCAGGGCTGTTGGAGCTCTGCGGCGGTTGCCAGCTGCCCGAAGCCGCAAGTCGTGGCACCTAAAGATGTTTGCGACAAAACCCTAGCGAGTGATAGATCGTTCAACCGTGTCGGCTCGATGGGCAGGCTGACGATAGGGCACCGGCTCAGCAGAATCCGTAGCAACTGTCCAGATGCCACCGCCTCCTCAGCTCGCCTTTCGGCTGAGACGGATGCTTAAGCGCCGCACCCTGCGTCATTCTCCGGCTTGGCATCGGAGACGTGACGCGACCGGTGCGGGCGCCTGGGTCTCTCGCGACCGTGGGAACGTTGCCGAGCATCTGCGGCGGCGTCACCTTAACCCATCGCTCGCATCGGCTTTGGCCGAACCGTTTCACCGACCGCTCGAGCGCCGCCGATTCGGACAATCGGGCAGGTGAGGTTGCCAGTGATTTGCTTGGAACCGTTCTGCTCGGTGGCGGCGGCGAATGGACAGACGCTCGCTCTGCAGCCGCCTCGAGAGCCGCGCCGGTCCGAGCGCTCGCTACCACTGCACTCGTAGTGTACGGCTTTCGCTCTTTGATAGCCTACATAGCTCTTGCGTACGGCGTGAGCTCTTTCGTCCTTCGCTGCTTCGCCTCTCCATCCGTGTTAATGCTTGGGTTGGGGCGATGGGTGGGGCGTGACTGGAGGGATCGCTGCGGTCGCTATTGTTGGGACAGAGCCCTCGATCGACCGCAGCGCTCCTTGCTCCTTGCGCACGAGGGATCCCTGCGGCACGCTGGGATTTCTGGAGACATCGCTCCACAGCCGAGCGTCTGTCGTGGCCTGCTGAAGCTACAGCCTTGCCACCGCGACTGTCTGGAGTGCCGATTAGGAGCGCAACCGTGCGTGTCGCACTACCAGGTGACAGATGGGCAGAACCAGCCCAGCACACCGCTCTTCTGCCAGTGAGGGAACGCATGCTAAGTGTGCGGTCTAGTGAAGGCTCAGGTTCGCACCTGCTATCGTGCTCCAGCCCTCAGCACCCGGCCCCAGCGCTTCGGGCTGGTGCATATAAAGTGACTAGCTGTTGGCAGCGGCGGCGTCGCTAGCAAAGCCTTCCGCTCGTGAACCGATGCTACTTAATGGCGAGCCACCTGCTGGCGCCGTGCTGGCACGGCTCGAAAGCTGCGGCTGCTGGGACCCCTCGGTCACAGGCGCTGGGACTCGTCCGTGAAGCTTACACGAAAAAGCTGCCCGCGCCATGCGCCGATCTCGGCTTTCCCCAGAGAAAGAGAGAGAGAGAGCAGGCGGCTCGTCGTGCGGAGAGCACGCGGGAAAGAGATAGAGAGAGGAGCAGGCTGAAGAGAGCCGGTGGCACTCTGCCCCTGCGCTCCGATGCCGAGCTCGTGGAGGCATTTTCGAGCGAGACCGCCGCCCGCATCGTGGCCGATCGAGGAACAGCGGCAGCTCGGTGCCTCGCTCCGTCGACTCGAGAGCGGCCTCGATCGCTCAGAGCGCTAGCCCGAGCTCCGAGAGCACGGCCCCATCCCGGCACTCGAGCGACTCTCCCAGCTGCCGCCGCTCGGGAGCGATTCGTCGCCAGACTCGTCGGTGCGGCCAGACTAGCGCATAATTGCCCACAGCCGGAGAAGCATGTACGTACGACAGCGCCTACGATGTATATACTCGCTGGCTTATATACGTTGCCATTGGTTGTTATCAAGTATGTAATATAAACATAATATAAATCTACTCGCTTAGAGTCAATTGGCATGGCGCCAGCTTACGGCCAAAGCCCTCTGACTTGGGTACAACTGAGACAGAGGTAGGCGGTTCTGGTTCCGGAATTTATCTCGCTAACTCAGAGAGGCAAGTCGGGAATACGGATCGATAGGCACCACGTAGTAGGGGCGTAGCGACACTGGTTGGCTGGGTTAATGTCAAGGTCAAGCCATCCCTTAGCAGCATCGGACCTAGGATCAGAAGCCATTGCAGCGAATCCTGTTCGTTGTACTGTACTGAGCCAAAAAGGGAGTACAGCAAATGTGGATTCCTTAATTGGTTAAAATGAATACAAATCAATTGTGAAGAAACACTAGCGATTTCACAGGAGTCGGTAATCTAACGAATATCATCAAATACATGTGACAATGCTGTAGGAAAGCAGGCTAAAGGGGGCCAACACCCCTTCCGTAAATTGAACTTGACTGTTGATTCAGCAGTCTCGTTTATATCGAGGCAGGAGGCTTAATGGCTGTCACCGCCGCTTGTAATTGGCAATAAAATAGGATTGCCTACTGCAGCACTCAACCCCACGATCTGGGTCGCGGTGAGCAAGCACCACACCGCCGTCCCCTCCCATCTCCAGCCGAGACCAATAGGATGTGGCTAAAAGGGCTAGGCTGGGCCGCTTCAACATAAATACAGTCGTTCGAGAAAGCTTTTCTACGAAAAAATAGCCACTTAGGCCCCCTGTAGGTCAGAGAGCCCACGTGGCTACCAAGCTTCCACGAAGGGAAGGCTGCCGGGCGTTGAGGGTGGTTCTGCAGGCGCCAGCTGACGGTTGGTTCGGGGTGTTTCTCCTCGTTGAATCACATTTATCTTAAATTGGGCTTGCAGTGGCTTTAGCGAGCAGCACATTTGGAGTGTACGTTCAGGGTAAGGTTTCAGGGGAGCTGTCACTGTTGTCCGAGTTGGTAATGCTACTTAAATATATTTAATTTGTATAGCGCCCCAAGAGTACCTAATCTATATTCAGGTGCTTCACATACGCTTCGGGGCACGAGCCCGAGACCTCAGCCAGACCTTGGTCGGGGCGAGCACCTTAACCTCTGGACCAAACCAGCTCGGTGCTATTTTTTTGAGGGACCGATGAGCAGATTCTATTTAGACAAATTAGAAATGTCTCAAGAGGTCTTTCAAGTGGCTCGCTTTAGCGAGAAACTTTAAACCCTTCAATTAGAGATGCCAGGTACTTTGTTTTACGAGTGCCGAGAGACTTCGCCCCCTCTTACGAAGCTTCGGACTCACCCAAAATTAAAAGAAACCGCTGTACACTGCCTAGAAAGTGATTAAGTCCTCCAAAGGCACCACACAAATTTATTATTATTACTAGTATTAAATGAGAGTTTGTGGTATTAAATGACAGTGGCAGACTAGCGCGGACTAGTCCAGACGGCGGCACCCAAGTCTCTAGATGGCGCTGTGCAAGCCTGCCAAGAAGGCAGCCTTGGAGAGGAGCTCCCGACTCTACAATAGAGCCAAGGACCAGTCTGTCCCTATTTAAACGGTGCCTGAAAAGGCTTCCGAACGGCACGCCATCTGCCTTCGAAGATATTCACACTTTGCTCGACTAGTGCAAAATATTTTCTAAGAAATCCTGAAAGGCTCGTCTTATGGGCACTTCTTCCACGCACAGAAATAATCTGATTGTTGTAGTAAGTAAAATGACAAGTAATTAGACGAGTGAAGGATCTTTTCGGTCTTGCTGCGAAGCCTTTCAAGGTCACGGTATACTTTCAGTATCCAAATCCTGCTCGTTGGCCTTGACTTCCTCCCGTAGAGCAACCTCATAGGACATGTCTGATAAATCTGCTGCGAAATGCATTCCTTCGACTTCTATGATTGGCTACTACTGGTATGGTAGTTCATCGTCTAGCCCTCCTTGGCCTATCCGCATATAGCATAATATTTTGAATGCGAGTCGGCGATTCCGTCCGCTCCGTAAACGCTAGTCGCTGGCATCGCCCTTGCGCTATACCCTAAAAGATACTATGCAGCGATCGAGCGTTGACAAAGATTAATGCTTACATGTAGGGTCTCTAATTTTGCTGTTGAATATCGTTTACCCGGGATTTGGTACGGTATCACATGACGGTTAAACTATCGGTTCTTCGCTCGGTGGTCGTCGGCTAAACTCTTCTTGACGACGCCGTGTACTCCTCGATTTTTCATACTAGATATTACTTTTGAGAGAGCTCAGCGATGCATAAATCCGGCTGACGATGGGGCTACATAGTTTTCCGCCATAAGTTTCTTTAGAACTTGATGCTTGTCGAGCAGGAAACTGCAGTGCCCTGCCAGCCCCATTTTCTGTGGGCGTCAGCGATTGAGGAGAGCATTCGCTCAAGCTCGGCTAGGGGGGCGAGAACTGTCAGTGGCTCGGTGCCGCCGCCACACCCTGCCTGCCGCGACGAATGCTGCAGCCAGAACCCACAAAGGCTCGAGTTCAACTCGGCCTGCTTCCGACGGATCAATGAGCAGCAACTCTTCGTAAGCTTTGGTCGAGCACCACCATGTAAACGAGGCAGCCGACCTGCAATACAATGGCTTCGTTTTACTGTAGTACGACTCCAGCTCAGATTCCCTCCATGTGCCTTGCTATAAGGGCATTCCCAACCGGTGTACTAGCTATGCCGTGCAAGACGAAAACGACCTCAGTACTTTGTAAGTGGACGAGGGGGCGGCATCCGACTGGCTATTCGTTGTCAGTTCTATGTCTACGATTGATTTCTAGGTGCAGCTATAATATACCACTCTGAAAATTAACGGTAACTAGCTATTATGAAATGTTTTTGTCCGTTCACACTAACCGAGTAATAATAATGATAATACATTTTCATGGAGCCCCAAGAGAACTGAATTCCCTTCTAGGCACTTGACAGATGCTGCAAAAAAAGCCTTACCAAATGTTTGGGGTAGCATCTGCAAGCAACAGGCTCGGTGCAAACAGGTACATAAATGCTGTAATAAACAGGTGCGTTTTAAGCTTCATTTTAAATGTCATCATGTCAGGGGATGCCGTGACGTACGAGTAGCACTTGCTTTGTGGTTCAAGCAGATACCTATACTTAGTTATCGACCTCTTTATAGAATTTAGTTGGGAGGCTGTGGTGATTAGCTCATTGCTGATGCTAAAAGCAGACTGTCCTTGCTCGATATAGTGCGAGTTTGTCTCTCTCATGATGCAATGGACTCGCTGTGAGAAAAAAAGCCCACGTCCGAGCTTGCACAGACTTGCTCCGGCTACTTGCATCCGAAGCTAAATCGTTCATCGTCGCAGAGATCGGGGTAGGAAAGCACATCGGATATGCCCGAGATGTGCGATTCACCACCCCCTGGGTCTTTGGGGCTGCATCCTCACGTTGATAAGAATAATACAATGAAATTGTCGAGTTGAGAAAATCTGGTGAAATTCATGTGATAGTTGTGTCAGAGATATTACCTGCTTGAAGCCCAGTTTATTCAGCACAGGCATCATATTGACGTTCAGAAAGTTCGATTTTCTCCTTATGTAATGGATTTGCAAGCAAAAAGAAAACCCAAATCTATCATCGTGGCTTGTTTAGTGGTCGCAAAAGGAAACAGTGAGCTTAAAGAGAGTTGTCACTTAAGCGACGACAAGTTAGACGCTGTCGTCTTCCCAACTCGCATGCAACCTCGAACAGAGTCAGTAGCAGTGGGTACGTATACTGACTTGCTAAGAGCTAACGCACTCCCAGAGCGATATTTGCAGACCGGAGGGGATTAGAGAAGTGTAGAGACAGAGCAGCATAGCCAACCACAGCAGAGCAGTGTGATTTAAGCTCTCCCCAGTGTGACTGGCTCGGCATCCAAAGACAATAGTGTAAGCTGTCAGTAGCTGTTCATGTCTTTATTTGGTAGAGTCTATATTGGTAGCCGAATCGCCATGTTTGTCGAAGTATTAGTAGGAGTTTAGCTGTGCTTCTGATATGTAGCTCTGCCACTGTAGTGTTAAGGAAATATAAAAGTAAAGAGGAAGTCATATCAGACATACCCTACCAATAGCCTGGTTAACGTCATAGAGCTGTTAGCACGAATATTAGTTTCAGTGCCATAGCCAGAATTTTTAGATAGAGGGGTAAGTCCAGCCGACTATTATGATGCAGTGGAAATTGCAAGCCTTTAATTCGATATGTAAGCAGTGGCTCTGCATTGGTTAAAAATATCTGGTGATCTCACTGTTCCTCGGTATCGCAGCCATTTTTTTCTCAACATCGTCGTGGCATCGTTGAAGCAGTCTGAAACCGTCGTCGTCCGAAGACGTGCGTTGATCAGTTTTAATAAACTGAACCGCGTATGGCCGCGGTGGCTGACACTGGTAGTGTCAGTATAAGTCGCACCAGCTTGTACAATAGGGCAGTGTCTATCGTCTCGCCTGATCATAATTGGTACTCCATTTTGCAGATTTGGCATCGTGTCAGTGGGGACTTTAGGCGAGTTATATTAACAGGCAGACGTCATCGGAGAAGCCTCTGACGTACTGACCTGCACCAGGCATGTGTGCTGGGTTCACTGTTTTTCGCTATTCTTACTATAGCTCTTGCTGATTTCATCACTAAGCTTAGGTTAGGCGTTCATTCATGTTGTGCAGATGACTCATAGCTGCATCATTGCTTTGATGATTCCTCCTTGCCTTCTAGCATTTGGAACACAGCTCCCTTGCAGTAAGCACTACCGACTTGCTGACTTTGCTGACTCTCCAACTTGCTTACTTGGCTGTATCTTGCTTGCATGTAGCTTGGCTGTATCTTACTTGCTTACTTGGCTGTATTCACTAGTATTAGTAATAGTTGGACAGGATTTTTAGCCTTGTCGTATGAAATTATTAATCATTTCACCGGCACCTTTGTAAAGCTAAACAAAGATCTTGCTGGTAGGTGTACAGTTGTTTCAAACTTTATCTCCAAATAGAAACCAGCAAACGTTAAACAGCTATCATGAAAGTGCACACCTTTTAGCAGAGCACCTTCAGACGGTTCGGGTAACCATTCCATGTTTTGCTCCTGAGCATTTAGTTTCGCTCAGACAGTGCTCGGAAGTTCATCATGTAACCACTCATTTTGGCTATGACTTTTCCTATTCATCGGGGCTTGCGAAATTCTATAAGTTTCAGCAGCTTCTGCGAAACACTGTTCGCTCACAAGTGCAATCATATTTAATGGTATTTCCTTCATTTTATCACACATACGGCCTTGAATGATATAGCATTTCTTCAGCTTTAAAGTAGTCGCAGTAGCAGCCAGTGGCTGACCAGTCGTATTTGCCATTCCCAATATTGGGGTGAGTAATTAGCCTTGTAATTAAGTACAACTCCACTGACGAGTAAACTCTCTGCTCTGATAAGATTAGATCAGTTGTGACTGTTCACGTCAGCAGCCTCTTGCATACTTATCAGTGCAAATGAGAGCCAAATGAGGCTGAGCTTGCAGCTCTCTGAACAATCGATCGTCTGCAGGGCTCCTTTATCTTGGCTACTAAGCAGTCATGTTTTTCTACCTGTTTTATCCTCGCTTTCTACGACCATTTTCGTGTCAATTGTGGTGCAGTGCCTTTGAGCATGCATTGTAAGGAAATTGCCAAAACCTGGTGCTGTTGTCACGTGACAGTGCTCTGGGCAGGCTTCAGTGAAACTGCCGACACGCTGGATTAATGTGTCGATTGGCTTGTTGCTCGTCGTCATTGGTCGGCTGGCTGCAGTCCAGTCTTTGCAGCTTGACCGAAACGTCGCAGGTGTCATTGCAGGTGGCCTTGATCGATTGCAAGTGGTGAGCAGGTTGCCAGGTGTAGTCTTTCTCTGCACCAGTCTCGACGGAAAGGCGAGGCTCGTCCATAGACACAGCGAACTGGCCGCAGCAGGCCAAGAATGGAAACGTCCGTAAGACTTGGCCTGTCGCTCGTGGAAATGCTCCATCGAGCCCCAGGCCGACTGAGCAAGGTCGAGTGGGCGCGGCTACTGCTGCTGCTAGGTCTTTTTTCAACTACAAGTGGAATACTTCCCTTTCCATCACTGACGCCCGCCATACCACAGTTTTTCTACAACGGAACTTTTGCTAGCCAAAGGTGTCAGAATAAATTCACTTGTGGCAGCGTAGGTAGTGACATTTCCGAGTGTTCGTGCCACTCGAAGTGTGCATTGTTTGACGAATGCTGTGCAGACGTTCGGCCCACTAATTGGAGCCAGCTGAAGCTGCCTGCCGACGCCTACGAGTGCACGACGACACTTGTTGCTGACAGCTCAGCGGCCAATGGCAATGCCACCAAGGTGACCGGACTTGTATACATTTACGTGATCACAAAGTGTCCTCCTACCTTCAACGGTGCTCTGATACGTGAAGTCTGCGAGGGACAGCTGAACCGCACGGGCAGTGGTGAGTTTTCTTTTTATCAGTTGTTTCCTCTTCTTACCCGTTGGTCGCGATGTGCGGAGCAGCGCTTGCGAGCAGTCGCCCTCTTGCTCTGGGCGATCCTTGGCTCAGAGAGGAAGTCACTGTGGGAAGAAGGTGCTGTCAGAGGCGTTCTACTTGGCTCCAGCGAGATGAGGGCAGCTGACGAGCGTTCCAATATAATGCGATGCAGCCGGTGAGGGTGTGGCAGCTCAGAGGTTTCAATGTGCATGCCGCCTAAAATATGTGACCGTTGACGTATTTGCATGTGTGTTTATGCGAGCATGCGTGTGTGGTGCGTGTAGGTTGGATAAATCGAAGTGGCCGAATTAAGAGCGGGAAGTTAGCTTTGCTAGGGGATACCAAGAGTAGGACCGAGAATGAGGCAACATTGTTCTGAGCATAAGTATTGCGAACACAGTCAGATTTTCAGCAGGGTTAAAATTGCATGAACAAGTAGGTCCTGCAACTGCACAAGCAGCAACTGATAATGGTCTTACTCTCCCCCCCCCCCCCGTTGCGTTGATTATGTGTAGATCAGTTTCCTGCGGACCGAAACAGACAGTAAGATTAAGCCTAACCGAGGCATATGTGATTCATACGTTGGAAGTCTGGCAGTGTCTGTCTGTGGGCAATCAGCTTGCGGCTCATTTTTATTCGTACTTATCTGGAACGAATCGCTGACGCAAGGGGCTGCCGCATCAACGAGGTAAGCAGGTCTTGGAGCGGATCTGGAGTCGGCAGATCTCTCACCTGCCATGACGACTCGTTCCGGCAATTTGACGTCTGGGTAACCGGACACCAATACGGCAACGTTTGTCTGCTAACATATATATGCCAATCACAAACGGCTCGGAATTCTCGTAAGCGCTGGGTATTTTACGTTGGACCGATGTGCCAGTTCTGCGTCAGAAAAAGCCCACCTTCTGCCGCCTAGCGGATTGCTTAAGAAAGTGAGAGCAGTGTATAGGACTCTACATAATTTGAGTGCCGCTGGTGCCGTACATAGTGCGACTGCTGCTGGGATGATGCATAATGCGACTGCTGCTGATAAATAGTGAGACAGTTAATGAGGAATGAAACCATCTGTCTTTCCATCTCTTTTGAAAGTTTCTTTTATTTCGGTACCAATATCTCGGCACTTCCGAGGCTGGCTCATTCGACTGCAGCTCGACCTTGAAATGACTGTCTCTTACTCGCTTATGGCGGCTGACCAGAACGGTTAATCTGTTGGACCACTGCGGCTTGAAAGATCTGACTGTCGCGTGGTCTTGAAATAAGCTGATCTGATCAGCGGTAACCCTGACCCTGGCGACATTTGCAGACTGCAACGTGAGTTTTGAACTGAATAGTGGCTCAACGGAAGCAATTGTAGAGCCCTCGACGCAGTGGGTCTTAGCGAAGTGGCGAGACGTTCTTGTCTTGAATAGATAAATAAAATATAATTAGTTTGTATAGCGACCTAGGAGAGCTTAATCTCTATGCAGGCGCTTCACATATGCCACGGGACTTTCGCCCACGACCTCGGCCAGACCTTGGTAGGATCATCACGATCAAGGTCGCGTGTTTGATTCCTGCTGCAGGCAATTCTTTATTGCCTGATGCAAGCGGAATGGATACAGCTGAGACTCCAAGCTGTTATCTGAACGAGGCCAGCGAATGATATTACTTTCACGTTTTCAAAATATGAGCAATACTAGTGCATTGCTTGTGGGCAGGTTGGGGCGCTTAGACGAAGAGTACGTGCAGGTGTTTTTTCTTGAGAAACCAGCCGAAGCGTGAACTGCCGCAATCCTAGCTGTAAATAGACAGTTCTCGGACGCCTTATCGATTTGGTAAAGCGCTCAGGACAGACTTTCAAGAGACAAACTGACGCCCCGACCGCTGCAATCGACTAAAAATGCACCGATGTCGGCATTTTGCAAAGCTTTCATTTTAATTAAGGATGATGGCACTCAACGTTTCGAGTGCATTCGCAGAATTTCTCTACAGCAAGAAAGCATGTTCTTATGCACTGCATTACAAATGTCCTGGTTGCTACCGAAACCCGCATCTGTAGCTGCCACCACAGTCAGTATTAGCAATACGTTGACCGAGAACGCGACTTTGAAATGCGGTGTGAAATGCTAACCACAAACGTTGCATTGCGATTTGCAATTGACATGAGAGCTTGGCGCTCACGATTCTGGTGAGGATTTGGTAGTTAGTGGTGGATGCCCGGGTCAGTTCAGATCATCTTGCATCAAAGCGTGCATGTGTAATGGAGACTACTTGTATAGGTACCATTGAAAACCTCGAGTACTATATTATGCAATACAAATCGAATATTCTCACAATCGATTTCCACGAGGTTGGTGGTTTTTTCTGGAAGTCGTCACGCGTCATTCGTCGAACACAAATCTTTTGAGATACATGTAAGCTTGTGTTAACGTCGCGAACGGCACAGAACGCTAGCCGACGAGCAACACCACCAGTTTATTTCACCTACATACGGAGCAGGGCTAAGCACGACTCTCCTAGCCCCTCTCACCCACCAGAGTCCCCCACTCCCTAGTCATAAGAACCACTAATAGCTCGTCCCGGCTGCTTACCACAACGAGTGTCACAGCCCACTAGTACGGCGATCAGGGGCAGTGTCATCAATTAAATGAAACCACAATATAGGTCGGAGTCGAGCGAGTCCTAAGTTGAATAAGTTCCCGATAAAGTTACGACTGGTGCAATTAGTGAGTCCGCTAAGCCCAGTTGACATTAGTCGCATTCCTTAGCTATTCTCAAATGTAATTTCAGCAGGAGTTATCAGACTTATCGGAGGTTATCTTCTGCTCTCACTGTAACTGCCTTAACTTTCGCGACAGGCGCTGTGGTCATTCTGTGAGTCAATTTGCACGATCCCGTACAAACTGCTTAATAATAGCATCCATTCTTACTCTTCAGGCATTTACCGTCGTACTTCTTTGATTCATTCTATCTTAAACCCGATGTTTGCACTGTCTGGCTCTTCAACTATCGATGTCTCTTGCTTATTAGATGCTGCTATATAGCCAAAATGTCTGTGCCTACAAGTTTTCAAATTATTGAGATAGATTTGCACCATTTTAATTAATCTCGCTTCCGAGCTGTGGTCCATCCCGGCGTGCTTGCTCGCAAATATTCTTACTGGCATCCTCCAGACAGGCGGCGGCGGGCAATAGTGAAGAGAAGCGTGCGGGCCTGGCCGAGCTAGATTCTATTCGAAGCTCACCGCTTGCGATTATTTGCTGAAGGTCATGAGCTAAGCGGCTGCTCAGATTATCAGTGTTTCGCTTCTAATGGCGTTCATCCAGAGCCTTTAAAGCCGACGGGCGATTTTGAATAAGACTTTCTTGAAACAAGACACTTGAATTAATTATTACGAAACATTAAAATAAGCAATCGGCGAGACCGATACGGTAGGATCTCAATCCGTTGCCGTTCAACTCCGGCGACTCTCGGGAGAGCTAATGTAGGCTCAGGAGGAACTTGATCATAAGTGATAGGAAACGCAGCCGAGTGAACTACGAGACACAGCCAAGAGATCCGACAGAACTAGCAGCTCCTCGGCTACCACTTTGCGGCCTCAAGTTGCGGGTCTCAGACTTACAGCAGGCAATACTTAGCTGCCCACAGCAAACGGGGGATAGCCACCGCCGAGACTCCTATGTATCAGGCAGCTTGATCAGCCGATCTCTGGGTGTTTCTTTTTAGAGGCACTCTTCATAAGTTGCCATACTGAGAAGTTCTATATACAATCAGATTATCGCAATGTTTAACCAACCAGTTATGTCAAAATATTAAGCAATAATTGAACGTAACATGTCATTGGTATCACTCAATCTACTGTCATTCATAAAGATATTTGGTTTTTAAATTTGGGTGGAACAGAGACCGCGTGTGGTTTAGGCGAGTCAGATGTCTAATATGAGGATTTCGTGACTTCTTATAAATGTGTACGCGGTGGATACCCAGGACAATAATAATACCTGCTTCGTCGCATGGACGATTGGCTACTTCATGAAAACAGACCACTGCCTAGTGAATAAGGCAACGGGGCCCAAATTGAGATGTGATTAAATGACAGCACAAGAGCCAAATATGTAAATCCTTTGCGACATACCATCTACATTACGTCTCCGTGACGCTATGTCTAGACTTCTGTGTTTTTCTTCATTCAGGCTTCTTGCGCGGCTATGCGACGAGACTCCTACAGATGTAGCCAAATTTTAGAACCTTGCAACACCTCATTTACGTCACTGCCCTCTCAACGGCACCGGAAGTCAGGGGGGAATAAATGCATTGCCTTACGGCCTTAAGCTTCTTTCGTTGGCTCGCGATTACCTTGGAAAGCGGCATCGTTTCCTATAGATAAAAGACGAACGATGGCAGTGCAGAGCCGTATAAGAGCCGTGCAATATGTATTGGTATACTACCGCCGCGCCTTGTCAGGTGATCGCGTAGCTATCAGAAGAACCCGGGAGGTTTAGCCACGTGCTTCCTTTGCTGAAGGAGCTGTGGTGGCTCATGGGATACCGAGCTACATTTTTATGCTGACCCAAAAGACCGGCTATAGATGCTAAAGCCTGCAGAGCAAAATGCCCTGTCACCAACGGTCTCGAGCGGAGGAGCTATGGAACAGCTCAGTGATTATTCATGGAAGGCCTAATTGCATGAGGAGGCTGAAACTGGTGCAGCAGTTTAGCCAGGTTTGAAGGAGCCCAGCCGTAGCAGGCCTTGTGGATCAGCATAAGAATTCCCAGCCAAAATGGAATTGCAATAGTCTAGACGAGACACAACCAATAATCTTGTTATTTTTTTGCATGCCACCGTGAAAGACAGTTTCTAATCTTAGATATTGATCGGACGCGATGAATAGCTGTGGAGGCAGTGTTCCTAGCCAAGCTTTCAAAGGCAAGACAAAGACGATACCTATATTCAGAGCATGCGGTAACAGTCGCATAGCAGCATCACTTATTAGAAGGGCCAATTCTGCTAGTTCAACTGCACCATTAAGTGTTTTATGAGTAGAAGTTTCCTTTTAATCGTCACTAAGTTGAAGGAAATTGGCCGACATCCAGGATCGAATGTCAATGCAAGGCAAACATTCAGTTTATCAGTTTCTGCAGAATATAGCGACGGTATAAATTACAAATGCAGCTGAGTATCGTCAGCATAAAAAGTCAAGTGATAGCAGATTCCTTGGGCCCGAGTCACATTTCTCAGAATTTCAGTATACATAAAAAACACCAAAGCAGCTAGGACGGACAAGAGTGGCACTCGGTAGTTGACTGGTCTGGTGGATAAGACCTGACCCCCAGCCCACTCAGATTGAACACGATCAGGAAAGTGCGATCTAAGCCACGCCAGTGCCTCGTCTGCCAGATCGATAGCTGTTCTCAATCGTTTAACAAGGATAGCTCGATCAATAGCATAAAAGAGAGCTGATAGATCCAGCAGTGCTAGGTTAGGGACACTGAGGTTATCGTTGCTGCATAGCATGTCGTTGGTTACACGGAGAAGAGCAGTTTCAGTGAAGCAGTGTCACTGGAATACCGACTGAAATTTTCTTACAGTCTATTCTCTTCAGTGAATGCTACGTGTTGCTTAGTGACAAACCTTTCTAGAATCTTTAAAAAAAGACGAAGTGTAACTGGGCGATAGTTAGCTAGGACCTCTAAATCGTATCCAATCTATTTAAGTATCGGTCTGACGACGGCGATTTGAAAAGGACCTTGGTGCAACCCCATTTTCGAGAGACGCATGAACAATCTCATTTATATCTGAGCCAAGTTGTTATGCCCGTGAAGACCACAGATATGATGCTATGGGGTTTTCAGGAGATGAGCTTTTATTATTACTAAACTCTATCAAGGTAGCCGCATAGCATGCAGAAATCTCGGAGTAAATCGGAACTTCACAGGTTGTGACTCTACAATAGCTGTAGTCGAAGGGGGCTTATGGAGGCAGGAATAAGTGCAATTCTTTCAGTGACGAGGGCTGAAAACTTGTCGGCCAAGCCTTTAATATCTAGAGAGTGAGACCTCTCAGAATTGGCAAGCAAATTGTTCAGCCTCTTATGAATTCGTTTTGGGTCGGACTGGCAGGACTTGAGTTTTCGAGTAAAAATTAATGTCCTGGCTTTTCTAAGCTTCCAGGTGTAGACTCGGAGAAAGTGTTTGAAATAGGTTAGATTGTCAACAGACTGAGACTTCATAAGGCGGCGTTCAAGAATTTTTTTGGATGTTTTCGGTAAATTGAAAGAAATCTTCGCGACTCTGTGCTAGGACAGAATGCTCTCTCGCAGAGTCAGTCTAGCTGGTGTCAGACGCTGGTGTCAGAAGCTGGTGTCAGAATCCGGCTCAAGAGATCCAGCAGGACTAGCATAGGGAATCGAACCAAAGAAGCATTGCTTAAAGGTCGCTGGACACTAGCTCTAGTGCTGAACTTCCTAGTGAGTTTCCGTAAAACCCGACTGCGATTAGCTGGTGAGGCTTGAGGGTTTGGTTGGCCCGAAACGGATCGTTCCGGTGTTTTTGATACGAACTAAAATACGAAGACTAGCCAGAAGTTGCCTAATTTCACCTTGTCAAGTGTAGGACTTCTCACTGAGTGGCCTGATAAAAGTCTCTTTGAAAGATACCCTGAAGACCTTCAGGTAAGAGACACAGCTAGGTATATGTTATCACTCAGTATGTGTACCTTACACAAAGGCCGAAGGCCGTGTGGTCTAATTTGGTGGTGCCTTCCTGAAGTAGAGTTGCCAGTACCGACCGGCAGTGGCTCAGGGGCTGCTGACTTTTCCGATGCTTAGCGGCCGGCATGCACTGCAGTTAGCTATCGCGGCCGCAATGTACCCTCTCCTTCCCGCAATTGCTTAGGTTTGAGCGGCTTTCTAACCCGCGCGTGCTCGTTCCAGGCGCTGTACCACCTCTCGTGACAGACAGCTCCACCGGTCTGACATATGGAAACATGTTCTGTGCCTTTTGCAATGGTGTCAAACCATCTCTCGGAGTGAGCTGGGCTTCGCAGAACGTGTGCCTCGACCAGCCACCCTTAGGGTAAGTATGCGGAAACTTTTGTCTGCAGCATTCCTCATCAGACTGTCGATCATAACGACGCACGATAGCTTTCAGCTCACGACGTTGGCGTGCAAGTCTCTAACTCCGCCTAATACAAATAAATTTAAGCATCAGATCATTTAAATTAATTTGCATTAGACTATTTATCAAAAATTCAAATACTTCACACGATGCTATATTTAATAATTCGACATACGAAGTATTGATTTAGATCTTCACAATACCCTTTGCCAGATTGCCTCGAAAACTTTAGAAAATGGCTAAACCGTTAGGTGAACCGTTGCTGCAGTGTTCGTGTAGCATATTTCATAGCCATGCTCGTTTTCGATATTTAAGAACTCCATTTTCGTCACAAGAACCTTAGAAATAAATGATTCGGTAAGAAACCTTTAAGCACGGCAGGGACAAAACCAAGCTTAGCCACAACTCTACCACTTTACTCAATATCGAACCAACCTGCAAGCAAATTGTGGCCTGATTCCCCCCAGTACATATTCTCGACTTTATAAAAAGCACTCTTGGAGGTGCAGCGATTATATTATATCCAACTACCATCCTAATGGGTATTTACAATTTCCTCTCTATCTGTCGCACTCTGCCTTTTTAGTAAATAAATTGCACTCTCTCACAAATGCGACAGAGCAACAACACAAATCACTTCTTGCTGGATTTGACCTACTAATTGTAACTGGGAAATTGACTTTTCATGGTATTTCATACCGATGAATAGTTGATGTACCCATACAATTTATTTTCTTTTTCTGTTCTAGAATAATACGCAATAATATCAATAAAAGAGACGTTGGCACAGTCCTCTTACAGACCTAATAATAATAATATTAATATATTTTTCTTAAGCCCTCAAAGAAAGCAAGTCTCTTTCTAAAGATGTAACATATGCTGTACAAGAAGCATGACCATATGGTTAATGGTTACATTTACACTATCAATATGCACGTTATGTTGAGTGGTAGCATGCACAGTGTCAGGATGCGTAAAAAACCAAAGAGAAATTACTAGGATACATCAAATGCCATGAGTAACTGGCCCGTTTTAGCTTCGTTTCAAATATTGTCAATTTACGGGATGTCGTTATTACGGGATGTCGTATTGCAAATGGTCTTTAGCTGAGGAATGAAACAGCTAACTGATTTTCTATAAAGGTACTGAGAGGGCACGAAGATTCGGAAACAGGTGCTGCAGTTCAGCTAGGTATAAGGTGCCAAACCATGGCAGGCCTTATGGGCCACCGTGAGAACTTGGTTCTGTATCCATTGATCAACCGATTCATCGCTGCTCTTTCAGCAACTTAGGACTGAAAGTGCATAATCACATAACTAGACGATTAAAAAATAATAGCTGATTTAATAGCCTCTCGTGTATTGCGACAGAAGACACTTCACGGCTCTCACCACGGCTTGCAACGGCGATAAGGAATCGCCCGCCGCAGGATTCAAACCTTTGACGTCGGGACCGAGGTAGTAAAAAGCAACCGCCTTACCTGATGTGCCGTTACGGCCGGAAGATCTCCAAGCAGGGAGTTACAGAAGTCAAAATGGGTGTCACAAGTGCTATTTCGGTAGACATGTCTGTGGAGCTGAATTGATAGTTCAGTGAAAGGTTACTGAGGACCAGGGCACCTACATTGCTCGCAGATTTTAATGTAACTATGCCTGGATAGCTGATTTTAAGAATTAACTTTGCAATTTCAGAGTCACACTGGGCTTGCCATAGCTAATAAGTTGGTTTTATCAGCAGTCAATTTGAGGAAGTTTGCTGCCATCTATGGACAGATGTCAGCAATGCATGCAGCAAGGGAGTTTAGAGGGCCTATTGTGTTTGAAGGATGGGAGCAATCAAAGCATAAGTACAGCTGTGTACTTTCGGCATTGAAAAGGCCTCGATCAGCAGTTCTCAACCTCTAGGTCGCGACCCCTTTGGGGGTCAAACGACCCTTTACCAGGGGTTCGCTTAAGACCAAATTGTTGGCCGGATTAAGTTAATCGGCCTGTAAACTTTATTTTTGGAGGTCGTCACAACGTAAAGAACTGCATTAAAGGGTCGCAGCATCAAGAAAGTTGAGAACCATTGGCCCAGATTGTGCTAGGCGAGCGATTTGGAAAGAGGGAGATTGTAAATTGTGAGAAGGAGCAGACCGAGCACTGAGCCCAACGTCACCTCGAGCTTTAGTGGTTTCTAGGATGATGACTACTGTCCAATGACATCCATCAGTGCTCTAGACGCTGCCGCTGAGAAGGACCTGAACTATGACGGTGCTGTGCCAGCGATGCCCACGGCGGATACTGAATCCCTTTCTAGGCTATGCTGCAAGGGATGTAGAATGGTCCTTTTCTTGCTGCCGTGATCTGACTTTAGCAGTTGACTGGCTGAGACCTACGTACAATGTTGACTGCATGCAATGCTGCTTTTCCCTCTATTTATACAGGCTCACTGGTTGCCAGCAGCGGTGGATCAAACCGAATAATGTGCCTCCCCTGGCTGATTGCTTTGGGTCCGTATACTACCGGGAGTGCCCTCCGAACTCGAGGCCATCGCTGCAAGCTGCATGCACAGATAGTCCGGTCAAACGCTTCTACGATGCCAACAACAAAGTTGTATTCCGAAATTACAATTGTTCGCTGTGCTACTCCATCGAAAACCCGAACTGGGCGTGCAACCGATGGAGTGTCGGCTTTGGCACAGCGCCGGATGCTGGTCTGCAAGCTTTACTGGCCGTTTACGATTGCCCAAAGCAACTGACCACGTTTGCCACACAAGACGAACGAAAGCTATGGACGGCGGCGTGTCCAGGAATTACGTTCAACAGAGGCAACTGCTCAGACACGCTGAGCTCGGCAGCCCTGCTCGCCATGTATAGCAGCAACCCCACGGACGATTATGATATTAATTTGCATGGCGTCTGGGTCAGATATAACGCTTCTTACACAGCCTGCGCAAGTTGCCAGCTATCTAACCACTCTGCTGAAGCAGTTGGGAACACTTCGCACTTCGAAAACTCAAATCCGGGAAACATAACGCTGGACGGAATTACATATTCTCTGCCTTTCTTTAAACTCGCCACTGGGGCCGGCGGCTACATGACCTGCTCTGCAGCACCTTTCGATGGGCCGAAAAATAAATGCACGGCACTGCCGAGCGTGGTTAGCCAGGTGCTGATGGCACTATCACTGCTGGGACTGGGGCTCTATGCGGTCGCCTACGGCCTCCTGCAGTCGCTGCGAAATCTTCCCGGGCAGATCGTGCTGCACCAGTCGGCGGCCTTCTTCGTCGGCTTCCTCCTGTTCATGCTTCGGCTCCCGGCAGGGGTCGCTTCCGACGGCGCCTGCATGGCACTCGGCGTGCTCAGCCACTTCTTTTTCCTCGCCGCATTCACCTGGACCGCCGTCTATGCTGTCGAGGTGGTGAGAGCTCTCGGATTTCAAGCCTATGGCGCCGGCTTCACCAAGCGGCGACTTCGCTATAGCATCGTCGGTTGGCTAGTTCCAGTTCTCATCATCATCGCAGCGGTGGCCACTGACTGGGGCACGCATGACAACGACTTTCGGCCAGCCTACGGTCGACCACAGTGCTTCATCAACAGTTCCAGCGGCCAGCGAATATTCTTTACTGCGCCACTGGCGCTCTGCCTGCTCATCGACGTGCTGATTTACGTGTACGTAATCATCCGGCTTGTGATAATCAGCCGTCAGACTAAGATGGTTCGCGACGCTCATCACGAGAAGCTCTTTCTCGCCATCAAGCTGGTGTTCGCGCTCGGCACCACGTGGATCTTTGCTGTCCTTGCGTCCGCCACGGGTGACTGCACACTGGTGTACATATTCGAGCTGCTCAACTCGATGCAAGGACTTTTCGTATTCTTGATTTTCGTATGCAACGCCAAAACGTCAGGGCAGTTACACAAGAAGGTCACGGCCCATAAATCAATAACAAGCCTAGCTGGCACGGGTTTGACGCTTTCTTCGCGAGACTCTCTGGCATCAGGCGTGAGTATTGTATCTAGGAGGAAATCTGTGCTCGGTGTGAAAAGCTTTTCGCCAGTCTCTCTCGCAATGGACGCTCGCGAGAATGAATCAAATCCTCCTCAGTGAGCTCGTGACTATTTAACTCTGACGACATGCTATTACCGGCCGGCGCATGGATACAGACTTCGACGCGAAAAGTCTGACGTGACGCATCGCTTGGTGACCATGTGTCGCCTTTAAAGTAACTCGACGGTAAATACATCTTTACGTGGCGGTGCAACGACGCCATTGAGTAGTGCTAGACATTGGAAGTCATCTTGGAATGACCACAATTTCTTCAAGACAGCGATCAACCTTACCGACTTGATCAAAAATGGCGGATAATCTTGTACGAACAGTCTTGCATTGCTGCTTGCTACGTCTGAGTGAGAACAACTCATTTGCGGATTTCAGGAAACCGCCGGAAATTATAGACTGACAACGGTGTACATAGGGAAATGAATATCAAGGGAATTTTTCATTGCAGGCATCAAGAAATTGCGTTACATCCAATAAACAATTCACCAGAGACACTGCTGTGGCTCCATCTCTCTGTCTCTCTCTTTCTCTCTCTCTCTCTCACTCGATATGCATTGTGTGCAGTGCATGCAATCCTTACACACTAAATCCTAAACTCTAAACTCAAAATCCTTAGCCCACAACTCTAAACCTACAAGGTGTAACTATGACTTGTTTATATAGGTAAATACGAAAACGCAGACGGTACCATGTTTAATCGGCTTCTACTCGTCACAGCGCCCATTGCATACATTTCACTGTCTGTGTGAAACAAACGATGCGTATTAGTTGCGTACAATATTCAGATATATATATTTATTTATATTTATATTCATTTGTATATCAACGCTCCAAGAGAGCTAAATCTCTATCCACGAGCTTATCGTACGCTACAGGGCTCGAACCCCCGCCGGCCTGAACTATCAAATGACCTTGGTAATCAAAGGCAAGCATCTTAACCACTGAGCCAAATCAGAGGAGTTCAAACTAGCACTCAAATGCTTGGTTACCTTGAAGATTTTTCCGGAGAAGTTTTTCTAATACTCTCAGCGTCTGGGGCTTGGAGAACTTTACCGGTGGAAACTAGGTAATATCCACCAGGAGCACTTCAGGTGGCTACGGTAACGGGTAACTCCAGGTGGCGACCGGTCAGTGAAGCTCCATGCGGCTATATGAAGCGATAGCTTTGAGTACGTCACGAAAAGTGAAGGCGAGTATTTCCCGCGGCGCCGCTCAGCAGGCGTCAAGTGTTCACGTAGAGGGAAGCTAATGGCAACGGACCGTTAACCAGTCACGCACCTCTCGCCCTGCGAGAAACTTATTAGTCTTATCAGAACTAAGTCACGGTAGCTAAGACTGGGCAGGCTGTCGATTTAATGGAGCAAAGAAAATACAACAGCAGGCTGTCAATTAAAATGTAGCGGTACAATTCGATTCAACTTTCTGGAATGTAATGCAAGGCTAGGTTGGAGTATTTGTTGTTTATTACTGATGCTAGCAAACGTTACAAAGAGAGAAGACTTGAAATCCGTATATAGGTCAAAAGAGCAACCCAGCTGTCCATTCCGGAAGTTCTTCGGTGAATAAACGAGGCTGATTGCATACTTTATTGGAGCCTTCCGGTTTGCTCTTACCTACGGTTAAATGAGAATTAGAAGACTTGAGTTCATCAGTTCTCATTTAATCTTAATTAATTGCAAAGTAATCAAGCTTACCGTGGATTTACTCTGAACTCATACAAAAAAGACCTCTCAAAAGTATTCAGCAATGAGTAGATGTTCTCGATCTGTGGCAATGCCGAAAATCACTTTACAAAAAAAGCCCTGGGTGTTATAACATATATTCCGGAAAAATTGCCTTGCTTCTCCGAGTAGGCCACACACTCACGGTGAACGTTTCCAGATGAAAACCAAGGATATCGTGTTTAAAAGGCAATCTGCATCAAATTTTGGCAATGCTCTTTGTGGGCCTAAAGGACCTGCTTGCAGTTTTCAGCCGCCTGATTGCCTAGAAAGTCTCGAACTACAGACACACAGCTCTCACAAGCAGCTATCTTGGAGCGCTTCAGCTTATTAGTGAATTCGTCGTACTTATGGATCTACTTTATCTGTAGTCCGTCGGAGATCCCAGCTTAGCCCTTTGCTTCCAACAGCTGTAGCAATAAATCGTGGAGATAAGTAAAAGCTGTTGACTCTACAGCAGTGACAAAAATTGCTTGCCAGTAGCCAGCTTGATGCTCAGTAGTGGCACTCGCCCGCACCGCTTCCGTTCCGCTGAGCCACTCAGCTTCCGGTGCTGAGAAGCTGCTGCTCCCACTGCTGCTGTTGTTCTTCCATTCAAAGAGTATGTCAGCTGTTGCCAGTCCGCTTTGTAAGAGTTCCGCGAGCAAGTAAAACTAGAAAATCCTTGAAACCACTTTGAAAGCCCATCAAAGATAACTTCATTTTGGAGTCTCAAGAACCTTCTAGCTGCAGTGTCAGTAGCAGCTTGGCAGCACTCAGTAACATTAAAATAATACTAGCTGATTTTTAACAGCCTCTTTCGTATAGCAATAGAAGAGCCTTCACGGCTATTACTACCGCCTGCCCCAAAATATTGGATTGCCCACCACAGGGTTTGAACCCACTACCTCGGGACCGAGGTCGTGGAAAGCAACCGCCTTACCTAGTGTGCCGCCACGCTTGGTTGACTCATCTCGTGTAGTCCTCTGTGAGGGCTCAGACTGTGTCGAAGGGAGTTAAGGTGAAGTTTTTCCCGTTATGATGCAAGAAAGGTTTGTGGAGGCCAGTTTGAGTGAACTGCCAATAAATAGGCGCCATTCAAACGGCTTACAGGTGACCTTTCTTGCCTCAAGTAGACCAGCCCACTTTGCTGCATAAGCACAGCCCAGCTTGCTGATTAAAAAAAGTTGGAAAATCTAGTGACGTTTTTTGATTTGTTACTTTCACACTTTCATCCATGAAGATAGATTCTTTCAGCCGAGATTTCAGAAGCTCAGTATATTCAAAGACCTACGTCCTGGGATAAGGTGTTTTCTCTCAAAGACCAAGGTTGAGGGTTTGAGTGCGGCAGTAGTCTTTAATAATACGAATACTACTACTACGACTACTACTTGTTGACAACATGTTAATGGTTTTTTTTGGTAGCCTGCACAGTGCCAGCACGCATAAGCTGACAGAAAAAAAACACAAGAACCAACAAAATGCTGTGAGAAACCGTGGCGTTTTTAGCTTACTTTTTAATTTCGTCAAGTCAACGGATGTCGCTGGGTCATCCGGTAGTAGTTTCCAGTCTCTGAGAGCATGCAAAGTCAAGGTACGATCTCCAAAAAATTTAAGGTTCGTACGAGGAATAACTAAGCGAACTGCGTTAGAAATTCGGGTGATGCGATGCCTTGCGTGGTGGAGGAGCATGTCTGACAGGTAAGACTAGAGCCAAAGAATGAAGTGCCCTAAAAGTGAGTGGCGGAAGCTCAAAGTCGATTCGCTGACCTTGCTTTCTTTCTCGTTCTTTAAGGCATTGCTGCCGCTGTGTAAATGAGGCAGCTCAGTCAGCTTAATCACCTCGCTTTCTTTCTCGTTCTACTCAACAGCGTCTGTGAAATTGGATTTCCGAATGCCTAAAATTTCGTTCTCGATGTCTGACTTGCTCCTTCCTCCCGAAGATGGACGGCGCCTCACCGGAGAGTTCGCGACGGGGGCTGGAATCTCAGGCCCATGCGCTGTTATACGATTGGCGGCGTGCCTATTCTTAGCAGCGCAGCGCTTGTAGAAAGGTCATCGTCCAGAGATAGCTTTTTTTTGACGCCGATCGCTTGGCCGAGGAGGCGTACGCCGCCGCTTGGCAAGTGGCTGCGTGGCCAGCAGCAGCTTAGTGCCGGTGTGTGACGGCGTTGTGCAGCACGATAAGCTGCCGGTCGCCTTGCCCGCCGCATCGCCGGCGTTTCCGGTGCTACTAGACCGAGAGACCAAGTAGAAGTAAGCAATCTACCTGGCTTTATTCCCCAGCCCACTGTGTTGCTAAGCATCCAGCTCAGTGTTATCCTAAACACTCCACGGGAGCACTCACGAGGACAAATGCAGGGCCTCGCCCTATACACACACACACACACACGCACGCACGCACGCACGCACACACTCACGCACGCACACACACACACACACATATATATATATATATATATATATATATATTCAGCCCTCCAGCACGTCGAATTGTCTCAACTCCCTCGCTGCACGTATGACGATGTCCGCACATTGATGGCAGCTAACTTTCCTAAAATGAACGAGGATAAAACTAACTTAAAATTATGGGCAAAGTGTGATTCAGAAATCGGAAAGTATAACACTCACAATCGGCTCTGTCAGCATATCAATGCATATTAAATATGCAAGAAATATAAGTATTCTTTTCCAAAGTGACCTTTCAATAGACGATCACTTCAGGTCCACAGTCAAGTCTGCCTACTTTCAGCTGCACACCATTGGTAAATTCCGGCTTTTTTGGAACTTGTGCGGGTTCATTTTTAGCGAAGATCCTCGTGACTTTTAGCCCTACGTATCGCAGGGTTAATCGATAGGATTTAGAATTTATGTTCCCGTATGACCGGGTTTTGGGTTAGAAAGTGTCGAAGCCAGAGAGTCCTCAAACTTGAGCAGGAAAAAATTACCGTCCTGGTGACAGCAGTAGCAAAGGCCTGAAAATATAGACAGAAATATTTCTTGAAAACCACTCCGCATTTATTGCATAAATTTGAAAAATACTCTGAGCTTACAAGGAGATTACTTGCATGTGTATAGCTATTTATATCAATTGTATCATAGGCATTACAATATTTCGTAAAGAAGCATGTTCGTTGTGGCAGTGGTGCAGGGA
Source organism: Cristatella mucedo (assembly GCA_009760855.2). Classification (NCBI taxonomy): domain Eukaryota; kingdom Metazoa; phylum Bryozoa; class Phylactolaemata; family Cristatellidae; genus Cristatella; species Cristatella mucedo. Next base: position 2,028,117 of record WPIO01000012.1, read on the forward strand.
GGTCTGCATAAATAGGTGTGAAACACAGAGCACATTTGTATATGGATTTTGATTTGCGGTTTGCATTTCAGGGAGTGGCTTAGTTTGCTATCGCACCAAACGCCGCCGCGCTAACCGAGGAGCCCGAATGCACGAATTGCAGACCAGGCGTGTAAGTTGAACGAGTTTCTTTTCGCCCGATGACAGAACGCTTTGTCGGAACTGTATCGTAGCCTCGGCCACTTTTTTGCCGGAAGTGCTTCGGCCACTTGTTCGAGCATCGCCCTAGCAATTGCAATAGTCTATATAATTTCCCTTCGGCTACTTAGCACTTTGAAGCTTCTTTAAAACTTTACATTAAGTAAAGATTACTTAATTTGATGTACTCGGTGAATCCTCTCAACAAAACCTTTTTGCAATGACTAGTAAGTAAGAGCAACAGACCGTTTATCGCCGGGGTACATATATGCATAAGTCGCATGCATGCGAGCTACCTATACACGGCGTGCTTGCGATGGGAGCTGCCGTAAAAATGTTGGAAGCTTTCCTGATCGGAAAATGTCCGAGTTGGACTAGTATGCACAGTAATAGCGCGTGGCACCTTACACCTCAATTAACCACCGTTAGCAGTTGTGAAGCCAAGGGGTGGCTGCCCCCCTCCTACAGGAGAGCATGACCCGGCTCGTCGTCTATGCCCTATACCATCAGTAACGACAATGTTAAGTTAAAATCTACTCGATGAGCTACTGGCTAGCTAGTGCTAGGTAAACAACTATTATTTTACTTATTTCAAAACTAACTCATATTTTATTTTTATTTTTTATTTATTTGTACCGCCTAAAAATAGAGGACAAGTTCTCTAATACAAATAAATTATACATTTTTCGGCATTTCATTTATAGCTTGTTCATCTCTTCATAGGCGAAGTTCGAAAAACTTCAATATTTTGACAATTTCTTTGAAAATTTCCACGTCTGCATTGACAACCGAATGCACCACTGAGAGTTTGATGGGGGCGGAGCTTGACCCGGCCTTCAGCTTAATATGGCGGCGAAAGTTGACATGGAACTTGATATTGGACGGAGCTGGGCACGGAGCTGGATGCGATGCGGAGCTCGAATGAGCCACGAACCACTTGAACTTGGCAGCCCGGCATTTTCCTATTCAGCAGCTCGCGTGGAGTCACGCCCCCTGCGCTGCGCGCGCCGCCGGTCGAGCGAAAGGGAGACGCTCGCTCTGCAAACGGTGCGGATTTCGGTGCATGGCCTGAGAGAGCGAGAGCGAACAGCGGAAGTACCGCTGAGACCGCTTCTCCTCGCCGCCACATCGGTGCGGCTGCTGGCATGCGCTAGCCACAGTGGCTTGGCCTCGTTTCTCTCTTGCGATGAGTGTTGCTCGCGTGTAAGGTAAGAGGTAGAGATTTACTATACGTATAGATCAATAAGGAGAGAGAGGGGAGTTAGAGAGAGTGAGAGAGAGTGAGAGTGAGAGAGAGAGTGAGTGAGAGTGAGAGAGGAGGGGCCGAGAAGATAGAGAGAGAGAGAGAGAGAGAGAGAGAGAGAGAGAGAGAGAGAGAGAGAGAGAGAGAGAGAGAGAGAGAGAGAGAGAGAGAGAGAGAGTGAGAGTGAGAGTGAGAGAGAGAGCATGCAAAAAGGAGAGGGAGAGAGAGATGGAGAAAGTGAGAGAGGGGCCGAGTAGAGTGAGTGAGAGCGTGAGCGAGAGCATGCGAAAGGGAGAGAGAGAGAGTGAGAGAGAGAAAGAGAGAGAGAGAGAGAGAGAGAGAGTGAGTGAGAGTGAGAGTGAGAGAGAGAGCATGCAAAAAGGAGAGGGAGAGAGAGAGATGGAGAAAGTGAGAGAGGGGCCGAGTAGAGTGAGTGAGAGCGTGAGCGAGAGCATGCGAAAGGGAGAGAGAGAGAGTGAGAGAGAGAGAAAGAGAGAGAGAGAGAGAGAGAGAGAGAGAGAGAGAGAGAGAGAGAGAGAGAGAGAGAGAGAGAGAGAGAGAGAGAGAGAGAGAGAGAGAGAGATTGCCGCTACCACATACATAATACTAGCTGATTTAGCAGCGTCTTTTATAGAGTGACAGAAGACACTTCACGGCTATCACCGCCGCTTACAGCGGCGATAAGGAATCGCCCACCGTAGGATTCAAACCCACCCACAACCACGGGACCGAAGTCATGAAAAGAGCCGCCTTACCTTCTATACCATCACGATAGATCAGCCGGGAGGACAAATAAATGCGCCCTCTTCGGGGCGGAGGCGGACTCGGTGGCCGGCTCGCTGACCAATGCAACTTATGCACACGCGCATTAGCCGGTGGCCACTCACTCGCCACCTAGCGACGCTCGGAGCGCTCGCGGCTAGTGGCGCCGTCCGTGTGCACACCCTTGCCCGCTTGCAAAGCTGCCACTGACATTCCGCCGACATCAAGGAGCTCGGCCGTTGCTGCCGCGAATCGGCGTAAGCGATTTCGCTCGAAGTCGCCGCCCGAACGTCGAGCGTCTCCACGAACTGCCGAGTGCCGCCGTCGGCCGTACAAGCCGACGTGGCTGCAGATCGGCAATGTCGGAGGCGACAGCAGCAGCAGCAGCAGCAGACGGCTGTCCGGCTGCAGCCGAGCTGGCGGTGTTTCAGGGCGCAGCACGTCGGCAGTGAACTGACACACGACTGGCGAGCTGCAGCCGAGCTGGCGGTGTTTCAGGGCGCAGCACGTCGGCAGTGAACTGACACACGACTGGCGAGCTGGCAGCCGCTGCGAGCGCTGAGCTGTCTGGGCCACGACCGCTACGCTTCCAGCTCCGAGGGACGCCGACCGCGGCCGGTGTCCTCCCAGGGATGTTGGAGCTCCGCGGCGGATGTCGGCTGTCCGAAGCCCCAAGCCGTGGCACCTAAAGATGTTTGCGACAAACCCCTCGCGGGCGACAGATCGCTCAAGCGCGTCGGCTCGGCGGGCGGGCCGTTGTCAGCGAGCCCGCACAGCGGAAACCGTCGCAACATTCCAGATGCCTACGCCTCCGCCCCTCGCCTTTCGGCTTAGACGGATGCTCTGCGCACGTACCTCGCGTCACGTATCCGGCTTTGCGTCGGTGACGCTACGTGAAAGGTGCGGGCGTCAGTTTCTCGGAATTGTGCATGTGCTCGCCGCGTTACTTTAACCTGGCGAGCGTCAGCTTTCGAAGCGTTGTCAGCCTCGCCGACCGCGTGAGCGCGGCCGATTCTCGCTAGAGGGCAGGTGAGTTTGCCAGTGGTTTGCTTGGAGCCGTTCTGCTCGGCGGCGGCGAATGGACGACCCCTCGCTCTGCTGCCGCCTCTTTTAGGGCCGAGCTGGTACGGTCCAGTGGTTAAGGTGCTCACCCCGACCAAGGTCCGGTTGATGTCGCGGGCTCGAGCCCCGAGGCATGTATGAAGCGCCTGATTAGAGATTAAGTTCTCTTGGGGCGCTAAACAAATGAATTATATTTATTTGTTCCTTTATTCAGCGAACGCGTCCGAGCTCGTGCGACCGCTCCGCGCTCTTTGAGTGCCTGCACTCTTTCGTACGACTTTCTCTCAGAACGCTCTTTCGAAGAGATTGTGCCCGAGTGGCCGGTACCTTCGCGCGGCCCCACCCCACCCCACCCCCCTAGTTAAAGGCGATCGGGACGTTTGGACGGGGGTGAGGACTGGGGTCGTGGCTAGAGGGATCGCTTCTGTTGCTATTGTTGGGATGGAGCGAGCGAGCGCTCCTTGCGCTCCACGCTCTGCCCGAGCGTCTCCGGAGATTGCCGCTCCTCTGCCGAGCGTCTGCCGTGGCGGCGGCGGCAGCTGAGGCGATCGCCCCGCCACTGCGATCGCCTCGCCACTGCGATCGCCTCGCCACTGCGATCGCCTCGCCACTGCGATCGCCTCGCCACTGCGATCGCCTCGCCACTGCGATCGCCTCGCCACTGCGATCGCCTCGCCACTGCGATCGCCTCGCCACTGCGATCGCCTCGCCACTGCGATCGCCTCGCCACTGCGATCGCCTCGCCACTGCGATCGCCTCGCCACTGCGATCGCCTCGCCACTGCGATCGCCTCGCCACTGCGATCGCCTCGCCACTGCGATCGCCTCGCCACTGCGATCGCCTCGCCACTGCGATCGCCTCGCCACTGCGATCGCCTCGCCACTGCGATCGCCTCGCCACTGCGATCGCCTCGCCACTGCGATCGCCTCGCCACTGCGATCGCCTCGCCACTGCGATCGCCTCGCCACTGCGATCGCCTCGCCACTGCGATCGCCAGGAGTGCCGATTAGGAGCGCAACCATGCGTGTCGCACGACTAGGTGAAAAATGGGTAAAACCAGCCCTCTTCTGCCAGCGAGGGAATGCATGCCAAATGTGCGTGATAGCAAATGCTCGGGTTCGCACTTGCAATAGAGCGCCCGCCCCCAGCGCCTTTGGCTCGGCGCCTAAAAAGTAACTAGCTGCTGGCGGCTGCGGCGGCAGCGTCGCTAGCTAGCTACCTAGCTACCCAGCCCTCTTGCTGGAGAGCCAATGCCGCTAGCGAGGCGCCCGGTGAGCCGGCGCCAGCTGGCGCTACGCCGGCAGGGCTAGAGACCCGCAGCCGCTCGGCCCTCTTCCACTGGTTTCCGCGCAAAGCCGCGTCGGCGAGCGACGCCATGCGCCATCGAGCTCAGCTTTCCCGCGGTGAGAGAGAGAGAGAGAGAGAGAGAGTGAGAGCGAGCGACAGAGAGCTGGCGGCGTGCTGTGGCTGCACCGCGTCTCGACGAAACTCGAAGAGCGGCTGTAGCCCTGTGCCGCGCTCCGTCGACGCGCGAGCAGCCTCGCTCACTCGGAGCGCGAGCGGTCTCGAGCGTTCGGCCCCTTCCTGGCGCTCGTGCGACTCGGCCTGCCGCCGCTGCCGCTCGGGCGTGATTAGTCGCCAGATTTGTCGCAGCGGCCAGATAAGCTTGAAATCGCATGCAGCCGGCGATGCATGAGCGTAGGACAGCGATTACGATGCATATACCTGTGCATACTCGCTAGCTTATATATGTTGCCGTTTGTGGCTATTGAGGATGCAACACAAGCAAATAATATAAACCGGCTCGCACGAGTGCATTGGCTAGGCGAGAGCTTACGGCGAGAGCTCACTGACTTGGGTACAGCTGAGGCAGAAGTAGGGCGATTCTGGTTCCTGAATTCACAACGTAATTTAAAGAGGCAAGTCGAGAATACAGATCAGTAGACGCTACGTAGTAGAGGCGTTTCGCTGGAGGAGCCTGGCAGCAGCAGACCGCCCCACCAAGCCTGGCGGGCGTGGGCTCGAACCCCGTTGCATATATAAAGCGCCTAAATAGAGACTACATCATCCTAGGGCGCTATGCAAACGAATTGTATTAAGTGAATTATATTATCCCAAGGGAGCTCGCCGTATCCATCATTTGCTGGCTTGGTTAATGTCAAGGTCAAGCCATCCCTTAGCAGCGTCGGCCCAAGGATCAGAAGCCATTGCAGTGAATCTTGTACGTTGTACTGTACTGAGCCAAAAAGGGAGTACAGCAAATGCGGATTCCTCAATTGGATAAAATGATTACGCATCAATTGTGAAGAAACACTACAGATTTCACAGGAGTCGGTAATCTTACGAAGATCATCAAATACGCGGGACAATGCTGTGGGAAAGCATTGAACTTTGCTGATTCAGCAGTCTCGTTCATATCGAGGCAGAATGCTTAACGGCTGTCACCGCCGCTTGTAATTGGCAATAAAACAGGATTGCCTACTGCAGCACTCAACCCCACGATCTGGGTCGCGGTGAGCAAGCACCACACCGCCGTCCCCTCCCATCTCCAGCCGAGACCAATAGGATGTGGCTAAAAGGGCTAGCTAGGCTGGGCCGCTTCAACATAAATACAGTCGTTCGAGAAAGCTTTTCTACGAAAAAATAGCCACTTAGGCCCCCTGTAGGTCAGAGAGCCCACGTGGCTACCAAGCTTCCACGAAGGGAAGGCTGCCGGGCGTTGAGGGTGGTTCTGCAGGCGCCAGCTGACGGTTGGTTCGGGGTGTTTCTCCTCGTTGAATCACATTTATCTTAAATTGGGCTTGCAGTGGCTTTAGCGAGCAGCACATTTGGAGTGTACGTTCAGGGTAAGGTTTCAGGGGAGCTGTCACTGTTGTCCGAGTTGGTAATGCTACTTAAATATATTTAATTTGTATAGCGCCCCAAGAGTACCTAATCTATATTCAGGTGCTTCACATACGCTTCGGGGCACGAGCCCGAGACCTCAGCCAGACCTTGGTCGGGGCGAGCACCTTAACCTCTGGACCAAACCAGCTCGGTGCTATTTTTTTGAGGGACCGATGAGCAGATTCTATTTAGACAAATTAGAAATGTCTCAAGAGGTCTTTCAAGTGGCTCGCTTTAGCGAGAAACTTTAAACCCTTCAATTAGAGATGCCAGGTACTTTGTTTTACGAGTGCCGAGAGACTTCGCCCCCTCTTACGAAGCTTCGGACTCACCCAAAATTAAAAGAAACCGCTGTACACTGCCTAGAAAGTGATTAAGTCCTCCAAAGGCACCACACAAATTTATTATTATTACTAGTATTAAATGAGAGTTTGTGGTATTAAATGACAGTGGCAGACTAGCGCGGACTAGTCCAGACGGCGGCACCCAAGTCTCTAGATGGCGCTGTGCAAGCCTGCCAAGAAGGCAGCCTTGGAGAGGAGCTCCCGACTCTACAATAGAGCCAAGGACCAGTCTGTCCCTATTTAAACGGTGCCTGAAAAGGCTTCCGAACGGCACGCCATCTGCCTTCGAAGATATTCACACTTTGCTCGACTAGTGCAAAATATTTTCTAAGAAATCCTGAAAGGCTCGTCTTATGGGCACTTCTTCCACGCACAGAAATAATCTGATTGTTGTAGTAAGTAAAATGACAAGTAATTAGACGAGTGAAGGATCTTTTCGGTCTTGCTGCGAAGCCTTTCAAGGTCACGGTATACTTTCAGTATCCAAATCCTGCTCGTTGGCCTTGACTTCCTCCCGTAGAGCAACCTCATAGGACATGTCTGATAAATCTGCTGCGAAATGCATTCCTTCGACTTCTATGATTGGCTACTACTGGTATGGTAGTTCATCGTCTAGCCCTCCTTGGCCTATCCGCATATAGCATAATATTTTGAATGCGAGTCGGCGATTCCGTCCGCTCCGTAAACGCTAGTCGCTGGCATCGCCCTTGCGCTATACCCTAAAAGATACTATGCAGCGATCGAGCGTTGACAAAGATTAATGCTTACATGTAGGGTCTCTAATTTTGCTGTTGAATATCGTTTACCCGGGATTTGGTACGGTATCACATGACGGTTAAACTATCGGTTCTTCGCTCGGTGGTCGTCGGCTAAACTCTTCTTGACGACGCCGTGTACTCCTCGATTTTTCATACTAGATATTACTTTTGAGAGAGCTCAGCGATGCATAAATCCGGCTGACGATGGGGCTACATAGTTTTCCGCCAGAAGTTTCTTTAGAACTTGATGCTTGTTGAGAAGGAAACTGCAGCGCCCTGCCAGCCCCATTTTCTCTGGGCGCCAGCTGTCGAGGGGAGCCTTCTCTCGAGCTCGACTCGCCGGATCGAGAACTGTCAGAGGCTCGGTGCCGCCGCTGCCACTCCCCGCCCGAAGCCACGAATGCTGCAGCCTAGCCAGAACTCACGAAAGCTCGAGTTCAACTCGGCCTGCTTCCGACGGATCAATGAGCCCAGCAACTCTTCGTAAGCTTTGGTCGAGCACCGCCATGTAAACGAGGCAGCCGACCTGCAATACATTGGCTTCGTTTTGCTGTAGTACGACGCCAGCTCAGATTCCCTCCATGTGCCTTGCTATAAGGGCATTCCCAACCGGTGTACTAGCTATGCCGTGCAAGACGAAAAAGACCTCAGTACTTTGTAAGTGGACGAGGGGGCGGCATATCCGACTGACTATTCGTTGTCATTTCTATGTCTATGATGGATTTCTTGGTGCAGCTATAATATACCACTCTGAAATTCACGGTAACTAGCTATTATGAATTTTTTTTGTCCGTTCACACTAACCGAGTAATAATAATGATAATACATTTGCATGGAGCCCCAAGAGAACTGAATTCCCTTCTAGGCACTTGACAGATGCTGCAAAAAAAGCCTTACTAATGTTTGGGGGTAGCCTCTTCAAGCAACATGCTTGGTGCAAGCAGGAACATAAATGTTGTAATAAACAGGTGCGTTTTAAGCTCCATTTTAAATGTCATCATGTCAGGGGATTCCGTGACGTACGAGTAGCACTTGCTTTGTAGATCAAGCAGATACCAATACTTAGTTAGCGACCCCCTTATAGAATTTAGTCGGGAGGCTGTAGCGATTAGCTCATTGCTGATGCTAAAAGCAGACTGTCCTTGCTCGATATAGTTCGAGTTTGTCTCTCTCATGATGCAATGGACTCGCTGTGAGCAAAAAAGCCCACGTCCGAGCTTGCACAGACTTGCTCCGGCTACTTGCATCCGAAGCTTAATCGTTCATCGTCGCAGAGATCGGCGTAGGAAAGCACATCGGATATGCCCGAGATGTGCGATTCACCACCCCCTGGGTCTTTGGGGCTGCATCCTCACGTTGATAAGAATAATACAATGAAATTGTCGAGTTGAGAAAATCTGGTGAAATTCATGTGATAGTTGTGTCAGAGATATTACCTGCTTGAAGCCCAGTTTATTCAGCACAGGCATATTAATAACAATAATAATAATAATAATGCACTTGATAAAGCGCCCTCAGAGAACTTCATCTCTTTCTAGGTGCTTTACATTTGCTGCCCAGGAAAATGTCATTGAATGGTAAGTGAAATCATGCTTGAAAAATAAACAAAATGAATAACATGGTTAGGGGTGACATGCACAGGGTCAAGGTGCAAATGTGGTTAGTGGCAGCATGCACAGTGTCAGCACGCATAAGCACTTTAAGGACGAATCACAGGGATCCACTAAATGCTGTCCTAAATAGGTGTGTTTTTAAATTCTTTTTAAATGTGGTCAGGTCAGGGGATGTTCTGACGCAGGTCGGGAGGGAGTTCCAGGCTTTGGCAGCATACGAACTAAATGAACGGTCTCCAAAGGATTTGAGGTTTGAAGGGGTATTTGTAGAGTTGGATTCCGAAAAGCCTACGGTACGATGCTTGGCCTGATGGGGGATTATATCAGAGAGATAAACTGGAGCCAAAGAATGAAGTGAACTAAAAGTGAGCGACAAAACCTAGAAGTCAATCCGTTGCTTGACTGGTAGCCAGTGCAGGTCGGCGAGAAGTGGCGAGAAATCCTATTGACGTAACTGTTTAGGAAGTTCAACTCTTTAGGTAACGGATTTGCTAGCAAAAAGAAAACCCAAATCCATCACCTTGGCTTGTTTAGTGGTCGCAAAAAGGAAACAGCGAGCTTAAAGACGGCTCTCACTTAAGCGACGTCAAGTTATAGGCTGCCGTCTTCCCAACTCACATGCAAACTCGAAGACGAGTCAGTGGCAGTGGGCACGTTTACTGACTTTAGGAGAAAACTCACTCCCAGAGGGCTATTCCCAGACCGGAGAGGTGTAGAGACGAGCAGCATAGCCGACCACAGCAGAGGAGTGTGATTTAAGCTCTCACCAGTGTGACCGCTCGGCATCCAAAGACAATAGTGTAAGCTGTCAGCAGCTGTTCATGTATTTATTTGGTAGAGTCTATACTTGTAGCCAAATCACCATGTTTGTCGAAGTATTAGCAGGAGTTTAGCTGTGATTCTGATATGTAGCTCTTCTACGGTAGTGTCAGAGAAATATAAAAGTAACGAGGAAGTCATATCAGACATACACTACCAATAGCCTGATTAACGTCATAGAGCTGTTAGCACGACTATTAGCTTCAGTGCCATAGCCAGAATTTTCAGGTAGAGGGGAAAGTCCAGCCGACTATTATGATGCAGTGGAAATTGCACGTCTTTCATTCGATATGTAAACGGTGGATGTGAATTGGTTGAAAATATCTGGTGATCTCACAATTCCTCGGTTTCGCAGCCATTTTTTCTCAACATAAAAGAGCTTGGCGTAGTGGATTCGTCGAAGCAGTCTGAAACCATCGTCGTCTGAAGGGGTGCGTTGATTAGTTTTAATAAACTGAGCCGCGTACGGCCGAGGTGGCTGACACTGGTAGTGTCACTATAAGTCGCACCAGCTTGTACAGTAGGGTAGTGTCTATCGGCTCGCCTGAGCGTAATTGGTACTTCATTTCGAAGATTTGGCATCGTGTCAGTGGGGACTTTAGGCGAGTTATATTAACAGGCAGACGTCATCGGAGAAGCCTCTGACGTACTGACCTGCACCAGGCATGTGAGCTTCGTTCACTGTTTTTCACTATTCGTACTATAGCTCCTGCTTATTTTATCGCCAAGCTTAGTTTAGGCTTACATTGTTATGCAGATGACTTACAGCTGTATAACTGCTTTGATCCCTCATTGCCTTCTATCACGTGGAACACTCCCAGCTCCCTTGCAGAAAGCAGTACTGACTTGCTGACTTTGCTAACTTTTCAACTTGCTAACTTGTCTATATAATTTACCAGCATTACTAATAGTTGGACAAGAGTTTCAAGCTTGTCGTATGCAATTAGTAATAATTTCATCGGAACCTTTGTAAAGCGGAATAAAGATCTTGCTGCTAGGTGTACAGTTGTTTCAAACTTAATCTCCAAATAGAAACCAGCCAACGACGAAGAGCTATCATGGAAGTGCACACCTTTTAGCAGAGCGCTTTCAGACGGTTCGGGTAACGATTCCATATTTCTCTCATGAACATTTCGTTTCGCTCAGACAGTGCACGGAAGTTCATCATGTAACGACACTCAGTACAGCGATGGCTTTGCCTATACATCGGGGATAGCGAAATTCAATAAGTTGCAAAAGGAAGCAGCTTCTGCGAAACGCTGTTCACTCACAAGTGCAAGCATATTTAATGGTGTTTCCTTTATTTTATCACAGCAGACGGCCTTGCACGACGTAGCATTTTTTCAGCTTTAAAGTAGTCGCAGTAGCAGCCAGTGGCTGACCAGTCGTTTATGCCATTCCCAATATTGGGGTGAGTTGTTAACCTTGTAATTAAGCACAACTTCTAGTCTCGCCTACTGCGACCATTGCCGTGTGGTCAATTGTGGTGTAATGTCTTGGAGCATGCATTGTGAGGAAATTGCAAAAACCTGGTGCTGTTGTCAAGTGACAGCTATCTGGGCAGGCTTACTATCCAGCATCACCGATTTCAATGTAACTGCCGACATGCTGGGTCAATGTGTCGAATGGCTTGTTGCTCGCCGTCGTTGGTCGGCTGGCGGCAGTCCAGTCTTTGCAGCTTGACCGAAACATTGCAGGTCATTGCCGGCGGTCACAGCCTTGATTGATTGCAAGTGGTGAGCAGGTGGCCAAGTGCCGGCTTTCTCTGCACCAGTCTTGATGCGAAAGGCGAGGCTCGTCCATAGACACTGCACACTGGCCACAGCAGGCCAAGAATGGAAACATCCGTATGACCCGGCCTGTCGCTCGTGGAAATGCTCCATCGAGCCCCAGGCCGACGAAGCAAGGCCGAGTGGGCGTGGCTGCTACTGCTTCTAGGTATTTGTTCGACTATACACGAAGCATTTTCCATACAAAAATTTTTCTATAACGGAACTTTTGCTAGCCAAAGGTGTCAGAATAAATTCACTTGTGGCAGCGTAGGTGATGACGTTTCCGAGTGTTCGTGCCACTCGAAGTGTGCATTGTTTGACGAATGCTGTGCAGACGTTCGGCCCACTAATTGGAGCCAGCTGAAGCTGCCTGCCGACGCCTACGAGTGCACGACGACACTTGTTGCTGACGGCTCAACGGCCAATGGCAATGCCACCAAGGTGGCCGGACTTGAATACATTTACGTGATCACAAAGTGTCCTCCTACCTTCAACGGTGCTCTGATACGTGAAGTCTGCGAGGGACAGCTGAACCGCACGGGCAGTGGTGAGTTTTCTTTTTATCAGTTGTTTCCTCTTCTTACCCGTTGGTCGCGATGTGCGAAGCAGCGCTTGCGAGCAGTCGCCCTCTTGCTCTGGGCGATCCTTGGCTCAGAGAGGAAGTCACTGTGGGAAGAAGGTGCTGTCAGAGGCGTTCTACTTGGCTCCAGCGAGAAGAGGGCAGCTGACGAGCGTTTCAATACAATGCGACGCATCCGGTGAGGGTGTGGCAGCTCAAAGGTTTCAATTTGCATGCGGTCCGCCGAATATATAACCGTAGACGTATTTGCTTACTTCGATCGGACAAATCAAAGCAGTGCCCTACGTGGTGAGCCAAAGTGGCAGAATTAAGAGCATGCATTTAACTTCGCTAGGGGATACAAAGAATAGGACTGAGAAGGCGACATTGAATTGTACCTAAATCTTGCGAACATGGTAACTTTTTCAGCCGGGTTACAATTGCGTGGACGAAGTAGTTCCCGAAACCGCACCAGCAGCAACTAAAAGCGTTCTCCCGCCCTCATTGTTACCCCAGCCCTCAGTCAATCTGCCGATTCTTCTTATCCAAGCATCCAGGAGACTCAAGCAGACACAGTAGGATCGAGCCTAACCGAGGCGTACGAGCTTCAGAAGCTGAATGTTTGGCAGTGTTAGTCTGTGGGCAATCAGCTTGCGGCTCGCTTTTATTCCGTGCGCTCCTGGAACGAATTGCAGACCCAAAGTCACACAGTAGCATTCAAAGGCAGTGCGGTCGGATGGACATGGAGCATGAAATAGTAGCGTGGCAATTGAATGCAGCTGGCATGACAACTCGAAGGAAGGCTGTAACCAGTATTTTTTTATTTTTACAAGCGCACACGTACATGTCGGACATGGCAGGTAAGAAATAAGGTTAAACAAGTTTTCGTAAAAGCTATTGTTCACGATCCATGGCCGCGTGAAGTACTGTGCTGCACGGCAGCTATGCCGCTGTACTCCTTGCTTCACGCCCACGTGAGCAAGGATCGTTTACAGGAATTCTTTCACCGTTGGTTGCTTGGTTGCCATTCTTAAGTTCGAAAGCGATATCGCTTCCCATAGATGGAAGGCGAACGATGACAGTACAGAGCCGAATAAGAGCTGTGCAATGTGCATAGTTATTTAACCAGCCGCTCCTTGTCAGGTGATCGTATAGCTGTCAGAAGAACCCCGCGTGGTTTAGCCACGTGTCTCCTTTGTTGAATGAGCTTCGATGGCTCCTGGTATATCCATCGTAGGATGAGGCGCTACCGTTTTATGCTGGCCCAAAACGCTGGTCTACGATCCCGACGGAGGAGTCTACGACCGGCAGAGCGAAAGGTTCTGTTGCCAACGGTCTCAGGTGGAGGAAAAGTGCAGCTCATTGATTGTTCACAGAAGATCTGATGGCATGAGGACGGTTGAAACTTGCGCAGCAGTTCAGCCAGGTTTAAAAGAGACAAGCCACAGCAAGACTCCAGCGTCAGCATGAAAGACTTACTCTGTACCAGTCGATCGATCGAAAGCCACCACAGCTCCTTAAGCAAAGGAAACAAATGGTCAAACCTCTTAAATTTGTAAACTAGCCGTATCTCCATCTGTAACTCCTTAAAGCCACAATGACTATGCGGGTGTTATGCAGGAGAGTTCGGTTTGGAGCACTCATAGCCTAAGCAGCTTTCGGGACGCATACGTTAGGCAACTGACTTCATCTCACGCAGCAAAGAGAAAGTGAGCAGCATAGCTGAGTTAGGAGAGCACTCGAGGTAGTGTGTAGAAGCATGGAAGTAGCAGCTCAGGACGGCTAGAAAGGATCTGCCGTAGCCAACAGCAGGAGAGTATTTGTCGTTGCGTGAGAATTGCAGAAGTGAGCTCCGCAGTCCATTATCAGCTGAGCAAAGCTTCTGTCGCCGACGGTCATTGAGCGGAAGAATGGAACAGATAATGTATCGTCCGTACCGGACCCGAGGGCGCGGGGAGGCTGAAACTGATGCAGCAGCTAAGCCAAGTATGAAGGAGCCAAGCAGTGGCAGGCATGTGGGTCAGTATAAGAACTTTGCCCTGCATTAGTCAATCAACCGACAGCCATCTAAGTTTTTTTTCAGCAAAGGAGACATGTAGTCAAACATCAAGGATCGTTAAAATAGCCTTGCAGCCATATTCATCGACAGCTGTGGTGGCCTAGAGACTTTTTTGGGTAGCCCAGCCAAACGAGAATAACAAGAATCTAGCTGAGATAGAACTAACGCGCTAGTTAAATTCTTTCCGAGCCACTGTATTTTACAGTTTCTAATCTTAATTAGGGATTGGACATGGTGGCTAGCTGTGGAAGCAGTCTTTTTGACGAACCTGTCAAAATTTAGGCAGCTGTCGAAGGCGACATCCAAATTCCGAGTACGTGGTGACGGTCGCACAATAACATCACCAATCAAAAGAGCGAAATCTTCTAATCCAACCACACACCTGCGGCGTCCTATGAGCAGCGGTTCCTTTCTATTTTCTTTTTATCAGGGCTAGGTGAGTAAGATTCATGTTATTGTTACTGTACATCATGTCATTGGTTACACGGGGAAGAGCAGTTTCAGAAGAGTGGTGTCTCTTGAATACTGAAATGAAATATCTTTTCTTGCAATTTAATCTCATGAATGTGTGCAACATGTTGTTTAGCAATAAACGTTTCTAAAATCTTTGAAAAAAAATCTTTAAGAAAAAACGAAGTGAAACTGGGCAATTGCTAGCTAGGATCTCTGAATCTAATCCAATCTGTTCAAGTATCAGTCTGACTGTGACCGAATACAAAGACTAGGGTACAACCCTGTTTTCACGAGAAGCATTACAAATCTAATTTATGGATGAGCTAAGTTTGTGCTCCAATGAAGACCACAGTTGACGGTATAGGGTCTTCAGGAGAAGAGCTTTACCTTTTTGTTTTACTAGACTATTGATGTAGCCACATTGCATTCAGAAATCTAGGAAAATATCTTACTGGAAGTGACGGGTTGCGACTCAACAGCATCTGTAGTCCGAGAGGAGTTTATGAAGGCACGAACACGTGCAATTTTCTCAGCAAAGACGGCTGACAACACATCAGCCAAGCTGCTACAATATCTGGCGAATTAGACCTCTCAGAATTGGCAAGAAAATTGTTCAACATCCTATATATCTATTTAGGGTCTGACTGGCAGGACTTGCATTCTCGAGTGAAAAACGGAGCCGTGGCTTTTCTAAGCTTCCGAGCGAGGACTCAGAGGAAATCTTTAAAATTGGCTAGATTGTCATTTGACCCAGACTTCATAAAGCGAAGTTCAAGTCTGCGTTTTGTAGTTCGATAGTCTCCTAACTGCGGGTACGCGACGTCATGAAGAGCAACAAGGCCAGCTCAAAGAGACGTTTATTCACACGGACGCAGCAGCGAGCCAGTACACGACCGCCCTGCCCGGCATCCTGGTCGTGACGGCCTGACCTCTGCAGCCCGTTACTTAAAGAAGGAATCACCTATAGGGGTGGATGCTATGCCCTACCCTATAGGAATCATCCTCCTCACAGCACGTTTATTGATGTTTCCCAAATATTAATACATACTAATACCACTCACTGCCATAAATCGCAACGGCCCATAAACCAACAGGAGTGCCATAATCTCTGCTAGGCCATAAACTGGCTGTAGTGGGAATAGCAAGGCAATAAATGCCATTTACCCATACACTACGGATATAATAAATCAGCCACATTTTTGAAGATTTTTGTAAATTAAAAGTAATATCCCTGACAATAATACTAATAATAATGCACTTAATAAAGCGCCCTCTGGGAACTCTTCTAGGCGCTTTACATTTGCTGCAAAGGGAAGTGCGATTAAATCGTGAGTAATATCATGCTTGATGAACATGAATAATATGGTTAGGGGTGACATGCACAGTGTCAGCACGCATAAGCACACGAAGGACGAATCACAGGGACCCAGTAAATGCGGTCCTAAAAAGGTGTGTTTTTACTTCTTTTCAAATGTGGTCAAATCAGGGGACGTTGTGACGCAAGGCAGGAGTGAGTTCCGTGATTTGGGAGCATACTAACTAAATGCACTGTCTCCTAAGGATTGGAAGTTATTACGAGGTATTGGTAAACTGTTGGATTTCGAAAAGTGGGTTTTACGATGCTTGGCCTGGTGGGTGACTCTGTACACGGTCAGAATGTACACAAGCATTATCGTCAAGGGCACTCCAAAGATTGATGTTCACTACCTCAGTGAGGGTATCGAGGCTACGGGTCTAGTCTGGGTGAAAATCAAGGTGATCTGCTCTCTTGAAAGGTCAAGGCCTTCTTAAAGACAGATTTTATAAAGTGGCTTTTAAGTCTGGGCTATTCGTGTTGCATCTTTTCCAGCCATCCTGAGTTGCTGGAACCATACAAATCACTTCTTCGACCACCATCCTGACATTATTAAGCTATACTTCTAGCATTATCTTGAATTGAAGGGATTGAAGACACGCGCAGAATGTTCCTAAGAATATATTATCTGTATGTCAAAGAAGCTTGGAAAAGATCGGCTGAATGACCGCAAGGTTTGCTTGGAATGGTACTGACTTGGTTGCGGTTAAAAAATAAATTGTAAATGAACGACACTCGAAAGAGTCATGTAGAGGACAGTGTTACCGCTAAGCAGCTAATGCAGGGCCAGATGGTCTAATTCGAAGGTGGCTTCCCGAGGTAGCGTCGCCGGTGCCGGCCGGCAGTGGCCCATTTTCCGATGTTTAGAGGCAGGGGTGCTCTGTAGCTAGCTCGCATTTTGTACGGCGCTAGCTCGGCCGCAGTTTACCTTCTGCTTCCGGTAATTGCTTAGATTTGAGCGGTTTTCTAACCCGCCCACACTCGTTCCAGACACGATGCCGCCTCTCGTGACAGACAGCTCCACGGGTCTGACGTATGGAAGCATTTTCTGCGCCTTTTGCAATGGTGTCAAACCATCTCTTGGAGTGAGCTGGGCTGCGCAAAACGTGTGCCTCGACCAGCCACCCTTAGGGTAAGTAGGGCCTTACACGGAAACTTTTGTCTGCAACACTCCTCATCAGACTGTCGATAATAACGACGCACGATAGCTTTCAGCTCACGACGATGGCGTGCAAATCTCTATCTCCGCCTGACACAACTAAATTTAACCATCAGATCATTTAAATTGATTTGCATTAGACTATTTATCAAAACTTAAAATACTTCACACGATGCTATATTTAATAATTCGACATACGAAGTATAGATTTCGATCTCCACAATACCCGTTGCCAGATTGCCTCGAAAACTTTAGAAAATGGCTAAATCGTTAGGCGAACCGTTGCTGCAGTGTTCGTGTAGCATATTTCATAGACATGGTCAGTTTCCATATTTAGGAATTCTATTTTCGTCACAAGAACCTTAGAAATAAATGATTCGGTAAGAAACCTTTAAGCACGGCAGGGACAAACCAAGCTTAGCCACAACTCCAGCACTTTAGTCAATATCGCACCAACCTGCTAGCAAATTGTGGCCTGGTTTCCCTCTGTACATAATTCTAGATTTCATAAAAAGCACTCTTGGAGGTGCAGCGATTATATTATTGCCAACTACCATCTTAATGGGTATTCACAATTTCCTCTCTATCTGTCGCACTCTGCCTTTTTAGTGAATAAATTGCACTCTCTCACAAATGTGACGGAGCAACAGCACAAATTACTTCTTGCTAGATTTGACCAACTAATGATAACTGAGATATTGACTTTTGATTGTACTTCACATCAGTGAATAGTTCTCTATCTCATACAATTGATTTTCCTGTTTCGTTCTGCAATAGCACGTAATGATATCAATAGAGAGGTTGTAGCATAGTCCTCTTAGAGAGCTAATGATAATATAATAAAGATGCATTTGTATTTCGCCCTCAGAGAAATTAAGTCTCCGTCTAGACACTTTACATGTGCAGTACAGGAAGCATGGCCAAATGGTTAATGGTTACCCGTGCAGCGTGAAAATGCAAGTTATGGTTAGTGGTAGCATGCAAACTTTTACGATGTGCAAAACCAAGGCAAAATGAAAAGGATACATCGACTGCTATGCGTAGCTGGCTCTTTCTAGCTTCGTTTAAAATATTGTCAGTTTAAAGATGCCGTAATTGAAGTTGAGTGTGATTTTCAGACTTTAGGAGCATGTATCTTGAGTCTAAAGGTACGGTCTCCAAAGGATTTGAGGTTGTTCGAGAGGCATAGCTTGACGAGTTGAGTCAGAAGAGTATGTGGCATGATGCCTAGGCTTGTTGAGGAAGTACATCAGTGAATCAGGGAACCTAATTGTGAACGACACAATCTTTATGTTGGTATGCTGCTTGATATTGAGCACGTACAGGATGGCGTGATGTGGTGCAATACATCAAAAGCGACGCTCACGACTGACAAACTTGTTTTAAAAAATTTGTTGCTTCAACTGTAAACTAACGAATTTCAGTCTGTAACTCTACAAAATCACCAAGACTAAGTGAGCGTTACACTGCTGAGTTTTCTATAGTGCCTTTGAAAACCTAAGCGGCTTCCGGTGCGTCTACGCTTCCGGTAGCCAACGTACTTCATATCAACTAATGAAGAGAAAGTGTGAAGCATGGGTGAGTCCGTAAGGTAGTCAAAGTAGTGAGTGGCATGCAAGTATAGCTCGGGACGGCTGGAAATGATCTGCCAATAGTGACAGCAGTATAGTAGATGTCGTTGCATAAGAATTGTGCAAGTAAGTTCCATAGTCTAGTGCCTGCAGGGGTAAAGCATCGGTCGCCAATGGTCTTTAGCTGAGGAATGAAACAGCTACTAGATTTTCCATAAAGGAACTGAGGGCACGAGGATTCGGAAACTGGTGCAGCTAGTCAGCTTGGTGTAAGGGTGCCAAACCATGGCAGGCCTTATGGGCCACCGTGAGAACTTGGTTCTGTATCCATTGATCAAACCGAGATTCATCGCTGCTCTTTCAGCAAGTTAGGACTGAAAGCGCATGATCTCATAAATGTAAGATACAAAAATGCTAGCTGATTTAACAGCCCCTTGTGTATTGCGTCAGAACCGAGATTGATTGAAGCTCCATCAGTAAAAGAGAAGTGAAATCACGTGATATCGTAGGCCGGTATATCTCCAAGCTGTGAGTTAATGGGTTTCATAATGGCTATTTCGTAAGACATATCTGTGGAGCTGCATTGATATTTCAGTGAAAGGTCACTGAGGACCAGGACACTTGGATTGCTCGCAGAATCTAATGTAACTGTGCCTGCATAGGTGATTTTAATAATTAATCTTAACAACTTCAGAGACACACTGGGCTTGCCATAACTAGTAAGTTGGTTTTATCACCAGTCAATTCGAGAAAGTTTGCTGCTATCTATGGACAGTCGTCAATGTCAGCATTGCATGCAGATAGAAAGTTAAGAGAGCCTATTGTGTTTGAAGGATGGGAGCAATCAAAGCAGAAGTACAGCTGTGTGCTTTCGGCATAGAGTAGGCCTTGATCAGCGGTTCTTAACTAATTGGTCTCGACCCCTTTGGGGGTCGAACGACCCTTTCACAGGGGTCGCCTAAGACCATATTATTGGCCGGGTTACGTTAATTGGCCGGTTAATTTTTAGGCGTGCGGGTCGCCACGACGTGAGGAACTGTATTAAAGGGTCGCAGAGTTAGGAATATTGAGTACCATTTGCCTAGAATGTGCTTGGCCAGCGATTTGGCGATTGAGGGAGGTCATAAATTGGGAGCAGAAGCAGAAGCAGATCTATCCCTCAGCTTTATTGGTTTCTAGGATGATGACTACTGTTCAATGCCACCCATCAGCACTCTAGACGCTGCCACTGAAAAGAACCTGAACTGTTGCCGTGCTGTGCCAGCGTTGCCCACGGGGGATACTGAATCCTTGTCTAGGCTATTAACCGATGCTGCCAAGGAGGTAGAATGACGCTTTCTTGCTGCCGTGATCTGACGCAAGACGTTGACTGGCTGAGACCTACGTATGTTGACTACAGGCGATGCTGTGTTTCTCTCTATTTATACAGGCTCACTGGTTGCCAGCAGCGGTGGATCAAACCGAATAACGTGCCTCCCCTGGCTGACTGCTTTGGGTCCGTATACTACCGGGCCTGCCCTCCGAACTCAATGCCATCGGTGCAAGCTGCTTGCACGGATAATCCAGTCAAACGCTTTTACGATTCCAAAAACAGTGTTGTGTACCGGAATTACAACTGCTCGCTGTGCTACTCTGTCCAAGACCCGGACTGGTCATGCAACCAATGGGGTGTCGGCTTTGACGATGCACCGGATGCTGGTCTGAAAGCTTTACTGGCCGTTTACGATTGCCCGAAGCAATTGGCCACGTTTGCCACAGAGGACGAACGAAAGCTATGGACGGCGGCGTGTCCAGGAATTACGTTCGACAGAGGCAACTGCTCAGACACGCTGAGCACAGCAGCCCTGCTCGCCATGTATAGCAGCAACCCCACGGACGATTATGATATTAATTTGCATGGCGTCTGGGTCAGATATAACGCGTCGTACACAGCCTGCGCCAGTTGCCAGCTATCTAACCACTCTGTTGAAGCAGTTGGGAACACTTCGCACTTCGAAAACTCAAATCCGGGAAACATAACGCTGGACGGGATTACGTATTCTCTGCCTTTATTTAAACTCGCCACTGGGGCCGGCGGCTACGTGACCTGCTCTGCAGCACCTTTCGATGGACCGAAAGATAAATGCACGGCACTGCCGAGCGTGGTTAGCCAGGTGCTGATGGCACTATCGCTGCTGGGACTGGCGCTCTATGCGGTCGCCTACGGCCTCCTGCAGTCGCTGCGAAATCTTCCCGGGCAGATCGTGCTGCACCAGTCGGCGGCCTTCTTCGTCGGCTTCCTCCTGTTCATGCTTCGGCTCCCGGCAGGGGTCGCTTCCGACGGCGCCTGCATGGCACTCGGCGTGCTCAGTCACTTCTTTTTCCTCGCCGCATTCACCTGGACCGCCGTCTATGCTGTCGAGGTGGTGAGAGCTCTCGGAATTCAAGCCTATGGCGCCGGCTTCACCAAGCGGCGACTTCGTTACATCATCGTCGGTTGGCTAGTTCCAGTTCTCATCACCATCGCAGCGGTGGCCACTGACTGGGGCACGCATGACAACGACTTTCGGCCAGCCTACGGTCGACCACAGTGCTTCATCAACAGCGCCAGGGGCCAGCGAATATTCTTTACTGCGCCACTGGCGCTCTGCCTGCTCATCGACGTGCTGATTTACGTGTACGTAATCATCCGGCTTGTGATAATCAGCCGTCAGACTAAGATGGTTCGCGACGCTCATCACGAGAAGCTCTTTCTCGCCATCAAGCTGGTGTTCGCGCTCGGCATCACGTGGATCTTTGCTGTCCTTGCGTCCGCCACGGGCGACTGCACACTGGTGTACATATTCGAGCTGCTCAACTCGATGCAAGGACTTTTCGTATTCTTGATTTTCGTATGCAACGCCAAAACGTCAGGGCAGATACACAAGAAAGTCAAGGCCCATAAATCGACAACAAGCGCAGCTAGCACGAGAATGACACTTTCTTCGCAAGACTCTCCGGTGTCAGTTATGTGAGGCTACGTCTTGACTTTTGTGTTTCTCTACTATCAGGCTTGCTTGGCTATGCAGTGAGACTTCTACAGATGTAGCCAACTTTAGAACTTGAAAAACCACGTTACGCCACTTCCCTCTGAACGGCAATAGCAGTCGGGGGAATAAATTCATCGACTTACGGTCCAGTCATCCTCTTTTAAATTCCTTGAACCTTATGTGTCTTTGGTTGACACGCCCATCTCATCGACTTAATTTTTGGTCTGCTACTACATTACTCACTCCTCTTAGCAACCCTTGCTTGCGAATCGACCTCTAATCCTATGGTGACCGTGCCTTCGGTGCATGCGGTACTAAAAACTTGAATTGTTCGCCAACTGATAGCAAGACACCCCCTGATCTGACGACATTGAAAGAAAAATCTATGCAGGAGTACATATTTGAGCTGCTGAAGTCGATGCAGGGACTTTTCGTATTCGTGATTTTTGTCTGCGACGCCAAAACGTCATGGCAGATGCACAAGAAAGTCACGGCCCATAAATACGCTTTCTACGAAAGACTCTCTGGTGTCAGGCTCGAGCTTTGGGTCCAGGAGGAAATCTGTGCTTGGTATGAAGAGCTTTTCGCTAGTATTTCTCGCAATGTACGCTCACGAATATGAACCGAATACTTCTCGGTGAGTGCATGAAAATTTACCTCTGACGGTATGCAATTGCCGGCCGGTGTATCGATACAGACTTGGTCGCGAAAAGTCTGACACATCTCATGGCGACAATGTCTTGTCTTCAAAGTAACTCGACGATTCAATCGTCTTTAAGCGGCAGTTCAACACCGCCATTGATTAGTGCCAGAAATTGGAAGTCACTGGTCACCAGCAGCTTGATATGACCTCATTTCCTTTAAGACGGCGACCAACCTTACCGACTCCATTACCAATGGTGGACAAGCTTGCACGAACACGCTTGCCTTGTTTTTTTCTATCGTCTGAGTAAGAACAACTCACTCGCTGATTTCAGGAACAGCCGGGAGTTCTAGACTGACAACGATATACGTAGGGATTCAATATCAAGAAAAATTTTCATTGCAGGCATCAAGACATTGAGTTATATCCAATGAAAAACTCATTAGAGAAACTGCTGTTGCTAAAAATCTCTCTCTCTCTCTCTCTCTCTCTCTCTCTCTCTCTCTTTCTCACTCACTGACTCAAACACACACTCTCTCTCCCGTCACATTTATTCGAAAAGCAGGCAATGAGCTTCTGCTTCTGCAGAGCACCAAGAAAGCTTGAAGGGTGATGTTAGCAGGGGTGGCTCCTGAGAGTCGAATGCCAGAAAACGCTTCGTAATATAGAGACGCACTGTACATACGGCAGAGCAGGTGCTGCTTTACTAACAGCTTTGCAATCCTCCAGCATATTAAAAGTTTCTACAAAGATTTGTATCTCTGTTAGGATGGCATGGAAGTTTCTCATTGTGACAGACGAATGAGAGTTGTTTTGATTTTATTGACTGGAGCTTATTATGCGAATAAATAGCGATATTATGTATATCACTCTATTTGAGAGCGCCTAGAGAGAGATTAAGTTCTCTGAGGGCGCTTTATCAAGTGAATTATTATTATTATTTATTACTATTTACGAGATAGCTGAGATATCTGGCAGTGGCGGGGCTAGTGGTACCAAAGGCTACGTATGCATTGCAGCTACTGTATATGGTTGTCCCTCATGTGATTGATCACTTCAATCCTGTTCACTGTGCCACCATGAAGTTACCCTAAGCTAAATTTACTCACATAACGTGATTTTGTTGATCATTTATCAAACGAAAAGTAATTTACAGAACTTCCAGGACTGCTGCCAGATTATGACAATGAGTTTCCAGCAAATCGGGTAGTATCACCACATATATGTTTAGGGGACGTGGTAACCCAGGAGGTAAGGTGATCGCTATTCGCGACCGAAGTCCTCGGTTCAAATGCTGCAGTGGGTGGTCCTGTATTTCCAAGTGCAAGCGGTGGTGATAGCCGTTAAGGCTTTTCTGTTGCTATCGAAATAAGGCTTTAAATCGGCTATTTAAAAAAATTACGGTGGTGGTGGACGGCAGCGTGTCCAAAAGGAACTGGGCTTGGATGGATACGCTATTCGCTTTCGCTCAATGAGCATGAAAATCAGAAGGTTCCGATAAAGTATGCAATCAGCCATTGACCAAAGCACTGCCGGAGGGGACTGCTGGGTTTCTCTTAAGAATTATATATGGATTTAGAGTCTGCTGTCCTCATTTTATTGGTTTCTAGCATCAGTATTAAACCAAAAATATTTCAGTTCGCGTCCGATCGTCTGCACGTCTGTCCAGAGCATAACGGAAGCCTGGGTACGTTCAAGGGACAGCTGGTATTGCATCGACCCGCGATCGGGTTGCAGGAAGGAGGAGCAACTTTAAAGGGTCACTAGGTTGTAAGTGCATCGGACAGTTAACACGGCGTCATTTTGCGTGCAAACAGACAAGTTTCTGCTTTCAATAGCAGCAAGTTTAAAAATACAATGACCAAATACTCTTTATATTTTCGTCAAATGAACGCGTTTTAGATATATCTTTATATTTTAGACTTTATTCTGAAACCCTAAATCTAAGGAACATGTAATCCCTGAACACAAAAATCCTAAACTCTGAACCCAAAATCCTTTGCCCAAAACTTAAAATCCTAAACTCTAAATTCTAAACCTACAAGATTTTCGTATTACATGTTTATTTGCATAAGCAAGTAGACGCACATGGCACCATGTTTAACCGTCTGCTACTCGGCACAGCTTACATTGCATAAAATTCACTGTCTGCGTAAATAAACGATGCATATTAGCTACGTCGAATAGTCAGATATATTTGTATATATATTTAAATTATTTATTTTTATAACACCATCCTAGGAGAACTAAATCTCAATCCCGGAACACTCATCATATGCCACACGGTTTGAACTCCTTCCCCGATCAAAACCATCAAATGCATTCACCTTGTCCACAACCATCAGGCAAAGAACTTAACCGCTGGGCCAAATCAGGGTGGTTCAAATTAGCACTCAAATGCTTGTATTTCTTGAAAGAATTCTGGACGAGTTTTTCTACTCTGAGCGGCTGGAGGCTTGGAGAACCGGCCAATGAGAACAGGGTAATCTCTGCATACTCTTTCACTGGCTCGTACCGAAAGCCGCTTAGACTTAAAGTGCGCTATGCAAAGCTCTGATGCGTAACACCCACTTAGTCACTGCGTCGTTGCAGAGTTATAAACAGGGTTGCATTATGTTAAATTACAGTCTATGACCTAAAGAGCTAGACCGTCTGTTGCTAACATGGGTGGAATTACTGTCTATAGAGGACCTGAGGGTACGCCGAGGCTGAAATGGTGTAGCAGTTTAGCTACGGTATGAAGAAGCCAAACTGTAGTGATTGTGTTCTGTATTCTACGACCTACGAGAAGCTATCGCAGGTCCTTCAGAAAACGTCAGACTCCTGCTTAAACCTCTGCAATTTGTTGATCAACCTCACTGCAATATTCATAGTAAGCTGCAGTGGCTCAAAGGCTTTCTTTTGGTCTCCCGACTATGATTTAATTGCAGTAGTCTAGCCTGGACAGGACCAGGGAGCTGATTACATTTTTACTAAGCCACTATGTTAGATATTCCATAATCTTGGAAATACATCGTAGGTAATCGCTAGATGTGACGGCAGTTGTCTT
This sequence comes from Cristatella mucedo, assembly GCA_009760855.2. NCBI lineage: Eukaryota > Metazoa > Bryozoa > Phylactolaemata > Cristatellidae > Cristatella > Cristatella mucedo. The sequence goes on from WPIO01000012.1 coordinate 2,053,408, forward strand.
AGAAGCTTTAAAAATTAAACTATCTATTAAAGAGGACACCTAAGCACCTGATAATTATCACACAGAAGCATTGCCAATTAGACGAGAAAAAGTCTCATAGTTCTGCCGCAAGATTCGTGTGTCCTAGGATGTGAAGTTTTGCTTAATTCGTTTTTAGTTTGAGGAAATTTACTTACATCCAGGATCGAATTCTGCGAGGCAAACATACAGTTAACCAGTTGCTGCTGCAAATTCTGGTATTTTGAACGAAACAAAAATACAGCTGGTATTATAAGCATAGAAGTGATAGCTGATCCCGTGGACCCGTATAACTCTTTCCAGATGCTTGATTGACTACACCAAATTTCCGAGCATGGACCCTTGTAGAACTTCACTGGAGACGGATCTGTTTGAAGAAACTTAACCAACAGACTATACAGATCAAGCAAGAACAAACATGTAAGATTTTAACTTAAGCTAGTGCCTCGTCTGCCAGACCGATCATTCTTCTCAATTGTTAAAGAAGGATATCGGGATCAATATTGTAAAAAGATGCAAGGTCCAGGGGAGTAATATTGCCGTCATAGCTACTGCATGTCGTTGGTCACACCAAGGATTGCAGTTTCAGTGGGTGTATCGATTTAGTCCTGACTCAATATTTCCGACAATCAATTCTTTTAAATACTTTCTGCAGGCTTCTTTATGACAATATTTCGGAGAATCTTGGACAAAAGAGGAAGGAAAAACGCTTGGCGATAGGATTGCAACAACCGCTTCATCTAATGCAGGCTGTAAAAGCGTCGGTTGAACGATGTCCGATTTTAGGGGGGAATGTCGAGAAAGTACAATAATAGTACTGGCCTGACGGTCGATTATTTGTCTAGGATACCCATCAAAGGACGAACACACTAGAAGTGGAATCGACGTTCAAAAGAATTCCACGTCATAGGAAAACTTATCATGCAAACCACGACTAGCGCTCATATGTGAACCGGACGAAACAGATCAAAAACTAAGAAATTTACCAATCTCTGCATTATACGATGGCATCCGCACACGGATGACAGGATTTTTTTTCAAAATGGAATGATAATAAAACCAACTTATTAGTTATGAGAAATCTAACTGTGATTCGGAAATTGGAAAGGCTAACGCTCAAAATCAGCTCTGCCAGCATATCTCTTGTTGAATCTGCACGAAATCTAATTGTCAGGTTCCAAAGTGACCTTTCGTTAGACGACCGCATCAGCTCCACAATCAAGTATGCCTACTTTGAACTACATAATATAGCTCTACATTTCTCTGAGGGCGCTTTATAAAGTGTGTTCTTATCATTATTATTATTATATGCGACTTATATCACATCTTGCTGAAACCTTGGTAGATCGAGGTACATGTTTGAAGCTTGTTGAGCTGCATGCTTGTGACTTTCATACTCCTTCATTTTCAGTGTAGCTTGATGCAGTGCACATTTCATGCTCCGCTAAGGTTTCACATGCCAGATTGAAATTTTAGAGTCGAGGTCAGATCTGCTTGCAGTACATGATTCTAGAAAGATTCTAATTTTTGTTTGGTAAACTTTGCAGTACGTGTCATCGAAAATCCTGCAGCTTTCTTTGTTGCAATCTTAAAATGTATGCGCAATTTATCATTTCTGCACGTTATTTTCTGTAGAAGTCGTCAGAACCTGAGATCCCTTTTCTGACATCCTTTTCTTTTGAAAGGTACGCTAAACCTTTATTCAATCGTTGGGAAAAATTATATAAGTTTCGTCTTGGCATTCACATCTGAATGACTTTCAAACCACATCTAGAAAAGAATTAAAAACTTTAGTTATGGCTGGATCAAGTTTTTCTGCCACTCAACACCAGAGAGGAACTAGTAAAGATTGTGCAAGAGAAAGACATTTTTACTTTAATTTATTAGGGTGCCATTTATAATACAAATCTTTTAAGGAAGGTCAAACTTTGAGACTCGGCATTTATTTTAGTAGGAAAATGCTTTTCTGAGGGACTAATATGTATAACTTTTTAGCAAAGAAGGTGGGAAACTAGTAGGTCGAGCAGTTACTATTTGGAGAGTGAAATCTCTAAAAGTTTGCAAGCAAATGACTCGTCGTTTTTTATATTTGTCTTGGGTCTAATTAGAATCACTTGCATCTTCTCGTTAAAGAGCCTGGTTTTATAACTTTCTGGCCGTGGATTCCGAGGAAGTCTTCAAAATGCCTAAATCAGCGTCAGGCCCAGTCTTCTTTAAACGTTGCTCTCAGAGTCTCGCTTTTCAGCTCTCGCTCTCCGGCTCTCGCTCTCCTGCTCTCTGCCTCTCCAGATCTTCACCTCTCGCTCTCCATCTCTCTCGCTCTCCGATACTCGCTCTCCACCTCTCGCTTTCTAGCTCTCGCTTAATAGCTCTCGCTTTATAGCTCTAGCTCTCGAGCTCTCCTCATTACCAGTCCTCCGCATCTCCAGCTCTCCGCCTCTCCAGCTTTCCGCATCTCCAGCTCTCCGCCATTATGTAATGTAATGTAATGTATCTCCTTCAGTAACTCCACAAAGTCATAAAGACCACGTGGGTGTTACGCAGGAGAGTTTTGTATAGCGCACTCACAGCCTAAGCGGCTTTCGGTACGCATTCGGTAGCCAACAGACTTCGTCTCACGCAACGAAGAGAAAGTGGGAAGCATAGCAGAGTTAGGAGAGCAGTTGAGATAGTGAGTAGCATAGAAGTAGCAGTTCAGGACCGCTGAAAAAGATGTGCCATAGTCGGCAGTTGGAGAGTAGATGTCGTTGCTTATGGTTCTCCGCCTCTCGTTCTCCAGCTCTTATCGCCTTTCTTTCTCCGACACTAGCTCTCTAGCTCTCGCTCTCCAGTTCTCGCTCTCTTGCTCTCTGCCGCTTCAGCTCTTTCTCTCCTGCTCTCGCTCTCCAGCTCTTGCTCTAGTTCAGTCGCAGCGCTTCGGTCAGCTCGGCGGGGAGTTCGTCAATAGTGCGCGCGAAAATATCGTGGCGGAAGTAACGCCGCGGCTAAATCGATCGCCGGGCGCAATCTGGTCGCTGCGTCAACGAAAGAAGCTTGCACGACGTCAGGAGCTCGTTTGCCCGAGAAAGCAATCTCGCAGTCTAGACGCGCGGTCGGAAATTGGCTGCCGCTGCTGCAGGTTGCCGCCGCCCTCTGCGCCCGCGCCTGCAGGTCCCTGCGGCATTGCGTCGGCTGTCGAGCGCCTGACTTGCGGAGAAAGGGAGGTTCCTTCATGAGAAGGCGGCGTCTCAGAGTCACTTCGCTGCGAAGTGACTCTGCTGCGATCGTCGGCGCTGTCTCGAGGTCGGCCGAGAACGCGTGGCTCTGTGAGCTACTCTCGACGGTACGCGTGAGTACTGGACTAAGCGCGCGGCTTCCACTGAACGGGTACCCCCGCCCCCGGCTGCCGCCCCCGGACGAATAGCTGAGCAATTTGAGAGGAGCGGCGCTCGATAGGCGCGCTCTAGAGCAGCTAGCAGTAAGGGCGCGAAGCGTCTCGCCGCCGCCGCCTCGGTCGCGGCCTCAGATGGCTCCGCGGGGAGCCCACAATCTAGTTACAGCGGCAGCGCTGCTCGGCCCGTATGACCTTTATGACCCTCGTGTCTCTTATGACTCGGTAGAGGGTCTGCCACAAATTTTCGCGCAGGGACATTTAGCGAGGTTAATTCCATGCATTCACTGATTTGCATTGGACAGAACTGGAAAGCCCGTAAGACGTGCAGCTGCCGTGCCCTTGACGATTCGCGAGGCCGCACGCCGGGATCCTGTGACGCCGGCGCCTCGAGCGAGGAACGGTGCGGGTCGCCCACATCCGGGTAGGTGGTGAAACAATTACTCGGCTTACGAGGCCGGTTTTCGGGTTACGAGCAAAAACCCGATGGGGTTGTGGGAGCTTCACGAGTAATTGGGCCTCGCGAAGCCTCTGAAAGCTTGAGGCTCCCGAAAAAAAGACATCGTCAGTCAAAAGAACGCGTGCCAATTTGTTGAGCGCTTAATTGAGCCTCAATAGCTCCAACGAGGTTCCGTCGCACCGCAAGGGTCGGGGGTGAAAGGTAAAGGTTGAAGCCTTGGCAATTTATGAACCAACCCGGATGCC